>SJXQ01005329.1:398379-433359 GCA_006408695.1 Aepyceros melampus
CCAGTTTTCCCAGCACCACTTGTTAAAAAGATTGTCTTTAATCCACTGTATATTCTTGCCTCCTTTGTCGAAGATAAGCTGTCCATAGGTGTGTGGATTTATCTCTGGGCTTTCTATTTTGTTCCATTGATCTATATTTCTGTCTTTGTGCCAGTACCATACTGTCTTGATGACTGTGGCTTTGTAGTAAAGCCTGAAGTCAGGCAGGTTGATTCCTCCAGTTCCATACTTTCTTAAGATGGCTTTGGCTATTCGAGGTTTTTTGTGTTTCCATACAAATTGTGAAATTATTTGTTCTAGCTCTGTGAAAAACACCACTGGTATCTTGATAGGAATTGCATTGAATCTGTAGATTGCTTTGGGTAGTATACTCATTTTCACTATATTGATTCTTCCGATCCATGAACATGGTATATTTCTCCATCTATTAATGTCCTCTTTGATTTCTTTCATCAGTGTTTTATAATTTTCTATATATAGGTCTTTAGTTTCTTTAGATAGGTATATCACAGAGTTGTGCTATCTTTTGTGGTTTGGTTTTTCCTTTTTAAAGTAATATGTTAGTGCGTGTTGTGAATAGCTGATAGGTGATCTGCAAATGTTTCTGGAGAGTTTAGTAAATATATTAAAGAAAAACAAGCTGAGAAATTCATGATGGTAAAGAAGTGAATTTTTAAAACATTGCTCCCTCTTACAATGGAGTATATAATTTTTTCTTTGTACCCTACTTTCTTCTGAATGATTATTCTTCTGCCATTATGACAGTGAAGGTGTTGTTTTTGATACACTTGAATATGCTCAGCTTGCTTCTTAAGAACCCAATATTCATTAGTAAGGGATTATTTAGTTATTTCTGGAAATAGACTACCACGTGAAGCAAGTTGGTATATGCATGGCTATTTCCCTAGTACCTACTCCAGCCATGGATGTGGTAAGAGATGGGCTCTGGAAGCAACTGTAGTTCAAAACTCTAAAAATTAGGCTTTGTATTCTGAATATACATTTCATGTTAAATATAAAAGTATACAGATTGGTGAAGGAATCACAGTTTACCTCATATAGAAAAGGATAATCCTTTTAGATCATTAACAGAGCTGTGTGAAGAAGCCTTGCACTGAAGCTGCAGCAGTCTTTGGATAAACAGAGGATTTAATAACATTCAAATATTTGTCCCTACCTCAGAGGACATCCTGAGATAGAACTAACTTTACAGATGATACAGCTCTCTCTCTTTGGGTTCTGGTGGCTCTAGCCCAGGGATTTCCTTGGCCTTTTAATGTGTTTCTCTGACTCTTGAGCTAGTGCAGTTAACAGTAGCTCTGAGTGAGATTTGGCTTTAGTCCTTTATAAATAATGTCAGCATAGTATGTAGGAATGACAAATCTGAAAATAGGAAATGCATATTTAAATCTCTGGAAAATCTGCCCCATGGTTTGATGTCTTAGACATGTGAGAGCCAGGTTTTGAAAGGATTAATTAGCTCAGTCTAAATGTCTTTCAAACTTCAGAAGCATTTCTCACAGTTGTTATACACTCTTGAGTGTTCCCGTAGCCAATCTCCTTCATATTCTAAGGAAACCCACTCTTTAAAATGTAAGATACATACCTTTGACTTAAGCATTTATTTTGTCTCAAATACACTATGCTATCTTTTAAAGGGTGTGTCATTTTCTAGTATTTAGCAGAAATAACTAACTTGCAATTAAAAACAATTGATAGTATTTTGGTAAAAAAGAATCCAAAACAAGTAAGTTTATATAGCTATTAAAAATGTTTTCAGGGAACTGTGTGTGGATGGTTTCATGGAGTGAAAACTAGTATTTTAAGAAGTCTTTAAATGATCATGCCTCCATAAACGTGCCATCAGCAAAAAAACAACAACAAAAAAGCAAAACAAAAAAAAAAAAAAGAGGAGAGAAAGGAGACTTGGGAGGATTCTGTCCCCTTTGGAACACAAAGGTCTTTCAGTTGTGGGTGATTGGAATGGGGGTGTTTGGGTAGTGGAAAAAAATGTTCTAGCATGTGGTAATGAGGTTAAAAAAAAAAAAAAAACAGCAATGGATGATTACTTTTCTCCATCAAGGCTCCTTTATCCTCATAAGCTCAGACAGTGGTCAACATGTTAGACACCCCTCCCTGTTTTATCCATCCCTTAACTGTGTTCTTTGACAGGACTGGTTTATACAGCTGGGCCTTTGTTCAGCTTTGCGGGAAATACTACAGAACAGCATAATATATGGCAGAACACCTATAAAGTGGTAGATGGTAAACACTCTGATCCTATGCAGGATTCCACCTTGAAAGTCTGCTTTTGTTTGATTAGTTTTTCTGTTAGGGATTTGTAAAGTGAACACCTTTAAAACTTTTGTGTTTTTTTGTAATGAAGATTTTATGGTGATATAGGAAAATTGATTGTGTTAATCAGTAAAATTTCTTACCAGGTATAATTTTAATAAACAAAATCAAAGGTGCTCACCTATCTTACTGACTAAAATTTTAGTCTATAATTAGACTTTTCTATTATAGAGACATAGTATTTTAAAGAACATTTAACATGGTATAGCCATAGAATTGACTGAAAAGAGAAAGCAAATAGGAAAAGGTATTGATTTCAAAAAGTTTATCTATATACCATATTCTAAATTTGTTTTTTAAAGACAGAATTTGTTAGTGATGTTACTGTTAGCCCAATTTTTAATCTACTGTAAACCTTATACTGGAAACTTCTTGTGTCTTTATACTAGTCATACCTTTATAAGAGTTTGATGAATTTCTTCTCTGTAGTGTATACCGTATGTTTTGAATTTTTATTTCAGAGGCAGTAAACTGGTAGCCTTTACATTCTTACTGAATAGTTCGTACCCATTTATAGAAAAGAGCTAACATTCCAAAGTCATCCACAGTGGCAGTATGAATCATACTTTTAAAGCATATTTCCCCCTAAAAACAACAGGGAATGTGCTAAAACCAGAAAGATTAATGGGGGGAGAAGATAAACAGTTAAGAAGTAAAATGAGTTTAGAGGTCAAGCTAGAAAAATAAGAAAGCTTATGGATTTAATTCATATTCATCCAAGCAAAGAAGCTTTGGCATGAAAGGGACCAATGAAGAGGCTCAGCATTCTTAGAGCATCAGCCATAGCTGCATCCTGCTGTTTTGGAGTTTGGGTTGATAGATGCTCATATCTTTGGCACTGCACCCTTCCTTTTGGACTTTTCTTGATTATTACACCAAATTCTTCATTTTGCCTGGAAGTTCGGAAAACTTGTCTTTGCCTAGTATGCCTATCTCTCACATCAGAAGCTGTTGTTGTAGAAAAGATTTGTGCACTATATATGTGTTCTTTGCTGTCTCTTTTGAATATAATATAAATATTTTCCACTTTATTCATTTTTTTCAACAGCTGTTATGGAAACAGGCTGAAGTCAAGTCTGTATGGGGTATGGAAAAGAGAGTGAGTCCTCTTAATTGACCAGAATTGAGCGAATCACATAAACTTTTTCTTGTTATTTGGATTCCAACGAGGGTAGAGGTCATAATATTTTTTTTTCATTGGACTTCTTAGTCATTCTCAACAAATCTGACGCTGATATTCAGTACTACTTTTAGCTGTGAGCCTCCTTTCTCATCTTTGCTAGGGAAAATAAAATCCCACACCATTCTCTAGAGGTTTGCTTTTGAAGGCTTAACTTGCTTGATTTCACAATGACCTTTGAAAACAAAAGAAATTAAAACTAGACTGGTTACTTAATTATTTTTGTCATCATTATTAGATCCTAAATAAATTAAACATGCCACAGATTTTATTTCAAGATATACACATGCTAAGAATAAGTCACTTTTGATTATAGAATAATTTGCTATTTATTTAGATTTAGCCAGTAATGTGAGAAGAGACAGCAAGAGTTGGGTGGACACTGTTAAGAGGAAGCTCAAATAAGGAGACAGAGGGAAGCTCAAATTTGGAAAAAAAAAAAATATATATATCCTTGCGATTCTGCCATAGAGAGATTCTCCTGGGAGAGTCAAAATGACCAAGTCATTAGAATAAGTGACGTGTGTTTTTAAAGAGGTGTCAATATCATTAAGCCGAAATAGATACTCCTTCCTACTTCAAATCAAATTGTTTTTTATTTTTGATATGTACACCTTACCTAACCAGTTATCTTCATAAATGAAAAACTGTATTCTTTTACTGTGGCTAACATAGATATAGTGAATAGGTTATTGCAAGCATGTATATGTGTATGTATACACACATATATGTGTACATGTGAACACATGTACATGTACATGTTTACCTCCTCATGAGGCAAACATGAAAACAATCGACCGGCATTATTTTAGTGATCAACAGTTAAGAGATTAGTACTACTCCCTGTAGTAGTAATACTTAGAAATACTTTCCCTTTGGCTTTTTTATTTTTATGAGTTAACAAATTGGAAGGAGTTTGTTTATATTTCTTTATTTTTTCCTTCAAAATACATACAACTTTTAACCAAATATTTTGAATTCTATAGCAAGTAAAAATTGTTAGCGTATGTTATGATTAAATTAACATGGTCCTGTCTCATCGTTAAAGAGGTTCCATTTAAAAAACAAAAGAAGAGTATTAATGTCAGTTAATATCAGTAAATATCTTTTCTCTCTTCTTCCTCTTTCTTCTTCTCTCTCTCTTTTTCTCTCTGTCTCTGTCTCTCTCACACATACACAGGGTTGCTTAAATACACGAGACACAGACTTCTCTACAAGGTCAAGGATGGAACAAAAGGAAATGAATTAATCCCTGTTTCACAGCAGTTGTTCTGATAGAGAGCAAAAGAGATTGCCCTTCTCAGGTATTCTACAGACAGCTTTTAAAGATTACCTTCTTCAAGATATTGAGAATGGATATACATCTCCATGTTATTCTTCCAGTATTCTGTCCGGCTAAGTACAACCTGAAATTTATACATGTGGCAACCATGTGTCTCAGAAAAATTCAACAGGCTTCTGATTTCTTAGACTTTCCTTATTTCTTTAACTCAAAGCACACAATTACTTGTTGAACAATCTGTCTCAACTTTTGATGTAAAAAATGGTATTTTTTGTTGTTGTTGTTACTTATTAATGAGAGTTTTGCAGCGTGTGTAGGAAGAGATAATTTTTGTTAATCCCGAGATTTTCCCGTTCACTCCTCTATCTGTCCCAGCAATGGGTCGTGTGGCTACTCAGTGCTCAGCTTTCAGACTCATAAGGAGCCGAGCATCTGGGGAAACTCAGGAGGTGAGCACTTTCACGCTGACTCAGAGACCAGCCGTGTGACTCCAGTCTGGCGCTGTCACGCCTGGTTATGGAAAGGCAAGAACAATGCCTCCCTTGAGAAAGAGGAAAAAAAGTCTAGTGCAGTCACAATTTTGATGTAAAATTTAAATCATCCCTCCACATCCTGTGGACTTAGAGCTGTCAGAAAGGCAAAACTCATGCTCAAATGGAAAAAAGCTTTTTATTTCCTTAAAAAGTATACCCTTTCTAACTCTAATAACAATTTCAGAACCACAAATCTTAATGCTAGATTATTCCAAATAATTTTTAAATAATCAGAACAAAAAGACTTTATTTTTTAAACTGTAGGTAGCTGAAAGTTAAACATTATTTTTCTGTTTGTTTCTGATTAATGGCAAATGTACAATACATAAATTTAAAAAATCACAACAAATTAGTACCTTTCTTTCATACTCATTAGTTTGATCATTTTACCTACAATGTAAAAGAAATTTCTCTTCAACATTTAAAGGTCTTAGTCATTTTCTGTCTTGTTTTAAGCAGATTGGCTGAAATTTAGTGTATCTGATGATTAAAAAGAATCTGATCAAATGTTTAATAGCTCAGATATAGGTGTTACTGTTTTTGAGATAAGAAAACAAAATTTTAGCAATTATTGAATAAGTTAGGGCTTTTTAAAGTACAGAATTCTTATTACCATATTCTTGTGCTATAAATGACAAATTTTTTGATAATTTTTAAAAGAATCTAGAATTCTATAAGAGCATTTACTTTCTCTTGTCTTTATGAAAGTAACTGTACCTCAGATCCATAAAAGTTCACCTTGCCAATTTCTTTCAGTCCTAAACAGACTTATACTGAACTCTATTTTTTCTAAGTATTAGAACATTATAGGATGATTAGAAGAGAGTTTAAATTTAATGCTCTTTATACCTTTTTATTTATCAGGGATACTTTTGTTTTAAGCACTTAATTTTAAAATAGCACAATTAAAGCATAATCTGGTGTTTTGGCCCCAGAGCCTAGCTATTACATTACTCATAATAAATCAGTCTTCTGTTAGAAAATTTTCTTGAGGTCTTCATCTAATAATGTATGGTCTAACTTTGGAGTCAGTGTTTAGTAATTACAATTAGTAAGACCATAAAAGAAAGTAGGAAAGGAATCAAACTTTGAGTTCTGAATCATGGTAGCCTAGAATTTTTCTGTCATAAACTGTTATTAAGTGTTTACCTTTGGTATTTGTCTCTCTTGTTTAGAATACAAAAACAAATGTACATTTTAAGTTTATTTTGCTACAAACTTTAGGTCCATTTATTCAATTCTGAAATATACTTGTCCAGCTAGTAAAGAAGAACTCATTTCTTTCAGATACTGACAAGAATTAAGTTCTATTTCTGAGTCCTTCTCTCTTTCTAACTTCTGATGCATACTGTTTTTCTCTTTCTTTTCCACACTTCCCTCAGAAATCTCTCTACCGTTTCATTTTTTTTCCTCTTCTTATCCTTTCCTCTTTCTCTGACTGGATAGGCTGGGGAAAGTTATTCGTTAAGAGAGAGATGCTAGTAAAGAGAAGGCAGAAAGGTGGTGAAACAGTTCAGAGTGGTGCTCTTCTTATCAGCGAGAAGGGATAGCACAAGGAGCTTCTTTGTCTCAATGCAGAGAGCATCTCAGGACCAAACATATGACAAGGTAAACATGGAAATCCACTTTGGTCACTTTGAAAGTTCTTTGTGACTGTGACATTTTTCATTAACGCAGTTTTAAATACAGTTTAAACTTTTGTAACATTTATTAAATTTTTTGTAAATTCAAATTATCTTTTGGAACAGAATAAATTTATTCTTAAGTAGCAGTAGCTTAAAAATTGCTTTTGATTTTAGATTTCAGTGTTGTGGTAAATTTTGTTTGAAAATACTGGTAGGAATGAGTTTCTGGTGACATGTATAGTAAAGATGACAAGGGAATCTAGACTTCTTTATCACTGTGTCATCTGTTTTTATATTTCTATGAAATCTGTATATCTCCTTCTGTTTTTAGTGTACGCTAGGACCTGATGAACTTGTCCATGCTTCTAAATAACAACGTAATAAATATGTTCTTTGTACATGGACAGCAATGGGTAGAGAACATAGATTGGCCTGTTCTGTAAGAGAAGCTGATGGCAAAGAGGATTTATAGAAAAGAAAAATGTAAACATTTGAAAGACTACATATTTACCACAAATACCTTTTCTATATAAAAGACTTTTGAACATTATTAATATGTATGACAGACTTGGTTACAAACTTTATATAGAATTTACAAGTATACACAAAGCTTACTCTAAACCTAGTAGGAAGATGATTTTCAAAACATGGAAGGGGGAGAAAAGAATATACCATAAGATATGAAGAACAGTAGTTTAGATTTATAGATAGAAAGTATGAAACTGATCCTTTTCTTTAATGAAATGACATGCTAAGTTTGTGTAAATCTATGTTTACAAGGAGTGTTAGTATTTTCATTGGTAAGTGGACAGGAGTCAAAACCTGTCCATTCACACTAAACGTCTATGTTGATTCCCCAGGTGGAATAGTTAACCATTCTATTGAGAAAAAAAATCTTTGAAAAACAATGGAGGTTAATTCCTTATCTTGAATAACCTTCTCACAACAAACTTAGTTACAAAAGCAATCTGACAAGTAAAGGTAAATACCCTGAACAAGTATTTTAATTAATAGAAAAACTTGGCATAACTTCTAGAAAAATAGTACTAATCTTTGGATATGAACGATTACTGATTTTTATTGTATTTGTAATATTCCATGTTTGTTATTCCCTTAAAAGAGGATTCATCCTTTCAAATATTTCAGTTGTTTTTGAAATGTAATTTTTCTGTCTGCCATACTTAAAATTTAACTTGAGAAAATGGATATTAAAAGGGAGTATTTAGGAGACGAATCAATGGAAGTTTTAAATTAGGTAGATGTCATGATCCAGAATTTTTAAAGTTCATACTCAGAATGTGTAGTTTTGTAGAATCATTTAGAGAATAATTACATTTCTGTGCATATAACTTGATTTCTCTTTATTTGTCTTCAGTACTCTGTCCTTTTCATACACTGGTCTCCCAAAGTTGGACGGAGTGCAAAATTTAGATTTTCTCCCCCTCCCACTGCTCTATTTTCTGTTTTTCTCTTGGAGAGACAGCTTTGCTCTTGCACTGCTGTTTATTATAGTGTGAAGACAGAGTAGTGTAACAAAAGATAATTAACCATTTTTATGACTCAGTTTTCTTTTTTATAGACTAAGACTCGTAAGAATACTGAATCAGAACATTGTGGAAAAATCAATGACAAATAATTACAAGTATTGGTCAATGCTCTATCTGTGTTTAAACGATTACAGTGACTTAGTTACTTCCACAGAAGTAACTTTAGTTACACAGAAGTCCTCCATTTTCTGATTATCTGCTATTTCTTTTTAAAATTCTCTAGTCAACAAAGATTTATTTCTAAAATGAATTTAATATTTTCCTCCAAGCTGGCCTTCTTTCTAAAATATGTATTTTTCTTATTAGCAGTATCATTCTGTAAATCATAGTCAAGGAATCTGTTTATCTTTGAATTATCTCACCCCATCATTCCCCTTCTCTGCTTTCTACCCTCACCCTTCTATCAGTTATTGGTTTCTGAAGGACTCCTTCCTAGAATGTAATTTTGATTATGTTATTGTGTAGCTCAGCAGTCATGTCCAGTTTCCTTCTACCTCTAGTATCAATCTCACATTTGGTGCAGCCGTTCACACTTGTTAGAATCTAACCTGAATCATTATCCTCTGGTCCCTGCCTTTCACCTTTATCTGCTTTTACTCCTCATAGAATCTTCTGCTTGAACCAAACCGTTCTACTCACTATCACATATCATTCTGTGTATTTCTTTAATCTGCTGATGTCATTTCTCCTATCTACAATCTCCTCTTCTCTGTGTCTAATTACACCTCATCTATCCTTCATTGCTTTGTTGAGTTCCTCTGATTTGTAGGAAGCATTCCCTGATTATTTTAAGCAGGGTGTGCATGCCTGCTAAGTTGCTTCAGTTGTCTCTGACTCTTTGTGACCCCATGGACTGTAGCTCACCAAACTCCTCTGTCTATGGGATTCTCCAGGCAAGAATACTAGAGTGGGTTGTCATGCCCTCCTCCAAGGAATCTTCCCAACCCAGTGATCAGACCCAAACATCTCCTGCGTTGTAGGCGGATTGTTTACCATTGAACCACCAAGGAAACCCTTAAGCAGGACAGTATCTCTCTATTATCTATTGTCCATGCTACTGCTAAGTCACTTCAGTTGTGTCCGACTGTGTGCGACTCAGAGACGGCAGCCCACCAGGCTCCGCCATCCCTGGGACTCCAGGCAAGAACACTGGAGTGGGTTGCTATTTTCTTCTCCAATGCATGAAAGTGAAAAGTGAAAGGGAAGTCACTCAGTTGTGTCTGACTCTTCATGACCCCATGGGCTGCAGACTACCAGGCTCCTCTGTCCATAGGATTTTCCAGGCAAGAGTACTGGAGTGGGTTGCCATTGCCTTCTCTGATCATCCATACTACTCATATTTATAAAAAATCATTTACCTTAAATTATTCTTTCTTGATTTCTTAATGATGTTTCTAACTGTAGGCACATGATAATCTTTCCATAAATGTGTTTCTGTGAATGAATGAATGAATTACTGAATATATGTCTTCTATTTTCATCTACACTGTACTTCTTTAAAAGTAAACCAGAAGCGTCTTTGTATCTAAGTTACCTGTTTCTTCTGTAACACAAAGGTAACTTGCCTAGCACAAAATAGACACTCTGACCATTCATTTAGATGTATAAGAATACACTGAGTGACAACTGTGTGCTAGGAATTATGTGGTTATATAATTAATTATAACTCATTTAATATAGCAGATTATATTATTTAGGGAAAAAGTACAGAACAATTTGGAAAGATTTTTGTTCAGCTTGGAAAAATCACACGAAATGATCATCAGTAGACCTGTGTTTACTAAAATCTTGTTTTCCAGTAATAGATACTAATAAGAAAAATAAAAATAATTAATTGAATCAATGTCATAGATAAATACCGATGTTCAGTTTTTTTAAGTGGTCTACTAACAAGAGTTGATGATACTGTCTGAGGTGGGGAAAAGTCATTTCATCTATGGTGGTTGGGGCAGGTTTTAATAAGAGCTGGGATTTTAATTTGTTCTTTCTAGATTTTTAAAAATATTTTTATATGTAACTGCAACCCTTAAAAGAAATAATATTATCATTCTAAAAGAATAACCAGTAGAAGGCACTGCTTCCTAGGACTTCATCTCTGAATTAACTAGTCAAAGGTAAAATGTTTAGAGAAAAACAGAAACTTAAGGGTAACTATTATACACAGAAAGCACTTCCCAATCTGAGTCTTCCATTTTGTGCTTGGTCCGTATACAAATTTCTTTGACTTTGTACATATCTTATTCTAGAATAATTGCAGCAAAGAACATTTGCTAAGCAGACGAGTTAAATTTAAAGCAGTAAGTAGATGAGATTCCTCAGTAACAGACCTATTAATAATTAATGTTGTAGCATTTTTTATAAAGTTACTTCACTTTTATATTATTTTACTTATTGCATTTTAAAAAGAACTATAGGGTTGTTGTTTTTTTTTTCACAAGTACTTAAAACCTAAATAAACAAGGTTTACCAAATCCTCTACATAGAATTATTAAAAAGAAATGCAATGTTATCACTGAGCTGAATTTGTTTTTTTCTGACATTAGAGCATTTTCTAAGCCTACACATCCTGTAAGACTGGATCTTACAACCATCTACAGTTAGAGAATAGTAAGATAGTTTCTGGTTTTCAATAGTAGATTTCATTAAACACACATTGATTGAGCGATGACTGTATTCAGAAAGGATTTTAAGTCCTGAGTAAGTAGCTGTGGAAAGTAGCTGTGGACAAAACTAAAGTCTTCCTTCTTCAATCTTACAGTGGGGAAGACAGATAAACAAAGAAAATAATTAAAATACTGCAGGTGATAAATGCTTGGAAATGATGTTGGAGCAGAAAACTAAATGAGATGAAGGAACAAGGAAGTGTGTAAATGGGTTAGGAGGACTTTTGATTGAGAAAATCCCTAGTATGAAAAAATATATTTCAAATAGTGGTGAATTAGTTTTCTGTGGCTTTTGTAACAAATTATCAGAAGCTTAGTGACTTAAACTATACAAATGTATTCACTTAATGTTTCTAGAGGTCAGAAGTCTTATAGTCAAGGTGTTGGCAAAACCCATTCTTTCTAGAGGTTCTGGGGGAAATCTGTTTCATGGCCTTTTATAGCTTTTTAGAGTATGTTCTCCAACTTGTGATTGATAGTCCATTTTCACAGTCCCGCATAGTATCTTCCTATCACTCTCTCTGACTCTGATGCTCCTGCCTCCCTCCCTAATAAGGACCTTTATGCTTATTTGGTTACACTCACAATATCCAGAATAATCTCCTTATCCCAAGTCCCTAATTATATCTATAAAGTCCCTTTTGCCTTGTAAGGTAACATATTCACTGGTTTCAGAGATTAGAGTTTGGGCATCTTGGGTGGGAAGTATTATTCTAACTTGCACAAATAACAAATAACACCTGTTAACTGCACATTAGAATCAACTGGAAGTCTTAGAGATTTCTGATAAGCTGTGTGCATTCCAAAACCAATAACATCAGAATATCTGGCAGAGAGACTCAGGCAGCAGTAGTTTTTAAACCTCTCTATGTAAATCACTGCGGGGGAGCCTGGTGGGCTGCCGTCTATGGGGTCACACAGAGTCGGACACGACTGAAGTGACTTAGCAATAGCAATAGCAATGTAAATCACTGCAGACTGTGATTACAGCCATGAAATTAAAAGACACTCCTTGGAAGGAAATTTATGACCAACCTAGATAGCATATTAAAAAGCAGAGACATTACTTTGTCAACAAAGGTCCTTCTAGTCAAGGCTGTGGTTTTTCTAGTGGTCACGTATGGATGTGAGAGTTGGACTATAAAGAAAGCTGAGTGCCGAAGAATTGATGCTTTTGAACTGTGGTGTTGGAGAAGACTCTTGAGAGTCCCTTGGACTGCAAGGAGATCCAACCAATTCATCCTAAAGGAAATCAGTCCTGAATATTCATTGGAAGGACTGATGTTGAAGCTGAAACTCCAGTACTTTGGCCACCTGATGAGAAGAGCTGACTCATTTGAAAAGTCCCTGATGCTGGGAAAGATTGAGGGCAGGAGGAGAAGGGACGACAAAGGATGAGATGGTTGGATGGCATCACCGACTCAATGGACATGGGTTTGGGTAAACTCAAGGAGTTGGTGATGGACAGGGAAGCCTGGTGTGGTGCAGCTCATAGGGCACAAATAGTCGGACACGACTGAGCAACTGAACTGAACTGATGTAATTGCAATGTGTATTCAAAATTGAGAATGTGAGTTTGAGCAAACTCTGGAAGACAGAGAAGGAGAGGGAAGCCTGGCATGCCGCAGTCCATGGGGTTGCAAAGAAATGGACACAACTTGGCAACTGAACACCAAACAGTTCATAAATTTTTTAAAGCAGAAATCCTGAATTGCATTTTTTAATTCCCATTAGATAAGAGTCTTATACATAGTAAGCAGTGATTAAAGGGTTGTTGATGATATAAAGATTCCTTTCTGTCCTGGAATTAGACATCACTTATTTGAAGAAGATTTTCTTGTCCATGCACAAAGTGAGTTAAAGACTACTTTATAAACTGTAATAGTCATTGTTATAGTTATAAATGAACTGTATAGCTATAAAGTAACTCCAGAAGTTAATATTACACTAGATTGTAATTGTTAGTCTCATGTCATTTTCTTTGAAGTCTGAGTTTTGTTCCTTGTCCATCTCACACTTACCACAGGAATGACAAAAATCATCTCTGAATGAATCTAGTAGAGCATGCCCCAGCCTAGATCCTCAAGTTGTTCTAAGGTGTTCTTGCTCTGTAACATAGACGTGTAGTGTGAGCTGCAGGAATTGGAACCCTACAATTCCCAGATGGAGAATACATGGAAATTTTCAATGCCTCCTTAATGCTTTTTTCACAATTGAGACTTTCATCTGTCAAAAATAAAACCCGTTAGTAGATGAAAAAAAAATTCAAGAATTTAATGGTATTGGCTATTTTGTTATCAATAGTTTTAGAAGTACAAAAGTCAAACACAGATAATGCAACCAACAGATTATTAGCTTTTAACATAATTTATGTATTTTGTTTTGCTTCTCATTTTCTAGCCTATTACTCAACTATAACCATAGTCATTATTATTTTAGTAATTTAAAACATCTTTAAGAAGTCTTTTACCTGAGCTACGTAACAATACTCTTATAAGTTCAACACATTTAAGAACATTTATAAGTTTCTAAAAATGGAATTGAAATAAACCTAAAATATATAATATTTTAGAATCAGTTGATTTTTAGCACCATGACTCCTTGGTATTTTAGACCTTATAATTTTTTCTCCAAAACATGATATGTATATAGAGAGACTGTTTATCCAATTAGGTGTAAAAATAGTTTAGATATTGAAAGAACTGGAAATTTTGCGAATAGCAGTATCTTAATTATCTACCTTATATACCTTTTATCTACTTTAAGACTTAATTCTCATAGTCATTATTAATAATTATATTAATAAAGTAGAAGTCGGCAGAAAAGTAATGCCTTCTGAAAGTCATAGAATTGTATTAACTAGCCAGCTGGCTATTAAATAAGCCATCTGATATAGTTTTCTTTTTGATAACCCAGAAACTGACTCTTGCTAATAGCCTGAAATTTTCAGACAGTTAAGAAACTGACTGTATTTAAGACTGGGGTAGGCACCAAAATACCAGTTTGTTAATTCCAGCAAGAATAGTAATCCCACACAGACCATAAATAATATGGTTTGTGTAAAAAATGAGTAAAATTGTAGTCAAGTTTCATGTGAAACCAAGAAATAATTAAACGTCTCTTTATTGATTTAATGTGATAAATCACTTCTCAAAGACTTTGTGTATTTAAGTATGTTCTGTCACTTCATTCTCCTTATGGGAATCAGAAGTTTGCTCGGACACAGGGAGCTCAAATTCCATGCTTTGTGACAACCTAGAGGGGTGGGATGAGGTGGGAGGTGGGAGGGAGTTTCGAGAGGGAAGGAGCTACATATCCCTATGACTGATTCATGTTGATGTATGGCAGAAACCAATATAATATCATAAAGCAATTATCTTTCGATTAAAAAAATGAGTATTTTTTTTTTAAAAAACAGTTTACTAGGAGAGCATGGAAACAAAACAGTGGGAGTTAAATATCTCTAGTGTTATCGTATAAAGTTTAATCTGTCAATTTGGGGATAGATAAAGTGTTGCCAATGAGACTAAGAGCTTCCCTGTAGCTCAGTTGGTAAAGAATCCACCTGCAATGCAGGAAAAATGGGTTTGATTCCTAGATCGGGAAGGTCCTCTGGGGAAGGGATAGACTACCTACTCCGGTATTCTTGTGCTTCCCTTGGGGCTTAGCTGGTAAAGAATCTGCCTGCAGTGCAGGATACCTGGGTTCGATCCCTGGGTTGGGAAGATCCCTGGAGAAGGGAAAGGCTAGCCACTCCAGTATTCTGGCCTGGAGAATTCCATGGACAGTCCATGGGGCCACAGAGTCAGACACAACTGAGTGACTTTCACTTCACCACTTCTAATGAGAGTCGGTCTTTTCTGTTAATCCCAGGCCCTTGCTCTTTCTCCATACTTAGAGTATACTTGGAGTAAACCTTAGTAATGAGATCAGAAATAGTTAGATACCTGAAATGTGCTGGCCCAGTCTTTTTTTCCTTTAAACAGTGCTTGGTAACCACTACTATTTCCTTTCTTTTCTATATTCTGCTGCTGATCAAGACTTCTGCTAATAACGTTTTTTTCTTTAACACTTGATAACACATTTGATCAGTTTATTGTCAAGTATGACTAACCAGGGAACATTTCTATATTGGAGACTGTGTATCCAGTGTTGATTTTACAGTTGAACTGTTAGAATGCAATCTGTATTGTCATTTTGGAATTTTTGTTGTTGTTGCTGTTGTTTTTGTTTTTGAGGGTGGTGGGTCACACTGTAGTTTTAAAGGTAGTGAAATAAACAGCAGTATTTTTTGAGTGTCTACTCTGAGGAAAATGCTCTGTAAGTCATTTTTCATTTGGAACATTGTTCATCCTCAAAGTATTACAGGTGGATATTACATCTCACTTTAAAGATGCATAAACTGAAATAGAGATTAAAGTAAATCTCACAGCTAGTAAGTAGCAGAGTCAGTGTTTTATTTTGTGTTTGTCTGATTCCACAGCCTTTATTTTTTTTCTTCTCTGCTATATATCTTCACAGAATATATCCAGCAATTAAATACATTTGTCTTTCAAAACTTCTACACTAAGAATAGCATCACTCAACAGAGATTAGAGCCCTCTCATTTGGTAATACATTTTAAATTTAAAAATCAGTGATATATGTGAATGAAGTGATGTGGTAGTTAGTTCATACTTTCCTGTCTCCTGTTTCAGTCATATAGAATAAGAGTGGATGATTTTGTAAACACTCTTTGTTGAACAAAAATTAGAGTGTTTTTCAAGGTCAAATCAAGTTGTAAATACCAGACATTTTTTTAATTAAAAAATTTAACTCTATTCTGCTTCCATGAAAAAATTAATGAAAAGAAAATATGTCTTATGTTTCACTGAACATATTTGCCATTTATTTTTAACCTCTGATAACATTCTCAATCAGACTCAAGTACAAAAAAAATCTTAAGTGTATTGTCATATAGGCATTAGCTTGTCAAAACAAAACATGCTTATTTAATTTATTTTCTTTGCTTAGGTATTCTAAGGAAGAAATAAGTCTGAGAATCCACAGCTAAATATTTCATGAAACTGTGGAAATAAAATTGAAATATTTTTATATTCTTATCATTTTTTTTAACTACCTACAAATTTTATATTAGAACTAAAAGCCAAAATTGAGTGATTTGGGGATATGAGAGAGAAAAGTCCTTAAATATTTGAGGATTAACAGTTATTATAAAATTTCTTCAATTCTTAATAAGCTTCAAACAAATATCAAACTTTTTGTTCTGTGACCTGAGGTTTGCCAATAACCAATATTCCTACATTTTACAATAATCTTACTTTTAATGCAATTTTTTTTTAATGACAGTCATTCATTTACTTTGTTTATTTTTTGATGAAAAATTTTTTGGTGAAAAAATTTTTAGTTATTTCCCTTCTTTTAACTGCCAACAGGATTTGCTATTCATGGATGTTCTGTCTTCAATAAGGTCTATCAACGTGTAAAATGAGATGGGTATTTTTCTTTCCTTTAAAATGGAATGGTTTTTCATTATGCAGTGTTCTTAGGTGAATTCTCTTGTTTAAGAAGCCAGAATACAAGAGGTGCTATATTAGTGTATTATTCTCACAACAAACAAGCACTGTTCTGTTGCTACCTGCTTGGCCATTGTTTCTGATTGTGTGTGCTTTGCAGTGGTATTTGGATGGTTTCCTGCTCTCTGCCAGCACAAAAAGGCATTTCTGTTACAATGGCCCCTAACCACACAATGACGGCATTAAGGATTTATGTGGAGGTTTCATTATTTTCTCCTCTTTTGTTCCTTCCAGGATGTCTTCCAAGCGACCAGCCTCTCCGTATGGGGAAGCAGATGGAGAGGTAGCCATGGTGACAAGCAGACAGAAAGTGGAAGAAGAGGAGAGTGACGGGCTCCCAGCCTTTCACCTTCCCTTGCATGTGAGTTTTCCCAACAAGCCTCACTCTGAGGAATTTCAGCCAGTTTCTCTGCTGACGCAAGAGACTTGTGGCCATAGGACTCCCACTTCTCAGCACAATACAATGGTAGGTTTCTCATGGTCTATTGTGCCTACACTCACTTTGTGACCAATCTGCTCCTCTAGTAGTTTGGCTTCAGTCCTATGCTTTGTAATTATCATCTACTTAATAGTCACACACAAGATTCACTCTAGCATCTTAGAATTCTTTATGAGTACATTGATTCCAGCAGGGAGTATACTTAAACTGTTTTTGTTTTGTTTTGTTTTTGTTTTTCAAGAATTCTGCTTTTGAGACACTCCCAACTTAATTAGTGGAAAATCATAATCTAAGAATAATATTAACACATGTAAAATTAGTCCTCAAGAAAGTTAGATATCTTTATATTTCTAATAAAGAGGTATATTTCTAATAAAGAGTAATAAAACTCTAATAATTTTTCCAGATAGAGCTATAGCATTGTTTGAGCATTTCCACCATGATAAATCAGAGTGTTGTTTTTTTGTTTTTTGTTTTTTTTTCAACTTTTGCTTCCCTCAGATTGGGTTCCAATATTTCGTACAGTATTGGGAATACTACAGAAGTGCATGTTTCATAGAGACAATACATTTCTAATGTAACTGCACTAATTCTAACTCAGTCCCATTCACTCTGTTGCTTTGATAATTCAGTAATTCCCTTGTACATCCTATTCTAGAATTTGAAGCTCTGGATAATTTATCTGGCCCCTGCTTCCGGGGGCTAGATCACTGCAGAAGATTAGGAAGCCATGATTTCACGGATGAGAGGGAGAAGACAGCATAGTATCTTTGGCTGAAGCTTAAACAGAAGACCCACAGACAAATAAATAAGGCGTTTAGGTTCTTCTTAGGAACTTAAATGCATAGAAATAGCATGCTGGCAAGGTAGCCTGGCACTTAGCTGCCAGTCAAGCCACCCTTGCCTTTTCAACATGACTTCTTGGGTGGGTATCACATTTTTTGTGGTCCCTATTCTTCTCCTTCAAGGATGCCAGTGCTGTTAGTTTGAACCAGGTCACACCAACAAAAATATTTCTTCATACATTCTCATATCTTAAAAAAAACACTCTGATTCTGTTAAATATTTATTTATTTATTTATTTATTTATTGCGGGATGGTGGGACTTCTTTAGGAAATGATTACACATCATATATGTGTTTGGTACCGAAATACACCCACTTGTTTATGTCATTGAATTATTGGATATAGAATTAAACCAACAAGAAGAATCAGATCATCTTCTAATATCTGTGAAATAAACACTGTCCTTTGATAATTCACATTAGATTTAAATACTTCCATTCAAATTTTAAGCCTCAAAGGCAGAATTTTTCTGAGTATTTTTGACTATGTGCCAAAACTTTCTTACCAAAAAGAATGTTTTAGCTAACTCTTATATAGTACTCTTACAGGTGTGTTGTTTCAAGCACATGATATATATTAACTCATTCAACCATCACAATAATTCAATGAGGTGTTATCATTAATCTCATTTTACAGGTGAGGGGGAAACTGAGGCACAGTGAGTCTAAATAGTTTGCTCCAGATCACAGCTAGTAAGTGTGATCTTACTAAGTGAGAACCAGAGTTTACTCAGATGGTCTGGCTTTGGATTTCATGCTTTTAAATTTTTAAGCTCTTCACAATTATGCACACACATTTAATATTCTGATTATCTCTTATTTGTCAAGTTAAATCATACTGTCCAGAAGTCCTCCTTTTTTCCCCTCTACTATGAGGTCATGTTAGTAATGCGCAATGATATAACTTCTTGGCCTCCTTCACAAAGGTTAAAACTAGAGAAAGAAAGGGGGAAAATGATAGTAAGCAGCTCAATAGGGTAGAGAGGTGAGACTCCCCATTTGACATTACATCAGTGCTCATGCTTTTCTCTCTCTCAATATGTTGACCATTGCCTTCTTTCAGGGAATTTCATGTGGGGAGTGCTTCTTGGTTTGGTTTTCCTGTAATACTGCTGTAAACATAAACACACAAATTTAAAGGAGTGACTATAAATAATTATTACTAGAAGAAAGGGGAAACCATCTTAAGTACACTTAAGGATGGATATGAGAAAGGTATGTTAAATTGTTAACACATACTGTAGTTGGCACAAGTGGATGCTACAATGCAGGATGTTAATGAAAATGAAATCCAGTTTGTAATGGACAATACAGGCTAACTAAGTAAAACCTATGAACTATCTTCTTTGTACCAAGTTTTTGTTGTGCCCTATGGAAATAATTTTCATAAGGCATGACTCCTTTCCTCAAGCAACTTTACCCAGGAGAGAAATTCTTAACTAGGGTCTGTGGCTCTCCTGAAGATAAATGGAGAATTCTCTGTGTACACACATGTCAGTAGGGTTATGGTTTTTATCAGATTCTCAAGTAGATCTGAAGGCCCCAAAGTTTAAGATCTGCTGTACTTGATGTTAATACAGAGTGCATTCACATTCAAATGATTTAACTTAGTTTTAGTGATATCAACACTGATATTTTTTTTTTAGTGTATATATCTACTTGGTTTCTAAATTTGTTCCTGCCTCAAAAATTTATTGATTTCTTTTATATGATCTCAAATTTCCAGCCTTTCTTCTTTCCCACCTTCCTTTCAACTTCCACTAGACTTGTTTCCCTGAGAAAAGAGTTGGATGTTTATCCCACTTTGGAAACTAATGTATGTTCTTGTTGCCTACAAGATTTAGTCTACAACTCTCTTCGCATAAAGGCTCTATATAGACTGGCACCAAAATATGCCTTTTGTCTCCTCTTTGGCCACATCCTGCCAAAGACCCAGTGCTTCAGTCTTGTGAAGGTTTTCATGATTGTTCATAAACATACCAGGTGACCTATAATGACACAAACTTATTCTTTCTACCTGGAAAACTCTTCTTATTTTACTTTCCTGGTAAATTGTGTTTCTCCCACAAGACTGAATTCAAAATTGCTTCTTTTTAGATGCTTTCCCTGACTTCCCAAGGCAGAATGTTTGCTGTTCTTTATCCATGGTACATGTTTATATCTTTTCTTATGGTCTGTGTTATAATTTATTTATCTACGTCTGCCTTTCTATGTACCGTACTTCTCCTTGAAGGCAAGGTTATACATATATACACACATGTTATATATAGTTGTATTTCTGATACCCAGTATATAATAGATACTCAATTTATGAATATTGATTAAACAGCAAATTTTATATGGATAATTAAATAGGAAATATGTTTTGAGCAAAGATGTTAAACCATTAGTCGTGGTGAATATGCTGATTTTCTAAAAATTGTAGAGCTAAAGTAGAATATACTAATGTAGTACAGAAAGTATGCTATAATAGCCATGATATTTTCAGCTAAGCTGATTAAGATATAATTTTACCCGGTTATCAAAATGATTAAATACATTCATAGTATTGTTATTCAACACAAAATTATTTATTTTTTCTGAATACTAGGCCATTGTCATATTCACGTAAGTCCTTTTATGTCAATAGTAACATACATTAATTTTTTCCTATTCAGTATCTTTGAAAACAGAGGGAATGTTCTATTATCTTTGTATCATAGAGTTGAATTTAAGGAAACCAAAAAAACAGGTTACCAGATTTCATTGCTGGTTTCTATATGACATTTATACTCCATTCTTTAATAAAAAGGAGAGATGTGGAGAGGTCTACATTTGTATTGCCTACATAGTTTGGAGACAAAGTAAAACTTCTGAGTAATCCCTTTAATGCCACTTTGAAGTTATAGAGAAATGCTTTCAGTATAAAATGTAGGTTGGAAAATATTTCCTGAGATAGAAGTTCTGTACACCTCGTGACTGCTGCTGTATAGTGAATTTGGGGAATTAAGAGTCCTATGTTCATATTCCAGGTATGCAAGTGTTAAGGTTTGAAATGGGTCAGATAAAGATGGAATTCTTCCTTTCTGATGTTGTGGTTTTTTGCCTTGATATTTTGGAGAAATAAGCTAAATGGCTAACTAAGACTAACTCTCCAAACATTTATAACTGGTATAAATACTACAAGTCCTGTTCTTGGAGAGTTTTACTTACTGTTCAGAATAATATTATACTATAATAATATTATATATAATTATAATAATATCACATAGGTATAAAATACTGTCAGATTTCTAGTCAATATAAGATTGAGATAAATAATTATAAATATAAAAAAGACTGATTCTGTTGGTCCTTCTCTGAAGCTCTCATAATCTTTTCAAGAATCCCCATATAATTTTCAAAAAGGTAAAAGACAAGGTCGGCAAGTCTGTTTATGACATGAGTGGAAAGGCAGTCCTGGGCTTTATGTTTATGAAGGACAAACTTTCTTGTCGCCTCTGCCTGTTTTTTATTTTTATATTTTTGACATGAGTTTGGAGGCTGTGACTTCAGATTTTCAGAGACAAGCAAGAAACACTATAATTTCTGGCTCATTTTTAATGATAGTTCTGATATAGATAGATTTATTTCATAATGCAAAGGACTATCCAGAACATGTCCTTATGTCAGTCAACATGGTTATTTATGAGCACAAGAGGGAAACAGAGTAAATCTGAAGGGAAATCAAGTAGCAGCATGAGAGGCAGCCAGGGTACTCGGTGGTGGCCATGTTGGTATTCATTTTATCTGGTTACATGCTACTTCTGCTGCTTAGATGGTTGTTCTAGTGTCAAAAGGGATATGAAATGGAAGTTTGACCACTTGTGCTTACTGAATAACCAATTGTCTTTTTTTCCCCTATAAAACGTTTTCTCTTACCTCAGACAAACTCTCTTTTGACTTAAGTTCCTCTTGAGTTGAGTGAACAGTTTTGTATGACTGCAGAGTGGGGATACACTGCTGCTTCCTTCCCAAGACTGATTGTTAAAGTATACAGTTACTTAAGAATACAGTTGTTAAAAAACTAATTTGAATTGTTCTCTCAATAAATAACTGAATTTCATATGAAGTATATACTGTATTTGCATATAATTGTTTGAACATATAAAGACAGTGGATTTGTAAGCGTGATGCTATAATATACTCTCTTATCTCATGAATTACTTATATTAATAAGATTTTCCTGGAATTGTTAAAGAACTTTGAGTATATGATGTGTTGATTGGGTTTAGTAATTGGATGTATCTTAATGTATTTAAGCATACAGAGACACTAGTTATCATAAAGTAACATTCAGTGTGCATCAGTTTCTTCCTGAAGTCCAGCAGCAGAATAAAAAGGTGTTTTTTTTTAAGCTGATCTTCTATAGAAGTAGGACATATAACTGAGAACCAAGCATGAAATTATAGCAAAGCTCCAGTGTATGAAATGCAACCTTTAACACTTATACACTGAAAGAATTCATTCAGTGCCCATGACAGAGAGAGACTTTTACTTGCTCAGGCTCACTGTCAACTCCTGGGATCTTTTATTTACCCAATATAATTTTAATTGCTATATGATAGCTGTGTCTTGAAATACCCTTTGTATAAATTTTGCTTACAATCTGACAGTTGTTAGTAATGCATTTTCGATGTTTGACTAGGATAATTTTATGTGTGAAGTACTGTTCAGAAAACTTGAGAAGGAAAAGAGAAAACTGCATGTGTTATTTAAAAATAAGTCACAGAATAGGACCTTAATTATGGTATGGTAAAGATTCCTATTTTTATGTAGTGGTTTTTATAAGCTTTTAAATTTCTGGTTACCTTTGTGCATCAAACTAGCATAAGTTATGTGATGGTATAATGCATACTGTTGTTAACACTAGTACAATTATTTTGCCAGTTCTAATGATGAGAATTTCATTGTTTAGAAAGAGCATTCTTCTACATTCTAAACAAAAGTGTAATTACTTTTGAATGATGTGGAATGTGCTTAGTTTAATAGCATGGAGAATAGATTCAGAAAGATTCAGATAAAGTAAGCTTGGAGGCCATATGTGCAGTGTAGCAGTAAAAAATTATGAGAGTAGGCAGTATAAATCTACACACACACACACCCGATTTCACACACTTCTATCTGTAACTGTTGCTTCTGTAAGAGATAGGCTTGCTTATCTAAACAAGGCCAATTCAATTGAAACAAGGTGAAAATGATGACAAGTTTGTATTTGTTTTTTATGCTAAATTGATGTTTATCATACAATGAAATTACATTGTTTTGAACATTATTCTGTAAATGTTGTCAGAAAATACCACACAAAGGAATTTATTTAGATAAAATGCTAGGCTTGTATTTGAATTTAAGTGGTTCAATCTTTATATTTCCATTGTTTCTGAAAATTACCCTCAGACTAGAAGGAGTGTGTGTGTGTATGTGTGTGTGTGTGTGTGCGCACGTGCGCTCAGTTGTGTCTGACTCCGCAATCCCATGGATTTAGCCTGCCAGGCTCCACTGTCCTTGGGATTTTCCAAGCAAGAATACTGGAGTGGGTTGCCATTTCCATCACCAGAGGATCTTTCCAACACAGGGATCAATCCTGTGTCTCTTGTATCTCCTGTGTTGGGAGGTGATTTTTTTTTTTTTTCACCAGTAGTGCCACCTGAGAGGCCCTTTCCTAGAAGGAATGAGGACATGTGGAAAACAATTAATTGGGATCTGTCAAACTCATCTATTAAGTTGGGCAATAGATCTGGTTGTGTCCTATTACCACACAACTCCTTTCCATCCAGGTGTGAGAGCATCTAATATGAGATGGAGAAAACCTTGATTCATGTGATGTCCACAGTATTTGAAGTACTACTCTTGAGTTTCAATTAACCAGGCTTTGAGAAATGGATGTATTCTCACATACCAAAAAACACTATGTGTATTGCCAGATAGTTCAGGACTCTTTTTTTTTTAATTAATTAATTTATTTTAATTGGAGGCTAATTACTTTAAAATATTGTAGTGTTTTTTGCCATACATCAACATGAATCAGCCACAGGAGTTTAGGACTCTTTAATAAGGATCCACCGTGACCTTCTTCACAGAGTGCTATGCAGTGACAGGGGAATAAGTAAGAACTTCTAATGCTGTGGTAATGGGGCAAAATGTGTTTGCTTAAGAAGATTTGGTCTAGTGAAACTTAATTGCTCTCATTTAATAAGGGTGTTGTGAAAAGATTCAACTCAGATATATACAATGTATACCTATCAGCAGAGATGCAGAAATGAATTAAGAATTAGTCTTTTTCCTCATGTAGCTTTTTGTATAGTATGGGGGTAAGATGAGCACAAAAGTCACCAGATTGTAATATAAAATATTAGTACCCTGATACAAGCTAAATGGATTCACAGTTGAAGTATAACTCATCTATGGGAATCAGAAACATGTTAATATGAAATTGTCCCATGAGAAAATTACTAGATGCCAGGATATTAAAAATATATGCACATTGGATCATTACTATTAATGCAAAGTCTTTATTTTATAATTTTTCATTGTTTTGTTTTTGCTTAAATATCTTATTCCCAGAAGAGATAACGAAGTAAGAAAAAAAGAGGAAATTAAGAAAACATACGAAAGACAAAGTGCCCTGTAAAAGGTCTTATATAAAATATAATGTTAGTAAAATATATGCCTCATTTTAATAAGAATAAAAACAACTACTTTAGTTATTAGTGTTCTAAATATTTCCTTTCTTTAACCTGGATAACCACCTTGAATGAAAATGGAAATGAAGTGGAAAGAATGGTGGAATATTTGACTAGGATGCTAGAAACAGCATGGATACTAGGAAGCAGTGCTGGAGACAAACTTGAATGGTGCTCCTGATTTTTGTAGAAGGGATAGGGTTCATCTTTATCCCATTCGTTATTCTTGTCTATTTGAAAAAAAAGGTCATGATCTAAACATTGAGAGTTATTTGGTAGAAATTTTTAGGACTTCAAGCCTGAGAGACAGCATCTCAAGTAACCCTGAGAGAACTGCTCCAATGAGACCCAGGGGGGAGAGTCAGATTTATAGAAGTTCTGCAGCAAGAGGGAGTCGTCTGAATGTCAGAAGATTACTGTTAATTAAAGAAGAGCAGATATCTCAAGTTAAGGAATTCAGCGCTTTTCTAGGTATGGGAAGATGTTAAGAGTCTGGGCCCACTGAAATCATTCCTTTCATATACATCTCGGCTTCTGGGGCTGATGTCCTGTGTTTTTAACCCCCCACCCCACCCCTGCTCTTAAGTGTTCATCATAGGGAATGGCTGCAGCTTAATGGCTGCCAGATTGCAGGTATTGTTCTCCTTCCTGGGTGCCCTCTAGGCTCAGAAATTCATGTTTGGAAGGCAAGAATCACTAGTGGCTGTGGCATCCTTGTTTATTCATATGGCAGGAAATACTCCATTTCTCATCCTCATACCTGCGTGATGGGACGATTTGTATTTGGAAGTTAAAAATAAAAGTTTAGGAACCAACCATTATTCTTTTTCTC
This sequence comes from Aepyceros melampus, assembly GCA_006408695.1. Lineage (NCBI taxonomy): Eukaryota > Metazoa > Chordata > Mammalia > Artiodactyla > Bovidae > Aepyceros > Aepyceros melampus. The sequence continues at coordinate 423,958 of SJXQ01005329.1, forward strand.
AGATGTTTGTTATAAATTTTATCTCACCTTTCTTCCTTTGATCCTTTTCATTTGCTCCTCTTCTTCCTCTCTCTTTTTTTTTCCCTTTGTCAATAATCATTTTTATTTTTTTAATTTTTTTAATTTATTTTTTAGTTTGTTTTGCTTTACAACACTGTATTCGTTTTGCTATGCATTGACATGATCTGTCAGAAAACATTCTTAATGGGTCTACTTGTGGATCTCAAAGGAGCCATTATCAGGAAGGGAGACTCAGCACCATTGTGCTCTGATACGTACTTCCTTCTTAGGTACATATACTGCCTCTTCGGGGATTGCCAAACCTTCCCGCAGTTAGGCTAGTCACTGTATAGAGATCAACTGGTTCTATGATAAAGTTTTCACTGATTTTTTTTTTTTTTAACAAAGACTGTGTAGTTAGATTTTAACAAAACTATATATTTCTTCAGTTTATTCAGGGATTATGTTCTTCTAAATTTTCATGATGCACTGTTGATAGTAGTGATCATTTCATTTTTAATATCCTAACATGGCAAACAAAAGAGCCTTATATTGATTTGAAAATTAATTTTTGAAATTGTGCTTATCAGTGAATCCAAGTGTCTGGGACTTGGTGCTTTAGTGGATGTATAAGCGCTTTGCGTGCCTATGACAAGGTTTCATTTTAAACTATGTGACAACTTCTGTTACTATTTTCATTCAGTTCTTTACTATTGCTTTAACTCAATTAGTTGTTTTTGTCTCCATATTTATTTCCAAAATTTGATATTTTTATAGAGACTGCTAAAAATGAGAAACAGGAATGGAGACCATTTTACATAATTAGAAAGCAATTTTGATGTTTGCATCACTATATTAACTTAATGTAAGTCATAATAGTGATGAGTTTGTCATTATTTCTTATATTAATACTTACAAAGGACAGTTATTTAAGATAATCCAAAATAAATTAGAATTCTGCAGTGCTGGTGCCTGAATTTTTAGGAATTAGAATGAAATCTACAAGACTCAATAACTAACTTGCTAATGAGACCTCAAAATATTTCAGATAATACTTAAACCATGCTTCCTCTTGGCTACGTTAGTTAGGTACAATGATCTATTGTACCTAAGAAGGTAAAGTAATCTTTGTATAGCAGTCTCTTTAAAAAGCACAACCATTAGCACTTAATTTGGATCTTAAGAAAGTAAAGTCATAAAAATAATATAAGGTAGTATTGAACTTTCATGGCAATTCCCTCTTCTCACATAGTTTGACAATTAGGCTCACATAGCTTCTCTTTTAAAAGTTTCAACAAATACCTTGATTTGGGGGGTATTAACTTAAAAATACAAAGAAATCATATAGTATAGAAAATCTAATGAGAAGACGTGTGGGACAGTTACAAGAGAAATGATTCTTTGAGAAATGAAATCTGAATTCAAAATGTTAGAACACTAATGCTGCATTAAATAAATTTAAAAGCATTAAATGTATTTAAATCCTCTATTTCTCCTGTAAATTCTGAGATGCCATAATTTATACTGGCATTAAAACTGAATTCATGGTAGCAGTTCAGTTTGCTACCATTTTTGACCACTGTGTGCCATTTCCCCCCATTTCTTGTTCTAGAAAGTAAATTTTATGTTTTTCTCTATGCTGCTAGACAAGGGGAGAATGTTCTTTCTTATTTGAAATGAGAAATAAATGTAAAGCTAACTTAGGTTGACAATCGTAATCAGTCTCTTTGGTATATATATTCTTTGCACAAAGGCAAAATGGTTTCAGAGTTTCTCTCATACACCGTTTTAGGAATGATCCATGGGAGTAAGATGAGGTGTGAGTGTAAGTAGAGCAGCCTTGGCTGGCTCTGTGACAGTGACATCACATGATAAAGCAAATGAACACAAGTGACTGGATTTTGTGTCTTATTTAGTCAAGGCTGAGTCTGTGGCAGGAGAGCAAACAATGTTATCATTATATAGAGAATCAGTGTTTACTTCAGTGTCTCTTCTTAGCTCTTAAAAATCTAGCCTGACTCCAGATAAAACAGTTAATCTTTTGGTGCATGTCCCTGTGCAAGAAAATAACATTCTAAGGGTTAATAAAACTTTTTAAAATGGAGGTAAGATATGAAAAAGGAATATAATCGCAAAGCTACCATTAAGTAGCTTTGTACAAAGTATATACAAACACAGAATATGTTTCATGTACAAATATAAAATATGTACCATGGAAAAAGCCAACAGAAAACAAGTTACAATAACGGTGTTCCACTTAATAAAGTACTAAGCTCTGTAACCAGCTCTCTTGCCACTTCTAGACCCTTCCCTCTATGTAAGTGTACATCTTGGAAACAGGAGCTAGCTGTGCTGTTACAAGGACCCATCATCAGGCTTTGTGGCGGTGACTGGCATGCTTTGCACACTTGGGACGCAGGACTCAGACTCAGAGGCACACTTCTTGTGTGTCTGAGATTCTGATTTCCCCAGGGTTATCAGTGGAATATAAGAAGCAACTGTGAAAGTCTTGTGTGAATATATTTTACAGCCTATCTTTAGTCTGATCTTTGCAACCCAGATGTAGAAGATTTCAAACAGTCGGTGTTCTTTAGAATATGGCATTCAATAGTTAATAATAATAGGAATGTATAGTGTTTCACTGTTTTCTTTGTACCAGCCACCCTGTGTTTATTATCTTAGTCAATTTTGTCAAACCAGTGAGTTCAGCAACTGTGATTTTTTTTCCCCATTGTACAGGCAGATAGCTGTCTTAGAGAAAGGGATTTGCCAAATATATATAAGGGGTATAATTTGGATTTGTGATATCAGAACTTAGTATCTGTGCTCACTGCTTTTCCATTCATACAAACATTAAAATATTTTTTCATAGTTTATCAGAATATATAATTTTAGAAGCTTTTAGAAATACTTGTAGGAAATGCAGGTGAAACAGCTGTTGCTTGATTATTATACCTTAACTCAGAGATAACTTGATTTTTAAGTTTTTTTAAACCTGGATTTAAATAGACCAAAAGGTTTAACTATTTCAGAATGTGATTTTGAAGTTTTACATTGGCTATTGGGCAATATGTGAAACATCAGATGATTATTTGGTAAACCTTTCATATAAAGATTACTATTAATTTGTGCTCTGGTTATAAGGCTGTTGGCATAGCATAATTGTTTTGACAAGGCCTCTAGTGATAAAATTGCCAAGTAAATGCCAAGTTCTGCTGGTTGACCTCTGTATGGCATTTGGCAAATTGTGAAAACTCTCTGTACTTTGTTTTATCATCTGTAAAATGGGAATGATTACAATAGCATCTTATTTTGAGGATGTTGGTAATATTTAAAGAAGTCAATTCACATAAAGCACTCTGGTACTTGGAATGTAGCAGGAGCTTAGTAAATCTTAGTTATTAGCTAAAGTGACTAAGGAATGTTTGTTCTTTGATCTCAGAGAAAAATGGCACATGTATTAAATGTCAGTTGCTTTAAGTTCCTGTAAATTTAAGAAACTTATAAGAAAACCTTCTCTTTAGAAATGAGAAATCCAATAGAAATCTCAAGCTCTTGTGATTAAAAGTTTCCTTTACTTATTTATATTGTAATTTGTAAAGGAGACCATTCATTCAATCTGAGATACTGTCCCTCAGTCAAATACTTTCAATAGATTTCAGTTGTCACAGATACTGTTCATTGGCAGTTTACATTTTTGCTTAATGTTATTTAAGGCTATTCATCAACTGCAATCACCACTGCAATAGAAAGCTACATAAGCCAAGTCAGAGCTGTTTTGATACGATGATGAGATAAAGAATGAGGTGGTAAAGCGCCTACACTCTCCCTTAAGCAATGTGGGTTCGAATCATGATCCCATATTTTGTGATGTGTGTGACCATGTCTTCGTTTTGTGGCATCTCATGTATCTCTGTTTTCTCATTTAAATCTGGGGATGATAATAGAACCTTCTAATATATAGAGGGGTATAAGGATTAAATAGGGCTTCCTAGTGGCTCAGATGGTAAAGATCTATCTGCAATGCAAGAAGCACAGGTTTGATCCCTGGATGAGGAAGATCCCCTGGAGAAGGGAATGGCAACCCACTCCAGTATTCTTGCCTAGAGAATTCCATGGACAGAGGAACTGGGCGGGCTGAAGTCCATGGGGGTCACAAGGAATCGGACATGACTAAGTAACTAAAACAAGAATTAAATAGCAGAATTCTCATAAGTGGCCTTGAACCATGCCTGTCGCTTAGGAAGAACTTAATAGATGCTCTATTTATTGAATAGTTTTCATGCTATTGACTAATTACTGTTAATTACCAGAACAAAACATTGTCTTCTTTTAGTCTCCCAATAATCATGCTTTCCTTTTAGTAACCTGGAGGAATATTACCAACATTCCCCCCCCCCATTTAAGTGGTTCAGTAGTCTTACCACTTAGCTCTGTCAGTATCTTTGGATGTAATGTATCTTGAAAATGAGATGAAACTCTTATTTAAAGGAGAAATGGTTCCCATGGGTAAAAGGTCTGTCTTATTCAGTTCTATATACTCTAGAGTCACACAGTGGCTGACCCACAGCAAGTATCTCAAAATAGTTACATGAATGAATGAATATCTCCAAAATCTTTGTTCAGAGAAGATATTCTGAGTGGAACTTTGCTTATCCACATGTTGAAATAACAATACTTAGTGAGAGTTGATATAATGATTAAATGAAATAATTACCTGGCACAGTGTTTGTCATATCATGAATATTCAGTTAATGTGAGCTCCCTTTTTAACCCCCTTCTAATTCTTTCAGCCCATTTACTTTCCAAAGAGTGATAGAAGTCAAAGCATTTCTTCTGTAGCTTCATATAATACACCTCTCTCCAAATAGTTTACCAGAGGAAACCAACATCAAGACAAAACAAAACAACAAAAAGATTTTGCAACAAAATATTTTAAAAGTTGTTTCAGTTTTCTTGTATGGACATACTAAAGGCTACATGATGATTTTCTTTTAGGACACAGTTAATGAAATTTATTACTATAGTTTTATTATTATGTTCACTTTTGATTTTTAAGTTTCAGGACATTAAAAAATTTCTATTTGATTTCAGGGATTTTAGAGGCACTAAAATCCCTAGGGGATTTAGATTTTTATTAGTATTATATTTATTGGTCATTTAGTCCTTTCTTCTCTCATTTCTATTTGTCTATAAGAGTAGCTTAGATGATATAAAAAGGGTATGATATGGATAAGAGGCACAATACAAATTAATTTTGGAATGTAACAGTTCAACCCATCAGAATTTGGACATTTGTTAAAAAACAAAATTCAACTGAGTAGATTTTAAAGATCTCATTGCCTTTATTCAATGGTTAATGAATTGGACAGCATCCTATCTAGCAGATAGAAGGGGCTCTGAAGACCTGGACAAAATGAAAGACTTTCATAGGCCAAAGAGAGTGGGACAAGGAAGTGATACTAGCGAAAAAGCAGATTGGTTGTGACAAGGTCACTTTCTTTAGGGGATGACAGTGCCCTAACAGGCAAATTACCTCACAGTGATTCCTGATTGACTGGTTCAAGATTCCATTTCTGGGAGAGTCCCAAACTGTAATGAAGTTAACTCAGTTTGGTAACATGAGGTTTAGCATAAGTGACTCCATTTGGGGCCTGTTGTCTTACTTTTAACACATCTAAAGCCAACACACCTATCCGTATGTGTTTCTCCAGGTCTTAATTCTTGTCAGTTGAACATGTATTTCTGCATTTTCTTTATTGGATAAAACTGACTTGTCACTTTCCCAATGTGTTTCATGTGATCTTTAAATTTCCTATCATATAAATTCTTCCTCTTCTCTTATGTCCCCTTCACTGAGTCTATAATTATTTTTGTTTTCCATAGATAAAAATACATGAGGTTTAGCATAAGTGACTCCATTTGGGGCCTGTTGTCTTGCTTTTAACACATCTAAAGCCAACACACCTATCCGTATGTGTTTCTCCAGGTCTTAATTCTTGTCAGTTGAACATGTATTTCTGCACTTTCTTTATTGGATAAAACTGACTTGTCACTTTCCCAATGTGTTTCATGTGATCTTTAAATTTCCTATCATATAAATTCTTCCTCTTCTCTTATGTCCCCTTCACTGAGTCTATAATTATTTTTGTTTTCCATAGATAAAAACATATTTTCCCCCATTTTTTACATATGGTGTTTTGACTTCATGCAGAGAGAACTACACAGATGACATTTTTTAAAACTCCATATTTTACTCAATTTTACATTCTTATGTTCCATAACCTTGAATATCTCCAAACTGTCCTTACCTAAAACACTTTATAGTGTTATTACTAGATTTATACCAGTAAAGATACATCAGCTTTCTTAGGGATAATCTTTAAGCAGACCTTAGTAAGACAAGCTTTGAAAACTATCATTCCTAGGAAAGTAAATCTCGAATCATGAAACATCAGTTTAATCTCTCCCCTTGACAACTTAACACGACAGATTGAAATATAAAAGCCGATGCAAGTGGGATCAGTGGATTATCTAAGTCCCTGAACATCTTCTCTTAAACTGGGGACTTGACAGAGTGGTTGTGAGAGGAGTATGTGCTGTGTGTCCCTTGTCATGTTCAGAGCATTAAGTTTTCAGAGATTAGTGCTGAGTAGATGTGGTCTACCTGGACATGAAACAGGGAGAAAAAAAAATCGGAGGGAGTGAAAGAGAAAAGAGGGGGCTACAGGAAGAGAGGGATAGAGAGATTTACATGTGAGAACTCAGGGGGCTTTGTCATGGCAATTGTATAAAGTGATATACAGTGCAAATCGACTTGAGCATGTCCCCGGATAGCAGGCGGTTTACAGCCTCCACGAGCCGAGATTACTGCTTTATCTTGTCATACTAAATTAACATGGCAGCACACTGTTAAACAGTGGTGACCTCTTCATCTGGGGAAATTGCTGCCTAGAAGAGAGGTGGTATTTAAGACTCTCTCTCTCTCTCTGTCTCCCTCCCCCTCTCCCTCTCTCTCTTTTCCCTTATACCCTTAGAGCATTTGGGGTTAGACTACAGCCATTTAAAAATTCTAATAGAAAAGAAATTTCATATTAAGTTGACAATAGATAAGATACAATTATGTCAAATGGCCACTTTACATAAAATAATAGATTTCATTAATCTAAAAATGACATTTCATCTTTATACACTGGCATTGAGTGTGTTTGTTTTTTTTATTTTAATCTCTTTTTATTCTACAAATAGTCTATTTATGTAAGAGTTATTTTTTATATAACACTTTCCAAAAGAATTGATTGCTGATGAAGAGGTAGGGGGAAATAAGGCTCAGATACTAGTTCTTCCACTCGTTATAGGGATTGCTCAAGAAAACCAGCAAGTGAACCATGCCTTAAATGGAAGTACCCAGGTTATTTCTTCTTCTAGAGCTTACCTGGCACTGCTTCAGTCTTCAGGTTCTTTTAAATTTCCCTTTTAAAAGAGGTGAGAGAGAGAGAAAGTCAAAAGATTGATTTGCCTCATTCTCCTGCCAGACTGCAACTGCACCCTTCGTGTGTTTTATAAGTTCTAGATATAAATAACACACTCTTTTTTCCCTGTCTTAAAATGTTGATAAATTAACCAAAATCGAGTACATATTTTTTTTGTGCTTGGTTTATGCTCTTGGAATTTGAATCAAAGGAAGGGATAATGTAAAGATTCAAAATGCCATAAGTGTTTATTCCTATATGTCCCCAGCTGAAAACTCTTCATCCCTAAAGTATAGCCCTGTGAATTGCTTCCTCACTAACCTCTAGAGCTAGTGTTTTAAATCTGATGTTAAATCACTTTGAGGACTACAGTGTGAGCTTTATGGAATCTGTGAACCCCTTGAAACTGTGTGATAGATATACTTACACATTTTTCTAGAGAGTGTTCACAGCTTCTCCCAGTGGGCCTTAGCCACCAAAATAGATAATTACTTTCCTATAGTGTAAGCCTGCCTTAGGATATTACTGGGGTACATCCTCACACTGGGGCTATATATCTGGCAGGTAAGACACTGACATATAGACACAGTATTGGAAGTGCTCTCACCAAGTCTGCCTTGGAGACCTCACTGGGCTGCCATGCTGGAAGTAGTCCTGCGGTTCATAGGCTGCTCCTGACCACTTAAAACTCTCCCTCTTAACCTCCTTTTGTTTTTCAGTTTTGCTTTGCAGATGGTGGAGTCTGCCTGCAGTGCAGGAGACTCATACTTGACCCCTGAGTCCAGAAGATCCCCTGGAGAAGGAAATGGCAACCCACTCCAGTATTCTTGCCTGGAAAACCCCATGGACAGAGGAGCCTGGCAGGCTACAGTCCATGGGGTCACAAAGACTGAGCGACTTCACTTTACTTCACTTTCACTAATATCCTTTCCCTTGGTCAATTTTTTGAGCCATAGATTGGCCTTAATTCTAGTATTAGGATGTGTTTCCATTCTCCAGTGCCATGAATTCAAACTCCAGACAAGGAAACATAAAGTTATTTAGCCTTACAAGTGATGTGGGACAGAGGTAGTGTGTGTGTGTATGTGTGTGTTTCCTTTTTCTTGGTAAATTGCTATCTTCTGCCTGCTACAGAACTATGAAAAAGAAAACACACAAATTTAGGGAATAATTTGATTAGCTAAATCCTTCCTAAGATGCTCTGATACCATACTGTTTGACTAACATAGGGTGTTTAATGTCAAGAAAGTTTGCATTGTCATAAACATGGTGTTTTTCAATGAAAAGAAAATGACAAAACATTAAGTTGCTGTAATAATGCTCTGTATTGTTATAGAGGTGACTTCTGAACACAGTCCTTTCCTCCTTCTCCTCCCTGGTGATAATTTTTTCTTCCCTAATATATTTTTTGTCAGATTAGATGCATCAGCAGCTTTTCTACTTAAGAGAGAAAGTCACTTGTTAGCCCTCCTGTCTTATGTTTAACTATTGCTAACATTGAGAAGTAATTATTATTATTTTGTTGTTGTTAAGTTCAGGACTTAGAGGTAAATTGATATAGTGTCACCAAATGTTTTTACATTAAGTAATTAATTTTATTTTTAAAATGTTTGCTCTGCTGGGTCTTTGTTGCTTTTCATGGGCTTTCTCTAGTTGAGGAGAATGGAGGCTGCTCTTCGTTGTGGTGTGCAGCCTTCTCATCAAAGTGACTTCTCTTGTTGCAGAGCACAGCCTCTGGGAGCAAGGCTTCAGTAGTTGCAGCACGTGGGTTCTAGAGTGTGAGCATAGTAGCTTCAGTGCCCAGGCTTAGTTGCATGTGGAATCTTCCTTGACCAGGGATCAAACCCATGTCCCTTGTCTTGGCAAGTGGATTCTTTTTTTTTTTTTTAATTTTTTTTATTTTTTAGTTTGTTTTGCTTTACAATACTGT
>SJXQ01005330.1:0-28125 GCA_006408695.1 Aepyceros melampus
CCCACATTGCAGGCAGACACTTTAACCTCTGAGCCACAGAATGAGATGAGGTGGAATCAAAAGAGGAGAGAACAAGCTAGTCAGTAGTCACTTCCTTATGTGCATTCCTCAGTCTGGACCGCTCAGAATTGTTCACAGAGTTATACAGGGAAGAAGAGAGGGAGGAAGTAGACAGAGGTGGCCAGGAGGATAAAAGAGAGGAATGAAAAGGAGAGAGACAGATCCAGCCAGTAACCAGTTCCCTAAGTGTTCTCCACCGTCTGGAACACACAGATATTCAGAGAGTCGGGTAGAGAAGAGAAGGGGGAGGGAAGAGACAGAGGCCACCTGGTGGAGAAAAAGGAGAGTCCAAAGGAGAAGAGAGTGGTCAAGCCAGTAATCTCGCTCTTAGTTAAAATTGAGTACTGAAGATTGGGTTTTTAAATGTACAAAATTGACAATAAATACCAAAAAGCAAAGATTAAAAATCTAGAGTAGAGGTTGGATTTTCAAAAATACAATATTAAGGGAAAAAAGGAGAGAAAAAAAAAAAGCCACAAGAATTATTAAAAAAAAAAAAAAAACAACAACCACCACAAAAAGAGTATATACAGCATTTGCTTTAAAAATAGGGGGTTTTTTTTGAAAGGTAATAGTAGGTTATAAAAATAAAAATTAAAGGAGAAATAGAGGACTTAAAATTTTTTAAAGGTTTTAAAAAAGAAGAAAAAGAAAAGCAAAAACAATCACACAACCATATCAACAAAACAAAAAAGAGGAAAAAGAAAAGCAAAATCAATCACACAACAGTATCAACAACAACAACAACAAATGATCGTAAAAGTAGTAAAGATATATCTGGCCCTTTCTCTGGTGTTGTGGGCAGTGTGGGGTCACTTTCAAGGCGGTTCCCTCTGTTGAACTTCTGTTTGCTGGTCTCCTCAGTGTCTGACTTCCGCCCTGTCACAGGGCGGGTAGTGGTGGACACTGTTTTTTTTTTTAAGGCTCACTTGTTCAGTCGCGCTGTGGGGAGGGAGGGATGCTGTATACATGTAACACTGGCGTGTGCTTGCAGTGTCTCAGTCCCACTGGTCCTGCCCCTGCTCATGGCACACACCGCTCAGGCTCTACATTGCTCCACCGGGAACCATCTAAGGCCAGCCCTAGGCTGCATGCAAGCCACTCAGGCTTGGCATTCAGGTAGTCCAGAGGCACGGATTCGATTGGGCCTGCGTTTTGTGCCCTTCCCAAGTCTGAGTAGCTCAGGTGTTTGGCGAGTGCAGTCGCTGCGCCTTTCGCCTTTCCCATCTCTGCTGCTCAGTTTTCTGGGTGTATCGCTGGCATCCCTTCTCTGGCGGCTGATGAGTGTCCAGAACCCCCAGAAGACTTAGTTAGCAAAAAAGCCTGTTTGCATTTTGGTATGTAATGTCTCTCTTGGGTTGCGATTGTCCCCTTCCAGCCCTTACGGCTCTGGCTGCCTGTCACCAGAGGGGGATGGTCCGCAGCCGGCTAGTTCTGTTCCGTCCTTTGTTCTGTGCACGGTCCTAGCGGTGTCTTATGTTGAGCTTTTCACACGACAGCTATCCCACAGTCTGGTTTGCTAGCCCAAGTTAGTTCGCTCTGGTTATGCACGGGGCATTCAGGCCCGACTCTTACAAAGCACTGCAGCCCGCGCTTCCTGCGCTTCCCTGCCCAGCCCCCACTTGCTAGTAGCGGATGCAGGCGTCTGCGCTGTTTCTCCGCTGGGGGAGTTACTGTTGGACTCGTAATCTGTTGGTTTTAATTATTTATTTATTTTTCCTTCCTGATATGTTGCCCTCTGTGCTTCCAAGGCTCGCCACAGACTCGGCAGCGAGACTGTTTCTTCTCTTCTTAAGATTCTCTTCCCGGGACGGAGCTCCCGCCCTACCTCCTTTGTCTCCTTTTTCATCTCTTATATTTTTTCCTACCTGTTTTTGAAGACAATGGTCTGCTTTTCTGGGTGCCTGATGTCCTTTGCCAGCATTCAGAAGTTGTTTTGTGGAATTTACTCAGTGTTGAAATGTTCTTTTGATGAATTTGTGAGGGAGAAAGTGGTCTTCCCGTCCTACTCCTCCGCCATCTTAGCTGTCTCTTTATGTCAGTTTTTAAAAATGGTGTCTGCTTTCCCAAAGTTCACATTCTAGTAGAAAAATATAAAAAGGTTGCAATTTTCAGTGGGGTGTCAAGATAGGTCTCTTTGAGAAGGAAATCTTTGAGTATGGGCTTGAAAGAAGTGAGGAAATTAGTCATACGAATATCTCTTGGGGAAGCTTCCAGGCAGAGAGGAAACAGAGAGCTGGAAGACACCAGTGCAGAAATAAGGGACTTTTTGTATGTGTGGTGCTCACACGTGAGACCGGGGGTCATTGGTAATGATGTTGGTAATGAGTTGATGAAGAGAGAACCATTAGACACGTTTTTTTTGGAAGTAGAACAGATTTGTCTCATTGGATAACTGGCTGGATGGGTTGTACTTTCCCCAGAAGTTGTTGAGATTATTCTGAAGCAGGCTCAAAAGACACTGGATGAGGACACTTGATGAAATAAGAGTAACAAATCCGGCTGAGACCCACGCTGAGCAGGTTTGATGGCTGAGATGAAGAGGGAGGAAGTCACTGCAGCTGGAGTGCAGGGAAGGAGGGAAATAAGCGTTGAGACTGTGGAGCCTTGCAGGTCATTGGAAGGACTGTGGCTTTCACGCTGAGGGGAAAGAGGAGCCAGTAGAGAGTTTTAAAAGAGCAGGAACATGAATCTGCCCTTGGCTTGAACAGGCTGTTAGATCGACAACAGTCTGTCCAGGACAAAGATGGAGGTGCTACCGTCATCGAGGTTTGAGATGCTGGTGGCTTAGACAACAGTGCTGGCAGTGATGGTGAGAGGAACTAACCAGAATCCGGATGCACCGTGAAGACAAAGTCAACAGAATATGCCAAGGCCTGGGTGTGCTGTGTAGGAGGAAGAGGGCAGTCAGGATAGCCCTAAACTTCCGTCTTGCTTTTTTTAATAAAGCAAGAGATTTTACTGGAAAAGGCCACCCCAGTGGCGAGCAGGAGGCTAAGGGAACCCAGGCAAATAGCTCTTCCACATGGCTCGCAGTCTCAGGTTTTTATGGTGATGGGTTAAGTTTCCCAGTTGCCTCTGGCCAACCATTCTGACTTAGGGTCCTTCCGGGTGGTGCACACATTGCTCAACCAAGATAGATTCCAACAAGGAGGATTCTGGGAGGTCGGTAGGTTACATAGAGTCTCCTTTTGACCTTTCCCTAATTCTTCCAGTTAGTGATGGGATAGCTCTGAAGTTTTTGACGCAAGTAACTGTCAGCACAGCATTGCCAAGCACTAAGGGGATAAATCAGGAAATTAGTCCTAAATATTCATTGCAAGGACTGATGCTGAAGCTGAAACTCCAACACTTTGGCCACCTAATGCAAAGAATTGACTCGTTGGAAAAGACCTCAATGCTGGGAAAGATTGAAGGCAGGAGGAGAAGGGGATTACAGAGGATAAGAGGGTTGGATGGCATCACCGACTCGATGGACATGAGTTTGAGCAAGCTCTGGGAGTTGGTGATGGACAGGGAGGCCTGTGTGCTGCGGTTCATGGGGTCGCAAAGAGTCGGACACAGCTGAGTGACTGAACTGAACTGAAGGGGATAAAACTGAGTGGCCAGGTCTGGGGAGAAGATGGAGGAGGTCAGTTCTAGACCTAACAGGAGGTCAGTTATGAGCAGAGAGTAAGCCATCCACCGAGGAGGACATGTCGAGAAGGCGGGCGGGTGTGCAGCTGTGGACCCCCGCAGACATCGTTTGGCTGCTCCGGGGACGCCTGGCCTGTGCTCATTCCCGCCTGATGGACTTCCAACAGCCACGGCTTGGTCTTCTCCAGAATGAGAAATGCAGCAGTGACGTTAAATCCTCAGCACCCTTCTGCCACCCTCAAATCTGCATTGGCCTTATTTCCAAGACAAATAACCAGTCACCCTCATCTTACGTCAGGGGGCCCTCAATCAAGGAGCTCGTTGCCCAGCTTCATATGGCAGAAACCCTATTCCAGAGCTTTAGACACAGTATGAGGTGAAAGTTTATGAAGTGACATTCTGATTGATTGAACTTGGTGCCATTTCTCTACTATTTGTAGTGTATTTAGCCATTTCTCCTACTTGATCAGAAGGATGCAATTTTGTGGTTTATATCCTCGTAGGAGAATTTCTTAAAAGCCTGGGGAAAATCACAAGTCGCTGAGTGATCCAAAAGCACCATGCTCAGTGCATCTAAATAGCCTTGTCTTTGGTTAACAATGAATTGATGCCAGCAGAATGATCATATTTTAAAACTTTCCCTATAAATGTGACATATGCATCCCCGTGTGTCAGCATAATCTCAGCTGAAAACATTCCAGTGAATGACAAGTTGATTGGCCCCAATTTGAAAAGCACAGTGTATAAAAACATAATTTCAGGGTGGCCAACAATATGACAGATTCTATATTTCGCTCGTACACAGAACTGGTTTGAACTGTTTGGGGAATTTTGATAGTCTCTGGATGCATTCAGCAAAGAAAATCGGCCAGAAAGGAGAGGGAGGAAAAAGAAGAAATGGAATTAACAATGTTGGGCAACCATTCTCAGATGGACATTATCTGAGAGAAAATGATGGGGTAAGGGACTGATAGATAATCATTGTTTTTACAGACAAAGGAATAGCATGACAGAGAAGGAAAGAGCATTAGCTTTGCAAGTGAAGACCCCAGTGCAAACCACAGCTTTGTTAATACTTCAGTGAGATACCAAATTGCATCGTGTCTTTGACCTCCAGTTTTTAAATCTGTAAAAGGGGCATAACAATAGATACTTTCTAGGTGTGAGAACTGAGCTAGATTGTACTTGTGTGTACACACATATACACACACACCCCAGCTTAGTTCTATCCTCAGTTGCTCAGTTGTGTCTGACTCTTTGAGACCCCATGGACCGTAGCTCACCAGGCTCCTCTGTCCATGGAATTTTCTAGGCAAGAGGACTAAGGTATTGCCATTTCTTCCTCCAGGGGATCTTTCCAACCTGGGGATGAAAGCTGGGTCTTCTGCATCTCCTGCAGTGGCAGGCAGGTTCTTTACCACGGAGCCGCTGGGGAAAGAACTCCCCTTAATTCTAATTTCACTCTATTACAAATGATGTGTTAGGGAGGCTCCGATGTGACATGGACGGTGTTCAGTAAGGTATGCAGCATGGTAGTATAGCCCAGGGGTCCCCCACCTCCAGGCCACGGCCTTAGATTAGCAATAAAGTACACAGTAAATGGAATGTGCTTGAATCACCCTGAAACCAGTGCCCTCACCCCAGCCATAGAGAAATTGTCTTCCATGAAAGAGGCCCCGGTGCCAAAAAGTCTGGGGACCACTGGTATAGACAGCTCCCACCCATCCCCACAAACACACACACACACACACACACACACAGGATGTTTCTGCTAAGGTGCCTCGCGGGGTCTTCTTGCTTCAAAAACTGAGAGACTTGAAAGGACAAGCACAGGCCCTTTCTCTTCTGTCCACTATATGACATCAGTCACGTGGGGATCCTTTCCTGTGGTCTCCTCATTCATAGTCATGAGTTTATATCAAAAGCTGTGGCTTGTGGGTTAAAAGCCGCTTGAAGAATCTCTGTTAGAAAACAAGATCTGGTAGTGACAGTGTACCTTGATAATTTGGGGAGCGAAGGGCATGAATAATCTTCTAAAGGATCGCTCCCCGGTCTTCTATCAGCATACATCTTGCCCCATATTAAGGAGAAACAAGAGTTCGGTTCTGCAAACTGCTGACTTGTAAGGAATTTGAATCCCTTTATTACTTTCATTTTCTTCCACCTGCTGTGAGTAATAGTAAGGTGAGATCCAATTCCAATTCCTGGATCCCAAATAAAAAGAATGGATGGCATATGGAGGTCAGGGATTAAGCAGAAGGTGAGATGGCAGCAGGAATAAAACCCTGGAGAAAGAAAAACGAGGGGAGCCAAAAATGAGGGAAGCTTGGCTTTTCCATTTGATCCCATAGGGACCTTAACTTCCATATGAGAACTGTGCCTCTAATGTGTTCTTTAAGCAAATATTGATTGGGTTTTTCAGATCAGCTGTAGTGTGAGAAATTCCATGGTGCTGTTAGAAGTGAAAGTGCATAGATCAGCTCCTTTTCAATTGAATTTGTCATCAGAGCCAGATGAAGATATAAAAAAAAATAACAAGTGAGGGGGTAGGGTGAGTAATAGCCTGACTTTTCTTCACTGTTTTGTTTTGCACTCGTCTTCTCTTGCATAGCAAAGTCATTTCAAGAACTAGGTGTATATTAGCATCTGTCTTTGGGGAATTGAAGCTAGAAAACCGAAGTGCAAACTTGCAACATACTTGCTGACTATGAAGTGCTCACGTTTTAGAAAATCTGGGTTACATAAGGCAAACCTCACTGGAGAAGAAAGGACAAGCCCTTCGGGGCACAAGCTTTGGCACAAGCTGAGAGTAGATGAGGGCCACGTGCAGGCACACCCGGGAGAGGTGTCATGCAATGGGGTCAAGGTCAAGGACAAAGAGCTCCAGTGCTGGTGCTACAGCTTAACTGTGACCGGAAAAGAGGTCCAAACCCTGGTCTCCACGCAGAAAGGTCCTGGTTCTGCAGCGTGGCCTCAATCAGCCTCCTGTCTGGAAGAGGGCAGGGGCTTCAACCATCCTGCTCTGCATTTTAGAGGACAGTCAGATTAACATCTTTCCCACTGCTTCTGGGATTTGTGAAACTGAAAGTGTTAATCGTTCGGTTGAGTCCACTCTATACGACCCCACGGACTGTAGCTCACCAGGCTCCTCTGTCCATGGGATTCTCCAGGCAAGAATACTGGAGTGGGTTGCCATGCCCTTCTCTAGGGATCTTCCCAACACAGGTCTCCCGCATTGCAGGCAGATTCTTGACCATCTGAGCCACCTGGGAAGCCCTTCTGGGGTTTGTACCAGTCAACAAATAAATGGCACTCCACAGTTCATTATGAAATATCCATTTATTGGAACTTCCCTGGCAGTCCAGTGGTAAAGAATCTGTCTTCCAATGCAGGGGTTGTGAGTTCCATCCCTGGTTGGGGAACTAAGATCCCACATGCTGGAGGGCAACTAAGCCCATGCACCGCAACCAGATAAGCCGAGCTGCAGCAAAGACCTAGCACAGCCAGTAGATATAAATAGATCCCGCTGCACAGTCTCCAAGTCGTGTCCGACTCTGCGACCCCATGGACTGTCCATGGAATTCTCCAGGCCAGAATAATGGAGTGGGTAGCCATTCCCTTCTCCAGGGGATCTTCCCCAACCAGGGATCAAACCCAGGTGTCCCGCACTGCAGGCAGATTCTTTACTATCTGAGACACCAAGGAAGTCCATTTAGAGGCAAAGGGATCAGCTCTCAGAAATGCACTTGGAATCCACTCATGCTCCCGTGGACTCCTGACATCTTGAGGAGGAGTGCTAGGACCCAGAGAGTGCATTAGCATCAGAATGCTGAAAGGGTCTAGAAAGTGAGAGACCCTGGACAGGGAGGGTCTTGAAACCAAGTGGATGACTTTGGGTACGACTGCAAGTGAAGGGTAAACAGAGAGTCACTCTGGGTGTTGGGAGAGAGGTGACACTGTCAGAGCAGCAGGTGAGAAATGAACTTGGCAGCTGCATGAAGGACTGACTGCAGGGGAACCAGGCTGAAAGCAAGGAAGCCGATGAGGAATGGGTTGTAATTATTGGTCTTGGAACAGAAGCATTTCCTTGCCATTAAATTGATCTTACCACAGTCACAGTACTTATGCAGCCCTACAATAAAATGGCTCAGTATTTTACTGTAAGAACTCTCCAAGGAAACTCCAATATTCATGTCCTGACAGATGCAGAAGGGAAACACTGAAGAAAGGGACATTCAAAAGAGAAATAAAAAATGAAGAAGAAATATAAAGACTTACATATGGGGGAAAGAAATTGCAAAACCAAGTGATTTGTACTTTTAGAGAACTCGCATTCTTTCTTCAAAATTAGCTGGACTATGGAAACATATACACTACCATATGTAAATTAGATAGCCAGTGAGAATTTGCCGTATGACTTAAGGAACTCAAGCTGGGGCTCTGTGACAACCTAGAGGGGTGGGATGGGGAGGGAGATGGGAGGGAGGTTCAAGAGGCAGGGCATATATATATATATATATATATACATATACCTATGGCTGATTCATGTTGATGTATGGCAGAAACCAAAACAATATTGTAAAGCAATTATCCTTCAATTTAAAAATAAATTTTAAAAAAATAGCTGGATTGCTGAATACTAGCAAAAGGCAGTTGATGAACATCTCATACACTGAAGAGCATTTCCTCTTAAAACTCTAATGAGAGAGAAAAGCATGTACACACAAAAAAAGCATAGAAGAAAGCACTGAACTTTAATGCCTCAATAAGGGTGCCATGCCCCGTGGAGTGTGGAGTGATTTAGAGGAAGGGGAAGGGGTGAGTGTGTGCACATGTATGAAGCACACAGGATTGCTGAGAAATACAGGGTAGAGCCAGACAACCCAAGGACAAGGTGATGGGGCTGACGAACAGGTAGACTTTATCGTCAGAGACCTTTGCTGGAAAGGATGAGGGCGTGATTCGGTTATACACAGACACTTGAGGGCTTCCCTGGTGCTCAGCTGGTAAAGAATCTGCCTGTAGTATGGGAGACCTGGGTTTGATCCCTGAGTTGAGAAGAGCCCCTGGAGAAGGGAAAGGCTACCCACTCCAGTATTCCGGCCTGGAGAATTCCATGGACTGCACAGTCCATGGTGTCACAAAGAGCCGGACACGACTGAGAAACTTTCACTTTATACACCTAAAACTAACACAACATTGTGAATCAACTATACTCCAATATTAAATAAAAATTGTAAAAAGGATGAAGCCATTATCCTTCAATGAAAAATAAATTTAAAAAAAATAATAAGGTCATGAACGAGCCTGAAGGGGGCTGAAAGTAAACCCGCTTTTAAACCCCAGTTCAGGACTTCTTTGTGCCTTAGACAGGTAGCCTCATGACCTCTCAATAAATATCTGTCTGAAACAAGATGAACACACTTAATGGAAATATTGAGCAGGTTACACATAAATTATGTGTCTGTAATAATGCCTGACATATAATAAGTACTGAAAAAATAACAGCATCAGGAAACTAGGATGCATTATGTATATATGTATTCATAAAATATTATGGTTAATGATCACTTCAGGGAATGTACCAAGCCACTTGCCTTTAAATTTATTGAGTATTTATTATATGCCAGATGCTAAGTACTAAAGGGATATGGCCGGGTCTCTGTCTTTAAAAGCAAATGCAGCCTGCTGTAGTCCTTTATTAAATCTCCAGAGCCCCGTATAATAATATCAAGAAGGCCAAGTGCCTGACAATCCAGTGGATGGAAGACGGAAGAACCCTAGTAACAGTCCACCGCAGCACCCAGGCCAAGGTGCTGGTCAGCCTGTGGGCGTAGCACTGCCCCCTCCTGGAAGGAGGACTTGATGACCGTGGTGTCTTAGATCTCCAGACTCAGAGCTGAGCCCCCCAGACTGCTCACCATACTTCAGAAAGCAAGGAAGGGGTGGACGAGCAGAGTGAAGACAGTGTCCTCAGGTGAGGTCGGGATGGCCAGCTGACCCAGAGACAAAGGACTTCTCGGGTTCTCCCTTTGCAGACACAAGCCGTATCCCAAACCCACAAGGAATCCTGCAAAAGCTGAGATGCACAGCCCTGAGGGCCGATGTGAAGAATGAGTGTTCCCAGCCCAAAGGCCAAATCTCTAGTTTGATCTCACGTTGCAAACAGACATTCAGCAGCCTGCAGTGCCCGTGGCCTGGAGGCAGTCTGCTTTCCTTCAGCCAACCACATTCATGTCCCTCAGCTACACATGACCACCTCCATCACGTAAGATGTCCCTACTTCCATCAGAGAAGGTGGAACATAGATGCACAGAAAAAAATGTGTGATGTCATACAGGGCTGCTCAGGGTACAAGACCATTAGGTGGGTTTTCAAGGAAAGCTGTGGAAGGATGGTGAGGCTTCAAGTGGGCTCCAGGGTCAAGGACTCACAGACAAGAGAGAGGAGGCAGAGGGTCCCAGGAAGACCAGTGGGCTCCTTGCAGAGGAGCTGGGGGAGAGAGAACAGGAGAGGAGGTCAGGAGGCAGCTCTCAGAGATACAAAATGCCAGCCTCACTCTGCAGACAGTGGGGTTCTTTCTGAGATGAGCATGATCAGGCAGAAACCAGAATTTGAGTAATATTCATTGGAC
The DNA here is from genome assembly GCA_006408695.1 of Aepyceros melampus. Taxonomy (NCBI): domain Eukaryota; kingdom Metazoa; phylum Chordata; class Mammalia; order Artiodactyla; family Bovidae; genus Aepyceros; species Aepyceros melampus. The sequence continues at coordinate 10,331 of SJXQ01005330.1, forward strand.
AATTCCAACAATGAAATTCTTCTGGTCCCTTCCTTCCATACCTTTTCCTGCTCAATTCATCTCTCCCTTAGTGACACTGTCACCCACAAGTCTCCCTACATAGACACTTGGGAGTCATCCCTATGTTCTCCTTGTCTCTGGACTCAACGTCTATGCAGATACTAAGTCCTATCTGTACTCCCTTTTCTAAATATTTCTCATCATCCTCTCTTCCTCGACATCCTGTTAATTCAGGCTTGTCTCTTGGTCTTCTTGCCTCAAATGCCCTTCAGTTTATCGCAGGTTGCCACCAGGCTGATTGCTCTCAAATGCAAATCTGACCGTGTTGCCATTCATGCACACTGTTTTACCAGCTTCTTGTTACTTTTGTAAGAAAGTCCTTGGCTTGTCATAAGAAAGCCTTTATGACTGGTACTTACCTGCATTTCAGGGCTCGTCTACCCTTGTCCCTTCTAAACCACTTGTTCGCTACCCTTATGAAACTCCCTGCTGTCTCTAAACCGGACCAGGCTGTTTCGCACCTTAAGGTCTCCACATGAGCTGCACCATATTCTCAGATCTCCATTCTATTCTCTGCATGTCCTTCATCCTCCTGATATTCACTTATTTCTGGAGATAGGAATCCAGGCACAGGCAGAACCATCTGCATGAGGTTCCTCTGGCAGCTCAGGCTGATTTTAGAACCCTGGCCCCCACTGTCTCTCTCTCTAAGCAGTACACCCCACTCCTTCATTAATTGATAACACATGTCACACTCTCTGGACTGTGGGCCAAGCTGTCCATTTCCCCTTCTGCGTCGTTTCATCCAGCCCTGAGTGCCCCCGCACTCTGCTGGGCGTTTAATAATTGTGTTGCACTTAATATGAGAAGAACATAAACTCATGATAAAAATGTGTGCCAAACAGAGAGAAAGCTTGGAACTCACAGGATCTTATGACCTGAGCATCCCTCTAAATGGAAGCTTCCAAAAGCCAGACGGAGCCACCTCCTGGAGAGAAGTCTCACTGAGGTCCAGGTGACTTGACCAATTGTATACCACCAATTCAGAGAAGGCAATGGCACCCCACTCCAGTACTCTTGCCTGGAAAATCCCATGGATGGAGGAGCCTGGTAGGCTGCAGTCCATGGGGTCGCTAGGAGTCGGACACGACTGAGCAGCTTCACTTTCACTTTTCACTTTCTGGCATTGGAGAAGGAAATGGCAACCCACTCCAGTGTTCTTGCCTGAAGAATCCCAGGGATGGGGGAGCCTGGTAGGCTGCAATCTCTGGGGTCACACAGAGTCAGACACGACTGAAGCAACTTAGCAGCAGCAGCAGCATATCACCACTTGCAGGTCAGATTACAAAAGTGGAAACACGTGCCCATGCATATGTGGCTTGTTTTATTCTGATTGGGCTCAGCAGGACCCAGAAATATCGATATTTCAGGTGGCATCTACGAGGGGACTGAAGTGATCTTGCAGGTAACCCAAGGTGTCTTCTTGGTATCTTTCACCCATCCAAATCGGAGGCCCATTGAGTCCTCTCTTCCTCCTCCGCCACCAAACGCCCTTGGATGTGGAAGCGCACCAGAATGTCAGGACAGACCTTCTCCCACCAGCAGGGCTCTGGGCCACCCTGCTGTTCTGCGCAGCCAAAGGGCTTCCAGCATCGCCTCCAGTGCTTCACGACAAACCTGGAAAGACAAGCGGAGGGCAAACGGAACACAAATGTGCGCCTGTAAAAATTGCCCTGCAATAACAGCCGCCCAAGAGCTAGGTGGGAGCGGCAACAGATGGCCATGTCTGTCTCATCTTCTAATCCCTAAGGTTGTACCTCTCTGCTTCCCTTCCATCTCTTTTCCTGGAACGTGGTTTTGGCAGGCAGCCTGTCCCTTAGAATCGGCGGTATCCTTCAAAGTCATTCCAGGATGGTATGCGGTGGAGGCCAACTCACATGCTACCAAGAATGAGAAACCCAGAGTCAAAAGCATGAGCCATGTCCAAAACGCATCCCCGACCTTGTCAGGACATTCCTGTATCTTAGCAAAGCACATCAGTTGGTCAATGTCCGTTTCTAAAGCAGTAGGGCTCAGATGAAAGTCGAGAGCTGTTTAGGCAATGGTACTTGCTGGTTGCCAGCGGGTGCCTGAGTGCAGACAGGCCCTGCTGTCTAATTCCCGCTGCGATGCTGGCTCCTACCTGCCCGCCACTAGGGCACACCTGTGGTCCCTCAGTTTCCTCATTTAGAAAAGAGTCTGGAACTTTGGATGAGCATGGACTAAAGCTGATCTTCCTCGCGGGTCTTCCCCAGAACAGACCACCATTGTCCTGGCGGTTATTAGCATTTGTAAACAAGGTATAGCTTGAAAGGCTGACCCCAGGGCTCAGTGAAATTTTTTTCTGCCTTTCTCAGAATTGTAACTCAGGTGCAGAGCTGATGACAAAAGTACTAAGAAAGAGCCCCACATTTAAGGTCAGAGAAACTTCTGTTGCTAGGCAGCTACCCCCCTTCAAGCTGGCTGGAAGGCGAGTCTCCAAAGAGAAAAAAAAAAAAGCGCAGAGGAGCCAGCAATCTGGACAGCAGCCTGCAGCCAGGCAGGAAAGACCTGCCTCCTCGCCCTCACAGCAAAGCCCCGCTGGTCCCGCCCAGCGGAGGGGAGAGAACACACAGGTGTGAGAGACTGGAAGCCTGTGTCCCCGCAAACCCTCAAGTGGAAACCCTACCCCATGCCGAGGTATTAGGAGACAGGCCTTGGGAGAAAATCAGGGTTAGGTGAGGTCTTGAGGATGGAGCCCTCATAAAGGGGACTGGGGCTCGTAAAGGGGACTCCTAAGAATCATGAGAGAGTTTGCTTCCTTTCTGCTCCCCATCATGCGAGAATACGGGGCCCTGATGCCATTCTTCCAGGATATAAAATGTGTACAAGATGCCAGCAATCGGGGACTTCCCTGGTGGTCCAGTGGTTAGGACTCTGCATTTCCACTGCAGGGGGCAAACATTCGATCCCTAGTTGGGGAAAACTACTACTACTACTACTAAGTCGCTTCAGTCGTGTCCGACTCTGTGCGACCCCACAGATGGCAGCCCACCAGGCTCCGCCATCCCTGGGATTCTCCAGACAAGAACACTGGAGTGGGTTGCCATTTCCTTCTCCAGTGCATGCAAGTGAAAAGTGAAAGTGAAGTCGCTCAGTTGTGTCTGACTCTTAGCGACCCCATGGACTGCAGCCCACCAGGCTCCTCCATCCATGGGATTTTCCAGGCAAGAGTACTGGAGTAGGGTGCCATTGCCTTCTCTAAGTTGGGGAAAACTCAGGACCTGATATAAAATAATAATAATGATGAATTATTCTTTTAAATTATAATAAATTATTATTTAAAATCATAATAGATTGCTTTAAACAATCATAATGATAAATTATTATTTAAAAATCATAATAAATAATCCTGAAACATATCAGAAACAGCTTAATTAAAAAAAAAAAAAAGATCTAGCAATCAGAAACCCAGAGGAGATCATCACCAGAACCTAACCTGTTGATCTTGGACCTCCAACCTCCAGAACCATGAGAAGTTAATTTCCATTGTTTATAAGCCCAGCCTATGGTCATTTGTTGTAACAGTCTGAATGGACTAAGGCGCTGGGATTAGAGGCCCAGCTGGCCTGCACTAGGTAAGAAGGAGGCCCATAAACCATAGAACAAACACTAGAAAAGACAGGACTGGAATAAGCCCACCCTAAGGCCTAAGCATGGTGACTGAAATTAAAAGGCGCTTGCTCCTTGGAAGAAAAGTTATGACCAACCTAGACAGCATGTTAAAAAGCATAGACATTACTTTGCCAACAAAAGTCCATCTAGTAAAAGTTATGATTTTCCCAGCGGTCATGTATGGATGTGAGAGTTGGACCATAAAGAAAGCAGAATGCTGAAGAATTGATGCTTTTGAACTGTGGTGTTGGAGAAGACTCTTGAGAGTCCCTTGAACTACAAGGAGATCCAACCAGTCCATCCTAAAGGAGATCCGTCCTGAATATTCATTGGAAGGACTGATGCTGAAGCTGAAACTCCAATACTTTGGCCACCTGATGCGAGAACTGACTGATTGGAAAAGACCCTGATGTTGGGAAAGATTGAAGGCAGGAGGAGAAGGGGACGACAGAGGATGAGATGGTTGGATGGCATCACTGACTCAATGGACATGAGTTTGAGCAAGCTCCGGGAGTTGATGATGGACAAGGAGGCCTGGCATGCTGCAGTCCAACGGGTCGCAAAAAGTCAGACATGACTGAGTGACTGAACTGAACTGAACCGAAGATCTAAGCACGTGCAGGAAGAGTCACACTGAAAAGGTCTGCTCTTCAATGATTGTTTTAGGGAGAAGAACGTGAATGTTAATGTTTATACCCTGAGTTGTGCCTCCACACAGACTTGTTTTCTGGCCTTAAGACAAGGCAACCAAAGAAGGGCTTCTTTATCCAGTCCTTCAGCACGTGTTTATTTATAATATATGAGTGGTGAAGCTCCCCTGGAGGAGGAAATGGCTATCCCTCCAGTCGTCTTGCCTGGAGAATCCCATGGACAGAGAAGCCTGGCGGACTACAGTCCATGAGGTCACAAAGAGTCAGACGGGACTTAGTGACGAAAAACAACAATGGTGCAGTGAATACAGTTCCCGTGAGGAGACAGAGGTGAACCAGGTGGGCAAACATTGTCCTTCAGGCCGCTCAGGTTCTGGTGGGGTGTGGACATTATAGCCGCGGCTGAGCAGTGTGCCCAGCTTCCGGCTGAGAGCGATGTTGGGCTGAGGAGAGGAAGGGACAATTCTAGACAAGTGCTCAGGGGGCGCTCTGGGGTGAGGGCCCTCAAGCAAGGAGCTGAAAGGGTGAGGAGTGAGAATGGGTTGTCCTCCTCCAGGGAGCTCTCCAGGGCTCCAGGGAGGTGGGATGAGATTGACAGAGTCGGGGAGTTCCAGTTGGACAAGAGCAGCTCAGCAAAGGGGACACAGTGAGGGACAAAGCAAGGAAGTAGACAGGGGCTGACCTCAGAGGCCTTGGATTTCAGTTGAGTGTGATGAAAAGCCTCTGGAGGGTTTTGAGCAGGAACATGACATGGTGTGATACATCTTGGGGAGTCGCCTCCGGTAGTTGAGTGGAAAATTGACTGCGGGACAGGAGGAAAAAGAGGAAGGCGATTCATGAGGCTATGGCAGCTCAGGTGGAAGACCATGATAGCCTGGCCTGGGTGGAAGCAGAAAAGGCATCAAATAGTTAGCCTTGGGAGATGTTTGGATAGCTGGTCCTCCTAGGCTCCTGGTCTGTTAAAGAAGAAAAGGAGTTAAGAGCCTCAGATGAAGGGTGGCTTCTACAGACCTGAGATGAAAAGCTTGATTTGACAGTGAGTCCAGGAGCTCCCTGACAGAAGAACATAACCAGGAGATAAAGATCTGCAAGTGACTTTGAAATCGAGGAAGATCCCACCCAAATGAGATTATCTACTTGAGATGAAAGGCTTCCAGGAGAGCCAGGAAATAGACCTGCCTCTCTGACAAGGTTAAAAGTGTGTGGGGAATTGTTTGCAGCTGGGTTCCCTGGTGACAAGAAATCTGCCTGCAATGCAGGAGGTCCACGTTCAATCCCTGAGTCAGGAAGTTCCCCTGGAGAGGGGAATGGCAACCCACCCTGGTATTCTTGCCTGGAGAATCCTATGGGCAGAGGAGCCTGGTGGGCTATAGTCCATGGGATTGCAAAGAATTGGATGTGACTGAGCACCTTACACTTTCACTTTCACTAGCAGAGGTTCCAAAAAGGATTGTGGGGGAGATTAGGAGGGGAACAGTGATGTGTAGTTCAGAGAAGGAAGCACAGAGTCACAAGAGGTTGAGACTTCAAACAGGATAGTAACTGGAGGAGCATTTTTTCAGATTGGATGAAAAATGTGGATGAGTCATGGGGAAAACAAGTGGCCTAGAAATATCTGAAGAACTGGACCCAGAAGTCTCAGACAGATTGAGGTCTCTGATGGATTGAAGCACTTGGACATCTCTGGAACAAGCCAGCTGCTCCTGGAAATCCAAGACCAGGTGGGCTGGCAATAGGATTGTTTGGTTCCCAGGAGCCTCACCGGGTGCTGGAAATAGCCTGAGCTCCAGATGGATGGCAGGTCTTTCTGGACCGGCTCTTGCTCAGCTTGTCTTCACTGTGGTTCCAAGGGAATCCATGGGGAACGGCGTCATGGATTCTAAAATAACTCTAGGTGAGACAGCTGGACTTTCTATTTCCCTTGACTCAACTCCCACTCACGCCTCAATCCCCTGAAATCTGATTTTCACCTATTTCCTCTCACCAAAACAGCTCTGACCAAGTTTACTCATGGCCTCCATGTGGCCTGATCCAGTGGACATTTTGAAGTCCTCATCTTTCCTGACATCTCAGTTCCATGGACCCCACTCTACCTCATGAAGCATTTTCTTCCTTTGGATTTCCACAGTGACACCACCCTCTCTTAATTGTGTTCCCACCCTTCTGGCCTCTTGCTAGCCCTGTCTCTACAGTCCTCGATGACTTAGCCTTTAGGATGCTGTGGTTCTTTAATCCTCCCCCTATCTTACTTTATCTATTCTCTCCAGGCCAGCTCGTTCAGATTCATGATTTCAACTAACTAATAAATTGGAGGAAAGTTAAAAATGCTATAGGGGTACTTAGAGGTGTGTGTGACTAAGGCAAGACCAAGGTTGCTTGAGTTGGGTCATTGTTGCCCAAATGATCAGTGTAGCCTTGTGTGGAGAGAAAGCCCAAGGAGAGTATATGTAAAGTCAGAAAAGAGAACCCAAACTGGAATTCTTCGTTGGGTTGGAAGATGAACAGGTAAGTACCCATAAATAAAGAGGTGTGAGGAACGTTCAAGAGGGAGGATCTCTAGGCCAGCTCGTTCAGATTCATGATTTCAACTAACTAATAAATTGGAGGAAAGTTAAAAATGCTATAGGGGTACTTAGAGGTGTGTGTGACTAAGGCAAGACCAAGGTTGCTTGAGTTGGGTCATTGTTGCCCAAATGATCAGTGTAGCCTTGTGTGGAGAGAAAGCCCAAGGAGAGTATATGTAAAGTCAGAAAAGAGAACCCAAACTGGAATTCTTCGTTGGGTTGGAAGATGAACAGGTAAGTACCCATAAATAAAGAGGTGTGAGGAACGTTCAAGAGGGAGGGGACATATGTATAACTATAGCTGATTCATGTTGCTATATAGTAGAAATCAACACAATATTGCAAAGCAATTGTCCTCCAATTAAAAATAAATTTAAATTTTAAAAGTAATTGCTATTATCATTTGTCACAATTAGTATTATTCTATAAGTTAAGTGCTTGTCTATATAAGACCTGTGTTCATTACCTATGCATTAACTTTTCACTAGCATTTCCTACATTCCACCCACTGCCTCTGTCCAAAGGACTCATGTCTACCTTTCAGTCACCATACCACCAGGCTTCGATTCATCAGTTCAATCTATCATCAGTAATTTTACTGATTGCCTTTAGGATGTATGGTGATGCTTAAGGCACTAAAATACATCTCTATCCTCAGAGATTCTGATCGAGTATTGCAATAATCCTACTACTTATTGTTGTCAGCTTTTCCATCAGCATCAATTAGAAAAGACACAAAGGAGCCATGTGTTTATCAATTATTTTATCAAGGGAACAAGTACAGTAGCATCACTTGCAAATGATCAGCAATTGTTATCACATGCAACTAAAAAGGGTATGTTCTACTTATTAAAAATCCACAATGTAGCCAACTCTCATCTATAAACAAGGCAGTTATCTACAATGAATCTCATGGCAATCCTGCTGTTAAGCTTATTGATCTGCTGTAATGAATTACCTGCTTTGTTGACATCTGCACTCTTCAATTTCAAAGTTAACCACGTTTCCTTGATAACCCTTCCCTCTATTTCCATTTATTTGCAGACTGTCTGCAGAGACAATCCAGTAGAAAGGGGATAACGCTCACTTTGGGACCAGAAGGCCTGGGTCCAATCTTTGGCTTGTAATTCATGCGCAGAATCTCATTGTCCTCATCTGTGTGTACATGTGAAAAAGCCTACACTCTCCTTCCCCTCCCCCCAAAAGCAGGTGTTGAGAGTATTACTATTAGGAAAAGCTTTGGAAACCCAAGCCATTGTCCTTGCTCACTGGAAAATTTTTGAGTCATCTGTTCTCAATAGCTTTATGGGGTGGATTGCCACAAAACTGCCTCACAGAGCAACAACTAATGCATTCCAAGTGACACACCTAGTTTTGGGTCTAAACTTGAAGATGCATCCCACCTGATTAGATGCTCAGAATTTCCTTGGGAGAGAAGGAGGTAAGGGGGCTAGTGTTCCCATTTTGCAAACAAGACAAAAGAGGCTCAAGGTTTAGCAAACTGACCAAGAGCACTGTTAGAAAATGGCCAAATCAGGACTTTATCTTTCAAATTTTGTGATTCTTAGGTGCACACCCTTCTTTAATAAGAAAGATGCATGAATCCCTTCTCAGGGCAAGGAATGACGATTTCATAGCCAGAGAAAGGTATTCTCCAGGCAAGAATACTGGAATGGGTAGCCATTCCAGGGGATCTTCCCAATCCAGAGATCAAACCCGGGTCTCTTGCACTGCAGGCAGATTCTTTAGCATAAGAGCCTCCAGGGAAGCGCAGAGAAAGGTAATGTACCTCCAAAAAGATTCATGTCTCCCCTGCTTATACTGAAGCATCAAGTTTATTCAAAACCCTCACAAACTGATTTATAACAATTAGAAGAAGGCTCATTAAACTTTCTAAACACATCAAAAATGATAATACTCAGTGTTCACGTGTAACTTCAAACTCTGTAGATGTTGACAATAGCAACTAAGAATTTCATAGATGGTTATTGTAATTTTTCCACAATGCAAAACATCTAGACACACTTCCTCTTTGTTGCACAGTGATGTTTTACAGATCAATCTAACAATACCCCTTTAAACATGCAACACTCTGAGCCTCATTCTGATGCCCATTTAATTTACAGTAAGAATCCATAAATTGTTCTCCTTAACCTGTCTCATGTGACAGAGGTCAGCACGCAGGCTGGAGCTGAACTGTAGACAGACACCATACTGTGTGTTCTAGTCCTTTTCAGCATGAGACACAGAAGGAAGACTCCAAACTCTTAACATAACTAAATGTGGACAATCTCTTTGACCTCATGAATTGACATGCTATTGACCCCAGTTTACATTCTCAAATTTTCAAGGACAGAGAGTGAACCAAAGCAACTATTGTAGGAATTTTTCTGCATGAGTAAGATATTAAGAGCCTGATGCAACTCTGATGCTTGGAAGTTGAAGGATGGTTTTGAGATGAGAGGATTTTGTATGCGCAAAGGGGTATAGACCCAAAGAGCTTCATACTTGACTTGTGCTTTGTACTTGACTTGCCAGAACTTGGTGGGGCTGCTCTATCTGGGTTTTGTCGAGTGCTCAGTTCATCAATAAATTAAATACAAGATCCAAGCCCAGCTTTTTAATTACAAAATGCTTCTCCCTCCCGACAGCCAGACTTCTACTCATTTCAGCACTGGAAAAAAAAAAAAGCCATCATCATAATTCCTAGTAGCTTGCTTCTGTTTCCACTTCAGTAGCTACCCCATAGACGAGAAGTCACATAACGGCTTATGCATCCCATCAGGTCGCCTCTGCCTGAACCCAGCTGCAATGCTTATCTAATTAAACCCCAGCGCCAAACTGTGAGCTTCTGCATCAATCATTAATATTGTATTTTGGATCACTTTAAATTCTGACTGGGAGTACGTGGCACCCCACACACGGGTCTCTGAAGGAGATTTTTCAAATAATCTTTAAGCGGCATTGAAAAAAATAAAACCAGCCACCTGCTGTTTGATGAGAGCTCCACTCCCCTGCTGCACCCTGATTAGCTGTTAATACTAATTGAGAGATGAATATTGCTTATTCTGAAATGTGGAGTATTTTTGTTATTATTAGAAAAGGAAGATGTAGCTCTTCTTGCCTCAAAAATGTGGCCCCTTGCCCAAATTTTAAACGGCACCCACAGAATAGTGGTTTCTGGGTCTCTCTTCTACAGTCTGCAGAGTCATTATACTGAATCGCTTCTTTTCTCTGGGGGGCCATCCACAAGTTAGTGAACTGCGATCTCCACATGGGATTTGCACATTCATACCCTACATCTGGAACATGGAGATGCTCTTCACAGAGATCTGATGGCCCAGAAACACTTATAGAAATCTCTATCCTGCTAAGGCATGTGTTGATGAACTTGGGTTCAAGCTCATAAACCAAGAGGAACTGTTTCCTACATCACTGTTCTAATAGACTAAAACCAACAGGCCAAGCCAAATAGGACAATTTAGACAAAGAGAGACTGGCAAAAACCAAACGAATGTCTGCTTCCTTCTAGCATTCTAGGAAAAATACCAAGCAGCTGTGCCAAAGCATACAGCTCTTCTTTGTTCAGAAAAATACTCTGACCTCCTTGCAATCAGGGGGTGCAGTCAGCACCAGGTTCAGTAAATATGTATGTAAGACAGGCTTCCTGATGAGGTGCCATCAACTGCAGAAATGCAACAACCTAACTCAGCGTAAATGCAGCTTAAAATTCATAGGGAAGTAGGGCAAAATGGGGGAACCATGAGGTTCTCATTCCCTAAAGCTGAGAATGACTGAGCCTTTGCCAGAGAACTGCCTGGCACTTAGCCACATCAGCTACAGAGTGATGGGGAGTCTCAGGGAATACAAATAAGAGAAAGAGGTGGATTCAAGAGAAGCAAAAATAGAAGGAATAGACAGAGGTCTTAGGGTGGCTACTTGCAGAGAAGAGAAGGCTGAACAATTTAGGAACAGTCTGAAAGCCCATATGAAAGACCCTCATGAAGGGAATAATCAGAGGTGCCTTCTGAGCTGGCTAAAGATTGGGGCGTGGGGTTTAGGGCTGTCAATTAACAAAGCTGAAACTACATCTCCCAGAATTCATTTGCCTATGTGTGTGTGAGAGAGAAAGAGATGTGCTTGGGGGAGGGATGCTGGTAATTAGGAAGATGGAAATGAAGTAGCTGATGTTCAGGATTTGAAGGTCAGAGCATGGCTGTAGGGATGCTCTGTTGCCGCCCTGACATTGACACTGACTTTCCTTCTTTCCTTGTCAGCCTGAAGCAGCTCTATCTCCTGCTGAATCCCCTCCTCCAACTCCTGTGATTCTGAGGCCAGGAGAGTATTCAGCTCACTGACAAAGGGTGTCTCTGCCCCTGGTGACACCCTACCACCAGAGTAGGAGATTTGAAAGCTGTCAGCGACCACAGATTGCAACCAGAACCTGTAGTTCCTAGTTTATCCCTCCTTCCCCAAGTCACATCTGTCTCCTCCCAGCCCCTAACCCCACAGACACTCCTGGGAGCAGGTCACATTGGCCGCACTCAGAAAGAGGAGTACTTTTCTTTGGCCTGTAATGGTTTAACTACAGCATTCTAGGTAACTTACTGTGCAGCTCCGTAGGCGCTGGGTTGGGAATCTGTCTATAATGCGTCGTGAGTCATAGACAGTCTGATCCACAGACCTCATATTTGTTTTCCTATTATATGTGTAATTGTGGCAGACTCACCTGTTAAGTTAGTTGCTCGGTCATGTCCGACTCTTCTAAGACCCCATGGACTGTAGCCCTCCAGACTCCTCTGTCCATGGAATTCTCCAGGCAAGAATACTGGAGTGGGTAGCCATTTCCTGGTGGCTCAGATAGCAAAGAATCTGTCTGCAATTCAGGAGACACGGGTTCAATCACCAGTTGGGAAGATCCTTTGGAGAAAGAAATGGCAACCTATGGTAGTATTCTTGCCTGGAAAAGCCCATGGACGGAGTTGCATGGCAGGCTACAGTTCATGGGGTTACAAAGAGTTGGACATGACTGAGCACAAATACACAAACATAACACAAGTAATAAGCACTTTATTTTAAGCCATGGAGTTTGGGGCTGGTGGGTAGGTCGCTTTACCACAGCAATAAATAACCTATTCACAAGTTGGTACACAGAGTGAGGTCTTAACAAGATTATTAGTAAGTGTTCAATCACTAAGTCATGCCTGACTCTTTGTGACCCCCATGGACTGCAGCACACCAGGCTTCCCTGTCCTTCACCATCTCCTGGAGCTTGCTCAAACTCCTGTCCATTGAGTCCATGATGCCATCCAACCACCTTATCCTCTGTTTGTCCCCTTCTACAAAATCTAACATGTGGCATTGTTTTTGTGACCAGGTGGCAGATACAGCCTAGAAAAAAAAAAAAAAACAGAAATAAAACTGTTGTAGAAACCTGGAAGAAGTGGCAATAAAACTGTTATAAGAGGGTGGAATGTTGGTGACTCATGCTATCATAGTGGCAAAGTGTGAAATGAAAGATAGAAAATGTTCCTGACGAAACTCTGGGCTTCAGCAAAGAAATTTTAAGGCAGCTGGCTTGAAAGCATCAGCTGGCTCTAACTGGCTGTATATAACCAAGTAGTACAAGAAAAAGAGGAACTCAGAAAATAACTGGACAACTTGCAAGTTGCATGCAAAACACAAAGGTGCCATACTCTTATAATTTGGAAACTTAAACGCTTTTCATCTCCATCTGTTTCAGCCAGGAAGATATTCTCCAGTTAAGACATGGCCATGGATACAGATCAAATTAAGGATGAGTCAATGAGACCATTTGTTAACACTTCTTGGATCGTTAAGGAGACGTATGTAAACCCACGGTAAAAGAATCTGCCTGCAATTTAGAAGACCAAGGTTTGATCCCTGGGTCAGGAAGACCCTGTGGAGAAAGGAATGACAGCCCACTCCAGTATTCTTGCCTGGAGAATTCCATGGACAGAGGAGCCTGGAGGGCTATCGTCCATGGGGTCACAAAAGAGTCAGACACGACTGAGAAACTAACACTTACATTTACTACTTATGCAGACCTAGGTTCGACAAAAGGTTCAACTAGGTTCAACAAAAGGGCTTTCAAGGTTCTTAAGGAAACCATCCTACAGCAATATAAAGAGCAAAAAAAATCAGAAGTTAAATAGAGACAGAGAAGTGTGTCTCCAAAGATTGCGGGCTTCAGTTTTTGACACACAGTGTACCCCGGACTAAAAGAAACCAAGAGTGTTAAAATGAAAAAAAAAAAAAAAGTTTAAGGCTTCTGCAAACCCAGCTTTCTACAAGAAGCAGGCTGAGAAAGTTGTCCTAAGGGTACATCTTCCAATCTTTCTTCAGCAGTGGTCAAGAAGTAAAACTAAGGACATCTCAGAGGACAGAGATAAGAGTTAGAACAGCAGACTGCAGAACGACTCAGGAAAAAACCCACAATTTGAAGAATTGACCATGAGAAGATGCCTGGGCCAGTCTGATGGAAGGTTAGAGACGGAGGAGCAGACTGGAGCCACCCCTGTCATCCCAGCTGAACTCATTCACAATCAGCTGACTGCTGGTCAACCACCCCAGACACATGAGCAGTAAGTTCCTGCTACATTAAACCTTGAGTTTTGGAGCTGTGTTGAGCAGCACAGTCCCCAAAAAAAACACTACACCATTCCTCCTGGTCTCCCGCTTGCCCTCCCCAAAGCCCAAGTCTCAGTGTGCTTATTACCTGAGGCTGCTCTCTGGATAACTTGTTTAAAAATCAGAACCCTCACTTCTATCCTCAGTAATTTTGTCATAGGTTTATGAATCCTTGATACAGAGTCCTACCTGTGCTGCCTTCCTATCCTTAGAGATGCTTTCTATAATCAAGGTACATCCCTCTCGACAGCCTCTGTCTCTGCCACCAAGTTACAACCGTGTGTCCAGCCCTTGCAGCTGCAGAGCTTGAGCACATGGGTTAAACAACCTGGGTCTCCTTCTTCTCATCTTTGCAATGAGAATATTGGAGGATCCTTGGACCCAATTTACACTTGTGGACTTCCCTGGTGGTTCAGCAGTAAAGAATCCACCTATCAATGGAGGAGATGCCAGTTCTGTCCCTAGGTCTGGAAGATCCCCTAGAGAAGGAAATAGCAAGCTATTCCAGTATTCTTGCCTGGACAAGAATCCCATGGACAGAGGATCCTGGAGGGTTACAGTCCACAAAGTGTCAAAAGAGTCAGATACGACTGAGAGACTAACCCACCCACCACCAGCAGTTTCTCCATATCCTGTTAAATGTGTTTTTATATGTCATCTATTGCCCTAAAACAAGATGTGGTACATGTGGCTATTTCTCTCTTACAGACGAGGAAACATGGGGCACATAGCTTTTGCAAAGTTCATCTAACAAGCAAGCAGCAGAATAAAAGTTATCTTCGCCTTGCCAAAAAAAGAAGGAAAAAAAAAAAAGTGGAACCAGTAACAATAATGCCCCCTTCCAGAAAAATGGAAAAAGCTGCTAACTGCTTCAATAGAAAGAAACCCAAGCTTAATTTATTCTTCTCGGAATTAAGAATGATTTGTAATATTTGGCAGTAAGGACTATAATATGCTTGAAGTTTAATAGACTTGGGAGATGTATTGACTAATTAGAAACAGCCTTGCTTGGAAGTGACTGCTTTCTGTGAATCAGGAATTTTGCCTCTGGGCACTTTTTCTCCACTACTCATAAGTGAACTCTGAAGTTGGCAAACAAGCCCTTTATTCAAGCACTGCTCTTTTCCTTGCTGGTTCATTCAACACAAGCATTGTCGATTAGTGTCCGTGTGCCAGGCCCTGTGCACTCACTTTGCCAGGCATGCAGTTGAGAGCCAGGCAGCCTGGTATCTGAGTTTTGAAGGCCAAGAATCACTTCTGTCTGGCATTTTCTAATTAAACCACGTTTATGTGATGAGCACAGGGGCTCGAGGGATTGCAATACAGCGGTGACAAGCTATATTGTCACCTGGTGCAACTGGTGACAAGCTGAGTGCCCTCAAAGTGAAGTTGCCAGAAGATTCTCCCAAGACCAGGCTTGAAGAGGAGATGATACTCAAGTCTAATTTTTTCACTCCTGTGAGGCTGAGTGCTGAGCCCTCAGTCATCTCTTGTTTCTCTCACTTGCTATGCTTTGAAAACTCCCAGCTGTTCAGTCACTAAGCTGTGTCCTATTCTTTGAGATGCCATGGACTGCAGCGCAGCAGGCTTCCCTGTCCTTCACCATCTCCCAGAGTTTGCTCGAGCTCATGTCCATTTAGTCGGTGATGCCATCCAACAATCTCATCTTCTGTCACCCCCTTCTCCTCCTGCCCTCAGGATTTCCCAACATCAGGGTCTTTTCAAGTGAGTTGGCTCTTCACATCAGGTGACCAAAGTATTGGAGTTCAGCTTCAACATCAGTCCTTCCAATGAATATTCAGGGTTGATTTCTTTAGGATTGACTGATTTGATCTCTTTGCAATCCAAGAGACTCTCAAGAGTCTTTTCCCAACACCACAGTTCGAAAGCATCAATTCTTCAGACCTCAGCTTTCTTTGTGGTCCAACTCTCACTCATCCATACATGAATACTAAAAAAACCATAGCTTTGACTGTATTACCTTTGTCGGCAAAGTGATGTCTCTGCTTTTTAAAACTCTGTCTAGGTGAAACTCCAATAATTTGGCCACCTGATGCAAAGAACTGACTCATTTGAAAAGACCCTGATGCTGGGAAAGATTGAGGGCAGGAGGAGAAGGGGATGACAGAGGATGAGATGGTTGGATGGCATCACCAACTCAATGGACATGGGTTTGGGTGGACTCTGGGAGTTGGTGATGGACAAGGAGGCCTGGCATGCTGTTCACGGGGTCACAAAGAGTCAGACACAACTGAGTGACTGAACTGAACTGAACTGAGGTTCATCATAGCTTTTCTTCCATAGCTTTCTTCTAGGGAACTCTTTAAAAGCAGAGGTGCCCAACCACTCTCTCCTTCTAGGAGAAGCTCATCCAGTGGGTGCCGGGGGCATGGGAGGGAAAGGATCTCATCTGTAGTCTTTCAAACTTTGCACTTGGATCTTACGCTCAGCCAGGGATGAGAACCACTCAGTGTGAGCTCCATACACATTTTCAATGTATGAAAAATGGATGAGCAAATATTATTAAAGTAAGTGGGTACCATACTTTTCAAAGCCATCTGGTACACTGTTGCGTATAAATTCTAAACCCAAGAGAGGAATAGGAGAAAATGAGGATCAGAGTTATGTGTACTATAATAGACCAAAGTAACATGGAGTTTCTTAGGTTGAAAATGAGGATAACTTTCAACACTAAAACCTTTCTTAGGGAAGATAGTATTTATACTTTTATAAGCTCTTTATTGAAAAACATGTTTTTCAAAAAACTATAAATTTATGAAAACTTTCAAATGATTGAATTTTACTAATTTCACATATCTACCTACATTTGAAAAATGCTCATCCTTACATACCCAAGACATCTTTTATTTAGCTTGCATGTGTGCATGGTTGCTTCAGTCATGTCTGACTCTCTATGATCCCATGGACCCTAGCCTGCCAAGTTCCTCTGTCCAGGGGATTCTCCAGGCAAGAATACTGGAGCAGGGTGCCATGCCCTCCTCAAGGGATCCTTCCGACCCAGGGATCAAACCCGAGTCTTGCTAACAGACGTTTGTGAACTCAGTAAGCGACTCTGTGACCCGGTGGAATTCATGGTTCACAAATCAGAAGCCTCAGACACAGACCACCTAACCAGCAATGAGATGAGAAGGAAGTGTTTACTTAAATTGAAGAAGAGGCAGAACTAGACTGTTTACTGGTAAGGAGTATTTTAGATTTCTACATAGTGAAACAAAATTCACCAGGACCAAATATAAAAGGTTGAGTTGTGGTTTGGTTTTGTTTTGTTTTGATAAGTTTCTATTCCATAGAATAAGTTGTTTTAGTATACCAGAGGAAAAGAAACAAATTAGACTAGGCCCTGAGAGATAAAAAAAAATGACATAGAGAATAACTGAGATAGATCATTAATATTTTCTCAGAATAGGATCAAATTTAACATGATAATATCTGGAAGGATGTGGCCATGAGGAGAAAAGCCATTTGATTATTCAATTTTGTGAAAAGGCACTCATGTAAAATAATACACTGTTAAAGGATGTAATATCAAGTGCATACTTGATAAAAGTAAACAACAATAACAAAAATCCCATAAAAAGTCAAAAATTTTTATTTAAAGATTTATCAAATGTCTGGAGGAAAAATACATATCAGTTCAGTCAGTTCAGTCGCTCAGTCGTGTCCAACTCTTTGCGACCCCATGAATCGTAGCACGCCAGGCCTCCCTGTCCATCACCAACTCCCGGAGTTCACTCAGACTCATGTCCATCGAGTCCGTGATGCCATCCAGCCATCTCATCCTCTGTCATCCCCTTCTCCTCCTGCCCCCAATCCCTCCCAGTATCAGAGTCTTTTCTAATGAGTCAATTCTTGTCATGAGGTGGCCAAAGTATTGGAGTTTCAGCTTCAGCATCATTCCTTCCAAAGAAATCCCAGGGCTGATCTCCTTCAGAATGGACTGGCTGGATCTCCTTGCAGTCCAAGGGACTCTCAAGAGTCTTCTCCAACACCACAGTTCAAAAGCATCAATTCTTCAGCACTCAGCTTTCTTCACAGTCCAATTCTCACATCCATACATGACCAGTGGAAAAACTATAGCCTTGACTAGACAGACCTTTGTTGGCAAAGTAATGTCCCTGCTTTTGAATATGCTAGGTTGGTCATAACTTTTCTTCCAAGGAGTAAGTGTCTTTTGATTTCATGGCTGCAGTCACCATCTGCAGTGATTTTGGAGCCC
>SJXQ01005330.1:28377-50966 GCA_006408695.1 Aepyceros melampus
TGATGCCATCCAGCCATCTCATCCTCGGTCGTCCCTTTCTCCTCCTGCCCCCAATCCCTCCCAGCATCAGGGTCTTTTCCAATGAGTCAACTCTTCGCATAAGGTGCCCAAAGTACTGGAGCTTCAGTTTTAGCATCATTCCTTCCAAAGAAATCCCAGGGTTGATCTCCTTCAGAATGGACTGGTTGGATCTCCTTGCAGTCCAAGGGACTCTCAAGAGTCTTCTCCAACACCACAGTTCAAAAGCATCAATTCTTCGGCGCTCAGCCTTCTTCACAGTCCAACTCTCACATCCATACATGACCACAGGAAAAACCATAGCCTTGACTAGACGGACCTTAGTCGGCAAAGTAATGTCTCTGCTTTTGAATATACTATCTAGGTTGGTCATAACTTTTCTTCCAAGGAGTAAGCGCCTTTTAATTTCATGGCTGCAGTCACCATCTGCAGTGATTTTGGAGCCCAAAAAAACAAAGTCTGACACTGTTTCTACTGTTTCCCCATCTATTTCCCATGAAGTGATGGGGCCAGATGCCATGATCTTCGTTTTCTGAATGTTGAGCTTCAAGCCAACTTTTCCACTCTCCTCTTTCACTTTCAACAAGAGGCTTTTTAGCTCCTCCTCACTTTCTGCCATAAGGGTGGTGTCATCTGCATATCTGAGATTATTGATATTTCTCCCAGCAATCTTGATTCCAGCTTGTGTTTCTTCCAGTCCAGCATTTCTCATGATGTACTCTGCATATAAGTTAAATAAGCAGGGTGACAATATACAGCCTTGACGTACTCCTTTTCCTATTTGGAACCAGTCTGTTGTTCCATGTCCAGTTCTAACTGTTGCTTCCTGACCTGCATACAGATTTCTCAAGAGGCAGGTCAAGTGGTCTGGTATTCCCATCTCTTTCAGAATTTTCCACAGTTTACTGTGATCCACACAGTCAAAGGCTTTGGCATAATCAATAAAGCAGAAATAGATGTTTTTCTGGAACTCTCTTGCTTTTTCCATGATCCAGCGGATGTTGGCAATTTGATCTCTGGTTCCTCTGCCTTTTCTAAAACCAGCTTGAACATCAGGGAGTTCACGGTTCACATATTGCTGAAGTCTGGCTTGGAGAATTTTGAGCATTACTTTACTAGCATGTGAGATGAGTGCAATTGTGCGGTAGTTGGAGCATTCTTTGGCAGCACACAGGTTTCCCTAATTGCAGCTCACAGGCTCTAGAGCAAATGGGCTTAGTTGCCCTGAGGCATGTGAGATCTTAGTTCCCTGACCAGGGATCGAACCCGCCTCCCCTGCGTTGGAAGGTGGTTTCTTAATCACTGGACCACCAGGAAAGTCCCCAAAACTGGTTCTTAAGTAGAAAACATTTGTGATTGAAAGGCAAAATAGGAGAGGCTGTCGAAGAAAAAGGCATCTTGTTATTGAATGGATAAGCTGCTGATGTGTGAAGGTCACAGAAGTCACCCAGTGACAAACAGAATTGTTGCTCTTCCTTCTCTTGTCTTCCTGCTTTGTCACATGGCCCTGAGCTGTTCTCTGGAAAATATGAAGCTGAAGAAATGAACAAGGTGGAAAGGTTAGAATTCAAGAACACCCAAAGCCCTCCGATCACAGGTTCACCTTTTCTCCCACACACACGTCATCATATTATTGGCCTGGTCTGGAAACAGAGAATGACTGGAACTGGAGAGGGATGTGACTTTACACAGGAAAGTCAAGAAGGCTTTTTCTGAAGGGGAGATTTGAGATCAGACCCTAATGATGCCCACTTTGTTTCAATACGAAAAGTGTTTTTCTAGTTGTTTGAAAAATTAGTGATTGACAGGTAGAAAGGCAAGGTTTGGGGCTTCCCAGGTGGCACCCCCTGCCTGTCCATGCCAGGGGCTTCCCTGGTGGCTCAGATGGTAAAGAATCTACCTGCAATGTGGGAGACCTGGGTTCAATCCCTGGGTTCGGACGATCCCCCGGAGGAGGGCATGGCAACTCACTCCAGTATTCTTGCCTGGAGAAACAGAGCATGACTGGAACTGGAGAGGGACGTGACTTTACACAGGAAAGTCAAGAAGGCTTTTTCTGAAGGGGAGATTTGAGATCAGACCCTAATGATGCCCACTTTGTTTCAATACGAAAAGTGTTTTTCTAGTTGTTTGAAAAATTAGTGATTGACAGGTAGAAAGGCAAGGTTTGGGGCTTCCCAGGTGGCACCCCCTGCCTGTCCATGCCAGGGGCTTCCCTGGTGGCTCAGATGGTAAAGAATCTACCTGCAATGTGGGAGACCTGGGTTCAATCCCTGGGTTCGGACGATCCCCCGGAGGAGGGCATGGCAACTCACTCCAGTATTCTTGCCTGGAGAATCCCATGGACAGAGGGAGCCTGGCAGGCTGCCATCCATGGGTCACAAAGAGTTGAACTAAAGTGACTTAGCACGCATACAAGGTAAGGTCTGGATTACAGTAATATTCGGTGAATGAAAAAAAATTGATTAAGCAGATTGCCACTCCCCATCCTTACCACTCACACAAGCTCAGGTTACATTCGGGTTAAAAATTTGTATCTTGGGACTTCTCTGGTGGTCCAGTGGCTAGGACTCCAAGCTACCAACGCAGTGGGTCAGGGTTCAATCCCTGGTCAGGGAACTAGATCCCACATGCTGCACTAAGAAACCATATCCCACAGCTAAGAACCCAGAGCTGCCAAAAAAAAGACGTATCTCTCGGGATCTCACACCAGCAATCAGAGCAGGTGCCTGGGGACATCTCTGGACTGAAGCATTCAGTGACAAGCCAGACTTCTCAGCCACCCCAGAAACCCATCCACTCTGAGGGCACTGCTGTGGTTCACCTCTTCACCTTCTCTGAGTCGATGCGCGCATGCGTACAAAGTTGCTTTAGTCGTGTCCAGCTCTTGGTGACCCTGTGGGTTGTAGCCAACGCACACCCACAGTCAGACACCTGGAACTTCCGTTCGGTAAACCAACAAAGAAAGAGAATCATCTTAGACGCTAATAATTAAGTAGATGTTGGGAAATGAAGTTTGGCGGTACTGAAACTACAAACCACTTTTCACTCGCCCCAATTCCTGCTGATTGCTCGTCAAAATGACTCCCCAAACCCTTGGGAAAGCAACAAGGAAGATTGGAGAAATGTTTTCATATTGTTAAGCTGCTCTGTAATGAACCACTTCCTTCCCATGGTGACAGACCTCTTCAATCCAGGAAAAAGCTTTTAATAAATGCTTTGGTAAATAATCCTCATAATGATCGTTGTGTTATTGGCTAAAATGGTGTTGAATAACAAAACTGCCCTCCTGCAACACTTTAAAAGATAAAAAGGCACTAACTCAAAGGAGATTGTTTTTGTTTTTAATTCCAGCGTGTTTCCGAGAAATCCACTTAAACATTTGCAGCAACAGTGGAAAATCTTTAAGCAGACAAATGAAAATTTTTTTCTTGTTCTGCATCGAGTAGTCAAATTGCACCCAGTATTGTAAAATGAGAGTGGTTTGTTGCTAGGCAATTCATGAATCATCTCAAACCAAGTTTTAAGCAGACCAATGACAGTGTGTCCTCTAATTTGTTTTTCTCAGTAGAGCACAATTTTGCTTGAGCAATAAAATATATGAACTGATCATATGGGAACCAAATTTTGTGAAACAATAAATAAATCTTATCCCAACACTGACTAATATTTAATGATAACCATAATTATTGCTGTAACGCATGGAAATCAAATATCAGTGATCTAAAACCTAGGCAATGATTGCACTTGGCATTATGTCAACACTGAAGATAAAAGTAACTCTGGGATCAGCCTGGGAGAAGAAAGACTAGGAAGAAGTTCTGAACTGTTTCCAAAAAGACCTACTAGATACATGGGCCAAATCATAGCTCTCCATGACTTGAGAAATTGCACTGGCCTCTGTTTTCAAGGAGAACATTGAAGGAGGCAACATTCCATGGGATTGTAGGTTTTAATATAGCTGTTATAGGTTAATCTTATAAATCACTGCAGATGGTGACTGCAGCCATGAAATAAAAGACACTTGCTCCTTGGAAGAAAAGCTATGACCAACCTAGATAGGATATTAAAAAGCAGACACATTACTTTGCTGACAAAAGTCCATCTAGTCAAAGCTATGGTTTTTTTCAGCAGTCATGAATGGATGTGAGAGTTGGACCATAAAGAAAGCTGAGTGCCAAAGAATTGACGCTTTTGAACTGTGATGTTGGAGAAGACTGTTGAGAGTCCCTTGGACAGCAAGGAGATCAAACAAGTCTATCCTAAAGGAAATTGGTCCTGAATATTCAGGAAGGACTGATGAATATTCACTGGAAGGACTGATGCTGAAGCTGAAACTCCAATACTTTGGCCACCTGATAAGAAGAACTGAATCATTGAAAAAGACCCTGATGCTAGGAAAGATTGAAGGCAGGAGAAGGGCATGACAAATGAGATGGTTGGAAGGCATCACTGACTTAATGGACATGAGTTTGAGCAAGGTCCAGGAGTTGGTGATGGACAGGGAAGCCTGGTATGCTGTGTCCATGGGGTCACAAAGAGTTGGACACAACTAAGTGACTGAACTGAGTAAAGTAAACAGTTATATAATCATATCCAATTCAAGGGGAGTAAAGGTGACTCTAAAGTATTATCAGTATATGAGCATTTGTGAATTTTTCTTCACTATCTATCTGCAAAGTTCATGTGTTTAAGGATGTAGATATGAATGGGCTTCTCAGGTGGTGCTAGTGTTAAAGAACCTGGCTTCCAACACAGGAGATGCAGGAGATTTGGATTCTATCCCTAGGTTGGGAACATCCCCTAGAGAAGGGCACGGCAACCCACTCCAATATTCTTGTCTGAAGAATTCCATGGACAAGAGGAGACTGGTGGGCTACAGTCCATAGTGTTGCAAAGAGTCAGGCATGACTGAAGCGATTTAGGATGCACATAGGTAGATATGAACAGTCATGTAAACAAGTAAAAAGATAAATGTTAAGGACAACCTTCAATCTTTAAACCACTTTATAAAGCTCTTTCAAATTTATAGTGTAATATAGTTCCTTCTATTTGTGTGTTTAATAATTATCTTCAGTAAGCAACTGATGGGCCCCGAAGCTGCTTTTGTTGGGATTTTGCTTGCTGGTGGTACAGATGAAACAGCGTGGACCATTTTGCCATTCTCCTAAAAACACAACAAAGCTCTCAGACCGGCTCCCACAATGGCTTTTAGCTGGATTTGAGCTTTAACTCCTAAGGTCTACAAGCAATAAAGGAAAACTGGAGCAGAACATTTCTGAGGATATTAGGGGATTTAATGAACAAGAATAGCATTTAAAGGAAGAGGGGGAAGGAGGAGCGAAAATGAACTTCCCCAAGCTTTTCCTGTGAGAAGTACCCTTGTAAGTATGCATGTATCTTAATTAAAATCAGATATTCATGTTTTACTTTTTCAGTTGGTCTTGTATAATTAAAACTGCATCACATCTGATATATTTATCATTATAGCCAAGTGGTTATATTAACATTCATCTATTTCATGCTGAAAACTAACAAAAAAAAATCTTTGGAGGGATTTCAGGTGGGGGGTCGCCAGCACTTGGATATTCTTGTGGGTTGAATTGTGTCCCCTCCCCCGAGAATGATACAGCAAGTGGAAGTCGTGACCTCTGGAATCTCAGAATGTGGCCTTATTTGGAAATAGGATACTTAAGATGTAATCAGTTAAATTAAGATGAGGTCCTACTGGACTAACGTGGGCTCTTGATCTAGTATGACTGGTGTCTTTATAAGAAGAAGGAAATGCGGACATAGAGACACCTGGGGAAAAGGTCATGTGAAAACGGAAGCAGAGACTTGAATGAGGAATCTACAAGCCAAGGACTGCCAGGGGCAGCCAGCTACCACCAGAAGCTAGGAGAGAAGCGCAGAAACAGATTCTCCTTCAGAATTCTTCCTCCACGAGGGACCAAGCCTGTTGATTTCAGACATCTGGGCTCCAGAGGGAATAAATTTTTGTAATTAAGCCACCCAGTTTGTGGGACTTCGTTAGGGCAGCCCTAGGAAAAGAATACAAATGTGTGTGGAACTTGGAAGCTTGTCTTAGCAGATTTCAATTTGTACCCACATCTTACTCGTTGCTTTAACCGTTATTTTTGCTTTCTTACAAGCAGCCAGCTACCACCAGAAGCTAGGAGAGAAGCGCAGAAACAGATTCTCCTTCAGAATTCTTCCTCCACGAGGGACCAAGCCTGTTGATTTCAGACATCTGGGCTCCAGAGGGAATAAATTTCTGTAATTAAGCCACCCAGTTTGTGGGACTTTGTTAGGGCAGCCCTAGGAAATGAATACAAATGTGTGTGGAACTTGGAAGCTTGTCTTAGCAGATTTCAACTTGTACCCACATCTTACACGTTGCTTTAACCGTTATTTTTGCTTTCTTACAAATCCAAGCAAGAGGGACTTCCCTGGTACTCCAACGGTTATGAATCTGCCTCCCAATGCAGGGGTTGTGGGTTCGATCCCTGGTTGGGGAACTAAGATCCCAGGCGCCACAGGGCAGCTAAGTCCATACGCTGCAACTAGATAGCCCATAAATGGCAAAGAGACCCAGCATGGCCAAAAACTTGAAAAAATAAAATAAATTCAAGCAAGAGTCTTGGGTTCTGGAAACCTTGGGAACCACCTTTCTTTCCTTAGTTCTCCAAGAAACGGGAGAGAGGAAACTGTTTTCCCTGCTGTTTTATTGTTCAGTCGCTCAGTCCGACTCTTTGCGACCCCATGGACTGCAGCACACCAGGCTTCCCTGTCCTATACCATCTCCTGGACTTTGCTCAGAATCATGCCCACAGAGTCGGTGATGCCACCGGCAGTCCACTGGAGGAAGGAATGGCAAACCACTCCAGTGTTCTTGCCTCAAGAACCCCAATGAAGAGGCAACACCACTTACCTTCCAATAGATATTCATAGATGTTTTCCTGTGGGTATACAGGGGCTGAATGCACAAATCCATATTCCAACACAATCCTAAACAAGAATGCGCATAAACAGAGGCTTGGTGAGAAGCTAGCGGGAGTCATTCAATTCTACAGCACTTTTTCTTTTACAGAGCATTTTTGCATACATTTTTTGGTTAATTTAAACAGCTCTGCTAATCCCACTATTTTAGAGATGTAGGCAGTCAGAAAAATTAAATGACTTGCCTGTGGGCACACAAAAAGTGTAACTCACATCAGGCCTATCAGTTCATATGTCTTGATACAAATTCCTAAGACAGAGCTTCTCATTGTCCAAGGTGATAAAGAGTCCAATGTGATTCAGTTGCCTGTAGCAAACTCTGTAGGCACAGGCTTACCTGCTATTCTTAAACTATTCTAGGGTCCTATTATTGTACTATCACCTTTTATTTATTAACTTTTTTACTTACTGGGGATGTGTGTGAAGTCACTTGAGTCATGTCTGACTATCTGAGAGCCTACGGGCTGTGGCCTGTCAGGCTCCTCTGTCCATGGGATTTTCCAGGCAAGAATACTGGAATGGGTTGCCATGCCCTCTTCCAGGGGATCTTCCCTACCCAGAGATTGAACCTACATCTCTGATGTCTCCCATTGGCAGATGGATTCTTTACCACTAGTACCACCTGTCAGTGGTTTATTATAAAAGAATGGAATTCAGAAACAGCCAGAGGGAAGAGATGCTTAGGACGAGGGGTATGGGAAGGGGTGTGGGCCTTCCATACCCTCTCCAGGCATGCCAGTCTCCTCAAATGTCCACATTTTCACCACTCTGTAACAAGCTCTGTATCACTACTTCTGATAATGTCCTTTTCAGGGAACTTTTGTCATCAGCACCATCATCAACAGTGTTTTTCCTTGCTCAAATGAGAAAGTGAAGTGTTAGTCGCTCAATCATGTGTGACTCTTTGCGACTCCATAGACTACAGCCCGCCAGGCTCCTCTGTCCAAGGGGATTCTCCAGGCAAGAATACTGGAGTGGGTTGCTATTTCTTTCTCCAGAGGATCTTCCCAACCCAGGGATCGAACCCCAGTCTTCCACATTGCAGGTAAACTCTTTACCATCTGAACCATCAGGGAAGCCCATGAGAAAGCTTTATATTAAATTGCTTCCTTCTCAAAATAAAGCTCTAGGGATTATCTGACAGAACTGTTTCTGAAGAAAAGTGGGATTATGGATGGCCCCAGGCCTACCATGATTCCAGATGTCACCTGAGACATCAGAAACATGAGATCACAAGGACTGACTTCCCAGATTGTCCAGTGGCTAAGAATCTGCCTTGCAATGCAGCTGATTCAGGTTTAATCCTTGGCCAGGGAACTAAGATCCCACAAATGAGAAAGCTTTATATTAAATTGCTTCCTTCTCAAAATAAAGCTCTAGGGATTATCTGACAGAACTGTTTCTGAAGAAAAGTGGGATTATGGATGGCCCCAGGCCTACCATGATTCCAGATGTCACCTGAGACATCAGAAACATGAGATCACAAGGACTGACTTCCCAGATTGTCCAGTGGCTAAGAATCTGCCTTGCAATGCAGCTGATTCAGGTTTAATCCTTGGCCAGGGAACTAAGATCCCACATGCCGAGCAGCAACTAAGCCCATGAGCCTCAACTAGAGAGTCCACGCGCCACAGGGAAAATCCCACATGATGCAAGGAAGATCCCAGGTACTGCAGCTAAGACCTGACACTACCAAGTAAATAGATATTTTTTTAAAAGGGGGGAAGAAACATAAGAGATCTACATGCTTATATTTGACTGTCCTATATCCTGGGCTTACACGGGGGCTCAGAGGTAAAGAGTCTGCCTGCAAAGCAGGAACCACGGGAGACGTGGGTTCAGCCCTGGGTTGGGAAGATCCCCTGGAGAAGGACATGACAACCACTTAGTATTCTTGCCTGGAGAAGCCCAAGGAGAGAGGAGATTGGAGGGCTACAGTCCAGAGGGTCCCAAGGAGTCAGACNGGGGGCTCAGAGGTAAAGAGTCTGCCTGCAAAGCAGGAACCACGGAGACGTGGGTTCAGCCCTGGGTTGGGAAGATCCCCTGGAGAAGGACATGACAACCACTTAGTATTCTTGCCTGGAGAAGCCCAAGGAGAGAGGAGATTGGAGGGCTACAGTCCAGAGGGTCCCAAGGAGTCAGACATGACTGAAGCAACTTAGCAGGCACCCACAGACCATCCCATAAGCCAAGAGACTCAAACTCAGTTGTTCAAATACCCCATAAAATTAGTTTGAAAAATAATGTGTCCCATTTGCACACTTTCACATTGACATTTATACTTCTTTCTTCATAAACTTAAAGAGTTGTCAAGAATGTGAATTCTAACAGGTTGTAAATGCTAAAATCTTGAAATTAAAGTTATGGCATCCTCTTAAATATATGTAATGAAATCTAATTTGCAATATAGTTTGAAAGCCACCTGTCAGGAAACAGTTGCTTCTTCTTGTTGCTTCTGACCCTGGTGACAAGTGTATCCTGCAGCAACCAGGGCCCTTCATCACGAGATGTGAACACACAAACTGGCCCAGGAGTCAGAAGCTAAGAGAGGATGCTGGGGGAGCTGGAATATCTAAAGACCTCAGACCAACAGGGTGCATCAGTAGGTCAGGAACAACGTGCATGAAACACAACACAGCTGCCACTCCCCTTGGGCCCTGCAACTCTCCCACCCTAACCAAAACATAAAGGAAAGAAAACTCGGAGAGACATAGTCCAGCCTAAGCAAGCAGACCCTGTAGAAAGTCATCCACACCGTAACCCCTGCCGAGCCCGGGGAGCCAGCCCAGACTTGAGCACACGCTGCCCACTGCTTCCTGAATAATGAAGTCTTTTGTCCCAAACCCAGGAGTCTTGTGTCTTCTGCCAGCATCCATGAATGAAGCTGTGGCAGGCTGACTCACTAGTTTGTGGGGAAAGTAATATGACCCTTTATGATCCTTGACACTACTATTATCATTTTCAGTTCAGTCAGTTCAGTTCAGTCGCTCAGTCGTGTCCGACTCTTTGCAACCTCATGAATCGCAGCACACCAGGCCTCCCTGTCCATCACCAACTCCCGGAGTTCACCCAAACTCACATCCATCGAGTCAGTGATGCCATCCAGCCATCTCATCGTCGGTCGTCCCCTTCTCCTCCTGCCCCCAATCCCTCCCAGCATCAGAGTCTTTTCCAATGAGTCAACTCTTCACATGAGGTGGCCAAAGTACTGGAGTTTCAGCTTTAACATCATTCCTTCCAAAGAAATCCCAGGGCTGATCTCCTTCAGAATGGACTGGTTGGATCTCCTTGCAGTCCAAGGGACTCTCAGGAGTCTTCTCCAACACCACAGTTCAAAAGCATCAATTCTTCGGTGCTCAGCCTTCTTCACAGTCCAACTCTCACAGCCATACATGACCACTGGAAAAACCATATCATTTTAACAGTACACAAATGAGGGACTTGCCTGGTGGTCCAGTGGACCAATTCAGGGGTCCTGGGTTCGATCCCTGGTCAGGGAACTAGATCCCATGTGCCGCAAGTCAGAGTTTGCATGCAGCAATTAAAGATCCCCCATGCCACATGCATGGCCATAATAATAATAATAATAAAAGAACATGAATGAACTTTTTAAACTTTCAGAAATGTTTACATTTCCTTTCTTTTATTCATATTTCCATTGCTTTTCCTTTAGATTTATACCCTAATGCAATAAAGTTTAATGCTTGGAATTCATTGATCACATTATCACTCTTTGTTCAACAGAAATATGTTTACAGAAATTGCATTTCAAAAATTTGTTTCATTTCCTATGATTATAATGTTCTAAGTATTACATTAAAATTACTATTACTGAACAACAGAGCAATATATAAATGCATTTCAATTTTGAATAAATACTGAAGTGGGTTGCCATGACCTCCTCCAGGGGATCTTCCTGACCCAGGGACTAAACCTACATCTCTTATGTCTCCTGCATTGGCAGAGAGACACTAGTTAACCACTAGTGCCACCTGAGAAATCTTGAATAAATAATTAATAATCATTATTAAAAACTTATTGGAAATAAATCATCTATTAATGCAATACTATTAGAATCAATCCATTCAGAAGCTACCATGTATAATTTTATGTTAACAAGTTGAAAATATTAAACATTTTATAACATGAAGTAAGATTAACTAAGCCTAGAATAAATATTTTATAATATGGCATGATAAAATAATTTTTAATCATCTAATTGAAAAACACATCCTGAATCTAAATGAAATGACATAAAACTTTTACCCAAGGGCTCCGCATAATGTATTATAAAATTTTGGGTAGTTCTATAAGCATTCCACTTATATTTAAAGATTCTGCAGCACTAACCTACTGCAGGCTGCTCAAAGTTCTCTTCTTTCCAGCCAATAAAACAATATGGCATGATAAAATAATTTTTAATCATCTAATTGAAAAACACATCCTGAATCTAAATGAAATGACATAAAACTTTTACCCAAGGGCTCCGCATAATGTATTATAAAATTTTGGGTAGTTCTATAAGCATCCCACTTATATTTAAAGATTCTGCAGCACTAACCTACTGGCAGGCTGCTCAAAGTTCTCTTCTTTCCAGCCAATAAAACAGACTAAGGTAAATTCCTAAGAATAGCTAAAGAGTTGTTTGCAGTGAAGTACATGGAAAAGGTCATTTTTAGCATTCATTATGTCTTGCAGTGCACTTTGCTTCTGCTCTCACAGAATCTTACATTCTTTGGCAGAAGGAAAGGAAAGCAAGAAACGAAGTCATTAAACAGAAATTGTCATAACTCTCGGTATTCCTATATCTGAACCAGAACATTCCACTCTGGTCTAAAACACCAAACTGTACCCTGAACAGCATCATGATGGAGAAATATAGGAATCCTTATGGGTTTATTGGACATTGATTAATTCTTAAAGAGGACTTCCCTCCCTTTGTTGGAATCCTGAGAGGTTTGCACATTTTCAACCCATGGATAAGATTTGGGATGGGTGAGGCACCTGCTTCTGGCTTATCAACTGGAAGAAAGACTCCTGCAAATTCAGGCAAGTTCTCCAGGAGTGAGTTATAACAGAGGGGACCTATGGAATTTCAGGATTCCCTGAAAATTTTCTTTGGCCATACACCCCTTGAAAAACATATTCCAGTTGAAACAGCTTCTATAAACCTCTTGATCTTCCACCAAGAAGCTCCACTATCGGATGATAAATCACAGGAGCATGAGAATAGTGAGACAGCACAGAAGAAAAGAACCAGGCAAGATCATGCGCAGTTTATTGAACATTGATTAATTTTTAAAGAGGACTTCCTTCCCTTTGTTGGAATCCTGAGAGGTTTGCACATTTTCAACCCGTGGATAACATTTGGGATGGGTGAGGCACCTGCTTCTGGCTTATCAACTGGAAGAAAGACTCCTGCAAATTCAGGCAAGTTCTCCAGGAGTGAGTTATAACAGAGGGGACCTATGGAATTTCAGGATTCCCTGAAATTTTTCTTTGGCCATCACCCCTTGAAAAACGTATTCCAGTTGAAACCGCCTCTATAAACCCCTTGATCTTCCGCCAAGAAGCTCCACTATTGGATGATAAATCACAGGAGAATGAGAATAGTGAGACAGCACAGAAGAAAAGAACCAGGCAAGATCATGCGTTTCTGAAGGGGTTAGGGGGTGGCTTTTGGTTCGCCAAGGGCAGAGTTTAAGCTGCAAATGCCAAGTCTCCGAGGAGCTGGAGGAGGTGTATGCCGCCTTGGTAAAGGGGTCTAGGCGGGGGGCCCAGTTGTGCCCACTTCGCTAAGGGCTGAGAATGCAGGCATAAGACGCAGCCCGTGCCTTCCAGATGCACTCAAACACAGGATATATATCTATAGATAAATAATTCCTCTTAAAATCTTTTTTTTAATAAAATAGTGCTCTTTCTGCCCTGTTCTTTGAGATCAAAAGTATATCTTTTATTTCATTCAGTAAGTATTTGTCTGCCCCTGGTTAGCCAGGTACTCTACTCAGAGCTAGGAAAGGATTCTAATGGAAAGCAGGTATAAGAAAGCAGCATCTCTGTCTCACAGAATCTAGACTATTCCCCTATCTGTCATAGTGATCACATTTAGAAAAAAATGAAAGCGTTAGTTGCTCAGTCGTGTCCAAAGTCTCTTTGCAACCACATGGACTGTAGCCTGCCAGGCTCCTCCGTCCATGCGATTCTGCAGGCAAGAATACCGGAGTGGCTTGCCATTCCCTTCTTCAGGGGATCTTTCCAACTCAGGGGTCGAATCTAGGTCTCCTGCATTGCAGGCGGATTCATTACCATCCAAGCCATCAAGGAAGCCTGCTCACACCTAACCGACTTTTATAACCCCTGTTTACTTGCCTACTCAGTCTTTCTACATATTTTTTATTGTGTAAACTATATACGCTAAGTCACTTCAGTCATGTCCGACTCTATGTGACCCCATAGATGGCAGCCCACCAGGCTCCCCCGTCCCTGGGATTCTCCAGACAAGAACACTGGAGTGCATTGCCATTTCCTTTCCAATGCATGAAAGTGAACAGTGAAAGTGAAGTCGCTCAGTCGTGTCCGACTCTTCACGACCCCATGGACTGCAGCCTACCAGGCTCCTCCACCCGTGGGGTTTTCCAGGCAAGAGTGCTGGAGTGGGGTGCCAACCATTTTTAGGTGTCCAGTTCTGGCTTACCCCTTCTAAAAGCAGTGCTCTCTTCTACCAAGAGCTGGACACTTGCCATGGTAATAGGAGTCAGATGATCCTGCGTTTGACCTTTGGAGGGAAAAAATCCCTTAAGCTCTGGAGTTCCTACTGCAAAATTAGCTTTCTGCCATGCTACCAGTTATGATTTTTGGTACAGCCTGTCCCTGTGCAGAGGGGATCAGTTAAATCGCCCTTCGCCAGGCTAACTGTGTCAGCAACTGCATTTTGATCCCCTAGTCTCCACATACCCTATTCTCACAAAACGGATGAGGGCTCCGTTTGCTGGAAGAATATAAATAATTAAAATCCTGCAGGGAGCAGCTTTTTATCTACAGGGCTCCATCATCTTTCTTGTACCTGGCGGGAGGATGGGAAAATTACACCAGTTTATTAAAAAAGCAAAAAATTGATGGTTCCGGCTCCCATTCCTCTACCCTGTGGAATGAGACAAAACAAGAAGCAAGAGCTGTCAGTGTTTAAAAAGCTGTCACTGGGATGAGGAGGGAAGCTAACCAGCATTTGGCAGAATGACTTCTCAGATGGACACCCTCCCCATCACGCCCAGCGCCTCCCGGACACCACCACCTCTTGGAGTTCAGATGCTCACGCTAGGAAATGTTGCCAAGCTGAACCCTAGCTCTCGTTGGTTGTTCTATTTCATCATCCCCTCTTTATTTACGATCCCCCGCCCACACACACACGTTTCTTAAGATAAAAGCTTACACTGCAGACACAGTCTAAACCTTACCCCCTGCATACAAACTGATCCCCAGATTACCAGTGAAATTGCTGCCTTTGTATACTTACGGACTGACGTGATAACTGAAAATAACTTCCATTAGCACGATAAAAACTCCAGCTGATACCAAATGAATTTCATTTGATACCAGCCGAGAAAAATATTGGCTACTGAGATATTCTTTGTTCATGGTTATTTACAGTTAGCTAGAATCCGTGTACAATGCCGCCAGCCAGAAGGCACGAAGTGATTTTCCTCACTCGAGGACCTTGTGTGGAAGGACTTCCACAAAAGACTGGCTCACCTTTATTTATTGAAACACAGGGACCACTCTTGTTGCACCTGGAAACGTGAGACATTTCCATTGCCAGACGTGGAAATGTCTAGCAATTAAATTCTTTGGAGTAAGAAAGATGCCAACAGGAATTTGAGAGATGCGTTGTGCGTGGACTCTGACATTTCCCCTCCTCATCTCCACCCCATGGCTCTCCTGTTTTGTAAATCTTGGAGTCAACTAAAATGATCAGAACATTCTCCCAAAACTCTGACGTGGGTCATTTTTAAAATGTTGATATTGGGTTAGCCAAAAGGTTCATTCAGGGTTTTGTGTAAGATGTTATGGAAAACTCAGACGAATCTTTTTGGCCAACCCAGTATTTCAAATGAACACGTATCACCACTGAGAATTAAGGGTCAAGATTGTGCTATGTTCCCTTCAGAAGTTTTGCCTTTTTAAGAATCATCACAGTTACCACTGAGGTCCCTCATTTAGTATCTGCCCTCTCCAAAGGAAATCAGTATCTCAAAATTGTCCGTTCGTGTTGTTATAGTTTTAACACATGTGTTTATCATAAACAATTCACCAGTCTTTAAATAATATGCTGCTACTGCTGCTAAGTCGCTTCAGTCGTGTCCGACTCTGTGCGACCCCATAGACGGCAGCTCACCAGGCTCCCCCGTCCCTGGGATTCTCCAGGCAAGAACACTGGAGTGGGTTGCCATTTCCTTCTCCAATGCATGAAAGTGAAAAGTGAAAGGGAAGTCAGATATACACCTATTTTTCTACAAATTGTCTTCACTCAACATTATGATTTTTAGATTCTTTGTCATAAACATACCTGCAGTTCACCATTTAATCAATTTTACGTGTGCAATGCAGTGACATTAATCACAGTCACAATGTTTTGTGACCATCGCTATTAGCTATTTCCAGAACTTTTTCGTTATCCCAAAAAGAAATTCTGTACTAACTAAATAATAATTCACCATTTTCCCCTCCCCCTAACCCCTGGCCACCACCATTCTACTTTCTGTCTCCATGAATTTACCTGCTCTAGGTAGCCTATGTAAGTGGAATCAGGTATTTATCCTTAAGTCCTTGCTTATTTCACTTACTATCTCAACAGTATTTTTTAAGCTTTTTATTTTGTATTGGGGTATAGCCGATTAAAAATGTTGTTATAGTTTCAGGCAAACAGAAAAAGGATATGTATCCATTCCCCCCCCCAAAACTCCCCTCCCATCCAGGCTGCCACATAACACTGAGCAGACTTCCATGGGCTCTACAGTAGGTCCCTGTTGATTACAGTGTTAAATACAGCAGTGCGTACATGTCCATCCCAAACTCCCTAACTATCCCTTTCCTTCTTCCTTCCCTTCAGAACCACAAGCTTGTTCTTGAAGTCTGTGAGTCTGTTTTGTAAGTAAGTGTATTTGTATCATTTCTTTTTAGATTTCACATATAATGGATGCCATACAATATTTCTCTTTCTCTGTCTGCCTTACTTCACTCAGTATGACTCTCTCTAGGCCCATCCCTGTTGCTGCAAATGGCATCATTTCATTCTTTTTTATGGCTGAGTAGTATTCTATTGTACATATGTACCACACCATCTTTATCCATTCTTCTGTGGATGGATGTTTAGGTTGCTTCCACTTCTTGGCTATTATAAACAGTGCTGCAATAAATATTGGGGTGCAGGTATACTTCCAGGTATATTGCAGGGTCATATGGTAGCTCCATTTTCAGTTTTTTAAGGAAATTCCATAGTGGCTGTATCACTTCATATTCCCACCAACAGTGTAGAAGGGTTCCCTTCTCTCCACATCCTCTCTAGCATTTACTGTTTGTGGATCTTTTGATGATACCCATTCTGGCTCATGTGAAGTGATATCTCATTGTAGTTTTGATTTGCATTTCTCAATGCTGGGCTGGAAGAAGCACAAGCTGGAATCAAGATTGCCGGGAGAAATATCAATAACCTCAGATATGCAGATGACACCACCCTTATGGCAGAAAGTGAAGAGGAACTAAAAAGCCTCTTGGAGAAAGTGAAAGAGGAGAGTGAAAAAGTTGGCTTAAAGCTCAACATTCAGAAAACAAAGATAATGGCATATGGTCCCATCACTTCATGGCAAATAGAACAAATGAATATTCCACTTGCTGCAGCGAGAAGATGCTGAGGGCTGCAGCCAAATAAATAAACATTAAAGAAAGAAAAAGTGAAGAAGAAAGTCACCAAAAAAGAGGAGCAGCTTGATCTCGGGCTCTGCAACCCGCCCTCAGAGCCAGGCGTGGCGCAGCAAGTGGGAGTCAGAAAAACCAGGCTCAGGACCCAACCCCACCAGGATCACGCTCACGTGCTAAGTCACTTCAGGCGTGTCAGGCTCTCTGCGACCCCATGGACTGCAGCCCTCCAGGCTCCTCTGTCCACGGGATTCTCCACGCAAGAATCCTGGAGTGGGTTGCCAAGCCCTCCTCCAGGGGGTCCTCCCTACACAGGGATCAAACCCACGACTGTCACGCCTCCTGCACTGGCTGGCAGGTTCTTTACCACTAGCGCCACCTGGGAAGCCCTCCAGTAACAACGTCCATCAACTTTATTGGGCCTCCATTTCCTTATCTGTAAAACTGTGAAAGTCTTAGGTAGGAGGCTGCATACTAAAAAGCAGAGACATTACTTTGCCAACAAAGGTCCGTCTAGTCAAGGCTATGGTTTTTCCTGTGGTCATGTATGGATGTGAGAGTTGGACTGTGAAGAAAGCTGAGCGCCAAAGAATTGATGCTTTTGAACTGTGGTGTTGGAGAAGACTCTTGAGAGTCCCTTGGACTGCAAGGAGATCCAACCAATCCATCCTAAAGGAGATCAGTCCTGGCTGTTCGTTGGAAGGACTGATGCTGAAGCTGAAGCTCCAGTACTTTGGCCACCTCATGCAAAGATTTGACTCATTGGAAAAGACCCTGATGCTGGGAGGGATTGGGAGCAGGAGAAGGGGACGACCGAGAATGAGATGGCTGGATGGCATCACTGACTCCATGTGCGTGGGTCTGGGTGAACTCCGGGAGTTGGTGATGGACAGGGAGGACTGGCGTGCTGCGATTCATGGGGTCTCAAAGAGTCGGACAAGACTGAGCGCCTGAACTGAACTGAACTGGGAGGCTGCCGGAGAGACTTCCTCATGATTCTCTACGCCAGAATCTGACAACCCCCTCTTGGGGGCAGTCTTCCTGCTGGGTTCCGTACAGGGTTGGTTCCCCTCCAGCCTCTCCAGGAGGTGCAGGAGGGCCTGCTTCCCGGATGCCCACTGGGGATGGCAGGCCCAGCCCTGGGCCTGCCTACCCTGCTCACCACCTCTGAGGCGCCCACTCAGGCTGATAAGGAGCTGTGATCTGCAGGACAAAAGCTACCTTTGTTCTCACAAACTGGACCAGCAGGTTTACCTGGTCTGGTGAAGGAGGAAATAGTCCAACCTCACCAGAGGGCATGCCCAGGGTGGCCTGAGAACTGGGGGCTGGGGGGAGGGTCTGGAGAGACAGGGAGGGTGTGCCCCAGAATGCTGGCAGATGGGTGGGCGTCCTCACCACTGTCAGATGGCAGGAGAGGTAGAAGGGCTTGTTGGCGGTGCTGGATGCTGGGAGCAGGGCTGGGGAGGGGGTACGTACTTGTGAAATGCAGAAGGATCCAGGGGAAGGGCCTGCCAGAGGATCTGGAGGCCTGGCTTCTAGGCCGACCCCGCGGGGCCTTTCTGAGAACCGCGCAGTCTCTCTGCCATCCTTGGCCACGTCTGTTACCGCGGCAGTACACAGGGTGCCCCAAATCTCAGTCCCCGGGAGGAACGCGGATCTGGGTCGCATCTTCCATAAACAGCCCAGCCCTGTGCAATCTGGGTGATCGTTTACACTCTTGCTTCCCAAGGGTAAGAGGAAGCGGGCTCCAGAGAAAGCCTTTTCCTGCTTGGTGGTGGTTGAGTCACTCAGTCGTGTTGGACTCTGTGACCCCAGGGGCTGCAGCCCGCCAGGCCCCACATTCTCCAGGCAAGAATTCTGGAGTAGGCTGCCATTTCCTCCTCTAGGGGATCTTCCTGACCCAGGGCTCGAAGCCAGGTCACCTGCATGGCAGGCAGACTCTTTACCAGCCGAGCCACCAGGGAAGCCCTTTTCCCCTCCTCGCTTAATGTCCCAGTTTTTCAGATTCTTGAGGGGGTCACGAGTAAGCATCAAGCTGAGTGCTGGGCAGACTGTGGAGCTGGAAACACTCGATCATCCTCCGGCAGTGTTCCTGGTGGAGGTGAAAACCCGGGAAAGCAGCCTCCAGGGTCCACACCAGTCACAGCCCATTGGGGCCCCCGGGTTATAGGCACCTGAGCCCTTTGTCTAGAAATCAGCAGGGCGGTGAGCATCCATCCACCTCCTCCAGGGAGCGTGGCTCAGCCAAGGCTGCAGGACCCGACCCCCTGTCGGCCAGTCGGCTGGGCTGACACTCCGAAGTGGAGAGAGGGGTGGCAGGGTGGCGGGGAAGGAGAGGTTGATGAGGGGAGAGCCCCTCTGCAGACGCCACAGGGAGAGGCAGCCCAGGGGTGGTCAGCAGAACTGTGTTCTGGTCTCTCCAGCGACTGAGGTCTTGCTGGGGATGGAGCCGCCCACGTCTGGAAAAGAAGGGCGACTCCCGCCCTCGGGGGCACAGCTCCCCCCTCTTTAGAAACCACCGCTTGTGTCTCTGAATAATTCACAGGGTCTTTTGTTCCCCCCAGACCCTTCTCTCCAGGGCACCTCTCCCACCCTGCCGGGTCTTCCTCTTTTCCGGGAGAAGTTGCTGGGAGAGGTCACGGGCAGAGAGGGGAGGGGCCGGGACGCTGGATGACAGCAGGTCCACGGCAGAGGCAGACAAAGGGAATCAACAGGCTCCTTAAGTGGCCGTGGGGGTGAGGGAGGTGGGGAGAGGCTGGGAGATGGAGAGCGCTGCGGAGGGGCCTCCCCTGCCGGGAGACAGCGAGAAAAACCAGCTACTTTCTATAGCCCTTTTCAAATGGAACTGCCCAGAACTCCGCCCTCCTGGGTCGCTCAGATTCCATCGGCCCTGCAGACACTAAAGCAGAGAGATAAAAGCTGAGATTTAAAGCGACCTGGGCTTCCTTACCCTCTTAGCAAGGAGGTGACTTGGCTTTTGCCTAGGGCACCAGAGATGAAGTGGTGGAGTCAGCTTAGATCTACTTCAGCAACCACGGAGGGCCTCGCTCAGACCGTTCATAGTAATAATAACAGCAGCCTGTGACCAAATTCTCATCACGTGCCCAGCATTATGGTAAATCTCACTGAAAACCTCCTATAATCCCCATGGCAAATCCTACAAGCAAGGAACCATTCCTACCCCATTTTACAGATGAATAAACTGAAGACGGGACGGTGCACAGCCAGAAACCTGGGTCCAGCGCAGGTGGCGAAGCCTCTAGAGAGTGAGCGCTCATCTCCACACGAGCGTCCCTCTCCCACAGCAGCATGCGCCAGGAACTCCTGCGAGGGGCCCCAGGAGACTGCCTTACGCGTGTGGAGACAGGACGAGCGGCATCGCGCCGGGACCCCTCCCTCTGCCAGACACTCCTGCAGGCCCAGAGGACGTCATAGGAGAAGCCAAGGCAGCTGACCGGGCATCTGACCGTTTATAACTTGCCTTTGAATATAATGAAGAGCTGGGCTTTAGCCAAGAGAGCGCCGATCAGACGGAGACCTGGGCCCTGGCCCCGACTCTGTAATACGTGCAGTGTGCGGCTCTCCCTGCGTCTGACACTTGGAATGGGTCCCTGCTGGCGACTGCATCTGGGCAGCTCTTCAGGAGCGCCCTCTCCTCGCTGAGGGTTACACGCTGACTCGGGGTGGGGGGCAGGGCAAGCCTGCTACCCCTAGTGCACACGGGCAGGAGCGTGGACGCGCAGAGCGTCTGCAGCTCACCCAGCGGCAGAGGCAGGGGTAAGCTGGGCCACCTCCCAGCATCCCCTCAGTATCCCCTCATCTTCTCTCCGCCCAGGGCCGAGCCCCCCAGTGCAGAGACCCTCCTCCTGGCAGCCCGATCTTTGCAAGCTGGTGTCCACCCTAACTCTAAGCCTTCCTGAATATCTGCGGCTAGGGCTGTCCTCCAGGTCAGGCTCCTACAGAGAAAGGGAAGACTGGCAGGTACAAGAGGCCCAATCTCACATGAAATCCGTGGCCAGCAGCCAAAGGCGGTGGGTACCACGTGACCTGGGTCTCTCTGACTTTATGATCAGGAAGACTAGGAAGGCTGATGGAACACAGTAATAACAGAACGGACAATAAGTTGCCACAAGGAATGACTGACATCGTGCACGGAAGTGTCTGGCATATATAAGTGGAGGTGTGTGAAAGTGAAGTTGCTCAGTCGTGTCTGACTGTTCGAGACTCCACGGACTGTAGCCCACCAGGCTCCTCTGTCCATGGGATTCTCCAGGCAAGAATACTGGAGTGGGTTGCCATGCCTTCCTCCAGGGGGTCTTCCCAACCAAGGAACCAAACCTGAGGCTCCTGCATGGCAGGCGGATTCTTCACCATTGAGCCACCAGGGAAACCCCATGGTAAGAACTTACTAAACATGGGCTGTTATTCGAGTCTGGAGTCCCTGGAGGTGAGGGAGCAACTCTCCCGGGACACCAATATATAAGTGGAGGTGTGTGAAAGTGAAGTTGCTCAGTCGTGTCTGACTGTTCGAGACCCCACGGACTGTAGCCCACCAGGCTCCTCTGTCCATGGGATTCTCCAGGCAAGAATACTGGAGTGGGTTGCCATGCCTTCCTCCAGGGGGTCTTCCCAACCAAGGAACCAAACCTGAGGCTCCTGCATGGCAGGCGGATTCTTCACCATTGAGCCACCAGGGAAACCCCATGGTAAGAACTTACTAAACATGGGCTGTTATTCGAGTCTGGAGTCCCTGGAGGTGAGGGAGCAACTCTCCCGGGACACCTGCGCGTGCGGTGTGCGCCTGCCACGAAAGCAGCGTGGCAGAGTCGGAGGAGTCTTCCTAAAGTCTGAGTCCCCGTCTCTGCTGATAACCAGACATGCACCCTGGATCGAGTGAGCCTCTCGTGTCTTCCAAGGTAAAACGGGACCAAAAACACATGCTTTGTAGACTTGCAAGGATGAAGAAAAGCGATGAGGCCTGCAGACTAGGAGGTGGGGGAGCCCATGAATGGTGTCTGCTCCTCCTTGGCAGGTATAGTCCTCACTGCAACCCTGACACCACGGCCAGATTTACAGATGAGCAAGTCAGGATTCCACGATGTTAGGGAACCGGCTCCTAGCACAGGGCTGCTGCTAGGTCGCTTCAGTCGTGTCCGACTCTGTGCAACCCCACAGACAGCAGCCCACCCGGCTCCCCTGTCCCTGGGATTCTCCAGGCAAGAATGCTGGAGTAGGTTGCTGTTTCCTTCTCCAAACCATGCACGCATGCTAAGTCGCTTCCGTCCTGTCCCACTCTGCGCGACCCCACAGACGGCAGCCCAGCAGGCTCCTCTGTCCATGGGATCCTCTAGGCAAGAACTCGACTGGGTTGCCATTTCCTGCTCTTAGTAAGAGGCAACCTCTCCTTCAGAATTCAGATTGCTGGGACCCCAAAGACCAAAAGGCTCCCCTCCGCACCACACCACTGCAGGCCTTCCCACTGCAACCAGGGGGTCTGGAGAAGCCAAGGAGGAGCTTAAGCCAGAGCAGGCCCTGGGTCCTCTCTGACCAGGCGATCCTCGGGTCTGAGACCCGGGGCTCCGGAAGCGCTCACGAGTGTCGCTGCAGAAGCACTTACCCAGAGGTGTCGCCGCGGAAGCACTTACCCAGAGGCGATCAGC
>SJXQ01005330.1:61094-71752 GCA_006408695.1 Aepyceros melampus
CGCCCCCCCGCCCGCCGCCGCGCGGGCCGAGAGCTCCCCCTCCCTGCGGCTTCGCGCCGCGCCTCGGGGAGGAGCCGCCCTCCCGAGCCCCGCGCCCGGGCGCACCCGCGCCTGCGAGGGGCTCCGCGGTCCCGAGGCGCGGAGGAGCGACACCCGCGCCCCCACCGGGGCACGGCCCCGGACCGCCGCTGTCGGCATGCCCAAGCTGGCAG
Organism: Aepyceros melampus; assembly: GCA_006408695.1. Classification (NCBI taxonomy): domain Eukaryota; kingdom Metazoa; phylum Chordata; class Mammalia; order Artiodactyla; family Bovidae; genus Aepyceros; species Aepyceros melampus. The sequence goes on from SJXQ01005330.1 coordinate 61,307, forward strand.
GCTCCCGCCCCGAAGGGAATCTTTCTTTCTCTCTCTCTCTCTTTTTTTTAAGTGCAGCGCGATCGCTGGCCGCACCGCGAGCTCCGGGACCCGCAGCGCCGCGCACACTCACGGACTGCACGCTCTCGCCGCGGGGGCCGTATTCCCGCATCTTCGCCGGCATCCTGCGCTGTCCGTCAAGGACGCGGGGCCACGCCCCCGGGCCCGGCCGCGGCCCGGAGCCCCCGCCCCCTGCCGGCCCGGCCGCCCGCCCGGCGCTCCTGCCTGGAGGACCCGGGACAGACGAGCCGGCGGCCTCGGGTCCGTGGGGCCGCAGAGTCGGATACGGCTGAGCGACTCAGCACGTACCAGCCTCTCTGCTGACACCCCCTGCAAAGGCGCGCAGAGACTGGAGAGATGATGGACTGACAGTGTCGGTGTAGAGGGCAAATGTGGGTTTTCTGGCCTGCTTAGACTGCCTTGGGCTTCCCTGGTGGCTCAGATGGTAAAAAATCCACCTGCAGTGTGGGAGCCCTGGGTTCACTCCCCGGGTTGGAAAGATCCCCTGGTAGAGGGAAAGGCTACCCATTCCAGTTTTCTGGCCTGGGGAATTCCGTAGGCTGTATAGTCCATGGGGTCCCACAGAGTTAGATACAAGTGAGTGACTTTCACTTTCACTTTAGACTACCTTACTGAAATAGAGAAGGCATGTGTTAAACGGATTTATTTTGCAGAATTTCTGTGACACAAATAATGAGCCACTAGGTCTGCCCTGGTGGCTCAGATGGTGAAGAATCTGCCTGCAAAGCAGGACAACCGGGTTCCATCCCTGGTGGGGAAGATCCGCTGGAGGAGGGAATGGCGACCCACTCCAGTCTTCTTGCCTGGAGAATTCCATGGATAGAGGAGCCTGGCGGGCTTCAGTCCATGGGGTTGCAGAGAATAGGACCCTTCTCAGGACAGACAAAAGTTAGACTTGGTTGTTTTGGTCATCAACAGTCAACGTGGAAAATAGTCTAAAATGGATATGTTCTGACTAAAAGATTAGATTGACATCAGGATTACATATTAATCTTTCCAGAAAGCACAAAACCTGTTTTTCTAAAGCTGCAACCCATGGAACAGTGCATTAATATGATCAGGATCCAGGATAGGATCTGGAGAAATAAAAGCAGTTTCTGTAATTAAGAATGAGGATTGAGAAACTTTCTGAAATAATCATTTTCTGCCAAAACATCACATGATCTCTTTTGGAAGATCTGTGTTCCCTCCATTCCTTGCTCTCCTTTGAATTATATCTGCCCTTTCTTCCGTCACTAGTACTTTCAAAATCTCTCCACCCCTCTGCCTTTACCTCCCTCTTCACTGAGTCCTAAGTACGAAGTCAACGAGGAAACACCAAACATGCTCTTCTTTGGGCTTCTGAAAGCGCTAGACTTGAGGCTGCCTCTGAGCTTTGTCCCTGCTGGCCCCCTCGCCCAGAAATCTCCCCAAGCTCACCCCCAGAGTCGCCAGTAAACCTCTTTCCCAGGACCAGTCTCCCAATCCAACTCAATCAATGTCACTCATTAAAACAAAGAAGTTTAGAGTTTGAAGGACAAAAGGGAAAGGAGTTAAGGATACCACAATCCCATCAAGAGTCACTATTATTCCCATTTTATAAATGACACAGTTTTGGGAATTTGAGCAGTTTGCCCCAGTCACATGTTTAACAGAGGGGAAACTGAGATTCAAAAATTCAGTGGACAAAAAGCCAAATCAAACCAAGACCAAAAAAAAGAAAATAAAACCCCATATTGTTCTGTGACACGTTGTATGATGAGGAGATGGTGTGATAAGAGGCAAGACATATACAATGTGAAACTGCCTCAGTGTGAAAGAAAGGGAATGAGACAAAGAGGATAGAATGTTCTGGAAGGACAAAGTAGAACTGAATAAAAATGAATATACACTTGTATTGAGCTATTTTTAGTTTCAGTCATGAGACCAAGAGTATGAAGACCCTGGGAACTTTCCTATGGTCTGGGTAGGCAAAGATCCAGAAATTAACTAGAAAATATCAGCAACAATTTAAGGGGAGTTGGAAGTATCCGAGAAAAAACAGCACCTGACCACCTGAATGAGGAATTCCCAGGTAGCAAAAGCCGAAGCCTGGTAAGAGAGGTGCGTTCTGTGGGTGCTCAAATGGAGCCTGAATTCTGCTGTTGATTGCAGCACTCTACAAATTTTCATTAAGTGCTATTGGTTGACGACTTTATTTAGTTCTTCTCTGAGGCTGATTGTATCAGTTCAGTTCAGTTCATTTCAGTTCAGTCGCTCAGTCGTGTCCGACTCTTTGCAACCCCATGAATTGCAGCACGCCAGGCCTCCCTGTCCAGCACAAACTCCTGGACTTCACTCAGACTCACGTGCATCGAGTCAGTGATGCCATCCAGTCATCTCATCCTTGGTCGTCCCCTTCTCCTCCTGCCCCCAATCCCTCCCAGCATCACAGTCTTTTCCAATGAGTCAACTCTTCACATGAGGTGGCCAAAGTAATGGAGCTTCAGCTTTAGCATCATTCCTTCCAAAGAAATCCCAGGGCTGATCTCCTTTAGAATGGACTGGTTTGCTCTCCTTGCAGTCCAAGGGACTCTCAAGAGTCTTTTCCAACATCACAGTTCAAAAGCATCAATTCTTCGGCCCTCAGCCTTCTTCACAGTCCAACTCTCACATCCATACATGACCACTGGAAAAAGGTTGTTCTATAAATCTTTGAAAGAGGCGAACCGAAGTCTCTAACTGGAATTGCAACTTTGCCTGTTTTCCCTTCTCGCTCTCTCGGGTTTTGTTGGGGGCCAGCGTGAGGAATCCCACCCGTGACAGAGTCACGTGGACACTCAGATGGCAGAGCAATTTGAGTTATCAGATTTCTCCCTGGTTTTTCCTGAGCATGTACCCCCCAAAATAAGAATTTGTCTGTATTTGTCTGTTTCCCCACTATTCTCTGCCAGTTTCTAGGAAAGAGTTAATTCAAAGCTTTAGCTTCCTGCATTTGAAAGGAGTATTTCAGCCCAACCCCCCTTTGATAATGCTCTAGCCTGCCTAAACAGGTTCCCCTGACCTTTTACAAGCTTGTGAATTGCTCACAACCCCCAACTGTGAGGGGCAAAAAGGCCTTGAAGTGTTTTAAAGTTACAAACCTTTTCTAAGAGCCAAAGCCTTAATAGTGATATAGACTTCACTGTTGCCTCAATGATAGCTGCCAGACCTCCTTATTTGTATCTGGAAGTTTCTGCTATACAAACAATATTTGGAAATAGATATGTAGTAGTTTTTTGATGTTAGCAACACTAGGCTTTCGAGTTAATTGCTTTCTTCTATAAATCATTGTACTCCCTCTTGCTTGCTGTGTCCTTGCTATGTGAGAATGCAACTTTGTTTATAGTGCCTCCCGAGAATGGCGCCAGACCTTGGAAAAAATAACACTTATCAGAAAAGAGCTGTAAATTGTCGAATTGGCCTTTTGGCTGGAAGATGATGTAAATTATCTAAGACTTGTGTATACAATTAGCTATGCTGAGAATAAGCTTGGTCTCGATAAGAATCAGGGCTGCTGTCATTGCCAAAATTTGTGAAACCCATTGATCTTCATTGTATAAAAAGGACATGTGAAAAATAAAGTCTGGACCAGTTTTTCTCAGGAGCAGTTTTTCCGGACCAGCTTTTCTCAGACCAGTTTTGCGGACCAGTTTCTCGGATGACTTGCTCTCCCAAACTCCTTCTTTAAAGATATCTGGCTCCCCCCATGTCTCTCTGTCTCTGTCCTGTTGTACTTTAACTCCAGGCTGAATTCCTATCTGGAGCGGGAGGCTCACCATGTCTACTTACGTGCCCTGGCTCTAAGTTCTGCAAGAAAGGGGACCCACGGTGGGGCCCCTTTAGAGATTCAAGCGGACGCCGGTGGCCTACATAGATGGTGCAAATCTCTTGTCTTGAGATTTTATTGGCTTTCCCCATAAGCCAAGTTATTCAGCCCTCTATTTGTCTACTAATTTCCTACTATCCTATCGCATCCTGAGCTATCCTATCCTGTCCTGTCCTATCTCGCCCGCTCTGTCCCTGCTTTGAATATCCTTGGATCCACCGGGGCTGGACCCTGGCAGAGTTTCATGCCACACACATTGCCGCTTTGTTGCTTATGCTTGCACATTTACGATTACTTTATTTTTTGTTGGATTGACCTTTTTATCATTATATAGTAGCCCTGTTAGTGGTAATTTTCTTTGATCTGAAGTCAACTTTATCTCATATTAAGATAGGAACTTATGTATTCCTTTTATCAGTGTCTTCATTATGTATATATTTCCCCCTTCTTTCACTTCAGTCTGCCTCTAAAGCTATATCTGAACTGAGTTGTTAAAGACAGTTTGTAACTAGGCCATGTTTTAATCTACTCTGGCAATCTCTGCCCTTTAACTGATACACTTAAACCATTTACATTCACTGTAGCTATTAATATGTTAGAGGTTAAAGAAAGAGAGAGAGAGAAGGAGAAAGAATGAATAGGGAAGCCACGGACTGAGACGAAAGGTTTGTGTGTCGGGCAGACGTGGGGAAAGCAAACATCCTCGCCTTGTGTCTGGTCTTGGCAGGAAAGCATCTGGTTTCTCACCGCGAAGTATGATATTGGTTACAGGACTTTTGCAGATGCTCTTGATCAACGTGAGAAAATTGCCCTCTGTGTCTAGTCGGCTGGCAGATTCACAAATGGGCGCTGGGTTTTGTCAAGTGATTTTTGCCGCATCTACTGTTATGCTCACATGGCTTTACCTCTTTAGTCAGTTCACGGGTTGAGTCACATGAGTAAGGCTTTGGACGCTGAGCCAGCCTTGCACGCCTAGACTAGACCATATTCATTTGCTGCTTCTGTCGGGATTCTCACTGTAATAAAACATGGCGTGAGCATAATGGTTTTTTGAGCTCTACTAATCTTTTAGCAAATTATCGAATTGAAAGGTGGTCTTTGGAAACTTTTGAACTTATACATTATAACAGTCTTGCCCAACAGGAGGCTAAGAAGCTAAAAATGGTCAATCAGAGATGCCTCACATTTACCATTTACCAAATAACATATTCATATTCAGCTTACGACCCCATGGATGGCAGCATGCCAGGCCTCCTTGTCCATCACCAACTCCCAGAGTTTACTCAAACTTGTGTCCATTGAGTCGATGATACCATCCAACCATCTCATCCTCTGTCATCCACTTCTCCTCCTGCCCTCAATCTTTCCCAGCATCAGGGTCTTTTCCAATGAGTCAGCTCTTCGCATCAGGTGGCCAAAGTATTGGAATTTCAGCTTTAGCCTCAGTGCTTCCAGTGAACACCCAGGACTGATCTCCTTCAGAATGGACTGGTTGGATCTCCTTGCAGTCCAAGAGACTCTCAAGAGTCTTCCCCAATGCCATAGTTCAAAAGCATCAATTCTTTGGCACTCAGCTTTCTTTACGGTCCAACTCTCACCTCCACACACGACTAGTAGAAAAACCAAAGCTTTGATTGGAGGGACCTTTGTTGACAAGGTAACATTTCTGCTTTTTCACAGGTTCCAGGAGTGTGGCCAGGCATGTCTTTGCAGGAATGCCCCCCATGGTGCCCATGCCGCTCACTTGTGATGTTTTCTCTCGCTCACACTCAGCTCTGGGTACACCACTTCCGAATTACAAGAGGGAGTTTTTGGCCACATCTGAATTATGACTTGGCAAACCTGATAGAACTCACTGCACAACGGGCCACTCTGAATGAATCGTCACAAGACGTCTCACGGCCAGCTGCTCCACTTTAGCCAGGGCCCACTTAGAACACTAGGAGTTGTCATTTTGGAAACGCGCAAATTCCACTGAAGATGGCGTGGCCTCGCTGCAGAGCCACGGGGGTCTGCGCCGGGACAGAGGCCGTTCTTCTGTGCTCTTCAGGTCCTGAAAGCTTGCAGTGTTTCCAGGCTCCCCTCCCACTCCAGTAGGGGTAGGTAAGTCAGCAAAAAGTCTCCACAAAGACTGACGGTGCTGATGAGATAAACACTGGGGCTCAGAATTTGACACGGGAGGGGCATTAATAAACATCCCAGGCTCTCGGCTGGACCCCCAGAAGGTTAAACTCTAGAGTGGAGTGGCTCAGAGGTAGACAAAGCTTGAACGTTTTATAACTCCATTTCAAGTCAGTTTCATCTCTGACAAGATGAAGATGATCTGATTTCACGCTATCAGAAGACCGAGTGACCTTTCCCTGGAGGGCAAAAACAAAACAAAACCAAACAAACAAAACAAAAAACATCCTGATGGGGAATGAAGTGGGGGAGAAGTTTTCTCCCAGAAAGGCAACTGCCATTTTTTCACGTTAAATCAGAAGTGATGCCTGTGCTGGGGCTGACGGAGCTCCTGAATATACCATTTGCATTTGGCTGCTAGTGTCTTTGGATCCTTCCGTTGATAGTCCGTGATTCAGAGCTGGACAGCTCCGCAAAGGAGACAGCAGACGGAGATTTCCCTGGTCAGTTTCAGCGGCTTCTGGCTGCAAGAGGACCGCGGCCTCGGTTTGGAAGGTGTGCGTTTTGCGACTGCGTCCAGCAGGTGGCGAGGTGGTACCGGGAAACTGCGCGTGCAGGCCGGCCTCCAGTGCTTCTAAACTAAGCTGGGAACTCCTGTTCTCCTTTTGGGATTCTGGATTAATTTTTGCTGGAGTAGCCAGACAGGACAGGGAAATGGTTTGGAGACAATCTCCATGTCTCACGTGAAGTAGTTCCTGAGAAATCTGTCCGGTGTTTATGAGATGGGAGTGCAGGCGTGCAAGGCACCCATTCCACCGCAGTTCACAGGCGGCGCTGGCGGTAAAAAATCCGCCTGCCAACGCGAGAGAGGCAAGAGAGGCAGGTTCGATCCCTGGGTCGCGAAGATCCCAGAGCAGGAAATGGCAGCCCACTCCGTATCCTTACTGGAGAATCCCATGGACAGAGAGCCTGGAGGGCTGCAGTCCATGGGGTCGCAGTCGGACACGACTGAGCGCACAGACGCACAGACACAGCAGACAGAAGTGTGCGATTCCATCAGGGCGCACACTTCCTTCCCCGCCTCACATCTTACCTGAGCCCCACTGAGTGGATCAGGTGTCTTTCCTCCTACAGAATCACAGTGCACACCAGGGGGCACAATTAATTAAAGCTGCCCAGGGACGCTCAGGGTGGCGGGGAAAAGCTGGTGGGGGCCAGAGCACGGGGGCTTCAGCGTCAGCCCCTCCAACGAACATTCAGGGCTGATCTCCTTTTGGAATGACTGGTTGATCTCCTTGCAGACCAAGGCACTCTCAAGAATCTTCTCCAACACCACAGTTTAGAAACATCAGTTCTTCGGCACTCAGCCTTCTCTACGGTCGAACGCTCACATCCACACACAACTACTGGAAAAATCATAGCTTTGACTATGCGGACTTTTGTCAGCAAAGTGATGGCTCTGCTTTTTAATACACTGTCTAGGTTGGTCATAGCTTTCAATTCAAGGAGAAAGTGTCTTTTAATGTCATGGCTGCAGTCACTGTCTGCTGTGATTTTGGAGCCCAAGAAAATAAAAGCTGCCACTACTTCCACTTTGCCCCCTTCTGTGTGCCATGAGCTGATGGGAAAGGCTAGCTCGGGTGGAAAGGAGAGGACAGTGGGCGCAAGAGAGAGAGAAGCGAACGGTCGGCCTCTCTCCGTCTGTTAGCCCCTTTCTGCAGGATTATTGCCCAAGTGCCACTGCTGGCTCCTCTCCTGCACCTCTCAGCGTCTGGTGAAAACCAGGCTCAGGGACTGCTTTCTGACTCCACACACGTGCCTTCACGCCATCCCTTAGTCCTCGGTGCCTTTGACTGCCTGCACCTGGGCCAGAATCTTTTCCCCTCTCGGCAAGAAAGGGACTTGGGTGCCTGAAGTTTAATTCCTCCCCTCCCTGAATTCCTCCCCAGTACATTCAACAAGGGGGTATGGTCTTTGGTCCCCTTGGGGGGACAGAGAAGTCTCAGCTCCATCTCTAAGTCTCCTCAAAGGCATCTGAGGTTGATGGAGAGAGGCAGGGAGAGATCAGGAGTGATAGCACACATTTATTTCTGTCTTTGTGTGGCTGGTGGGCAGTTTGGGTTCAAGCAAAAGACCTCCTGTTTTAGTTCACTCAAAGGCAGACAGCAGACAGTAAGGTTTAAAGGGTGGCTCTGTAGATTTCAGCTCTGGGGACTCCTGCACTCAGAAGTCAGAGCCACGTGACTTTTCTGCTGGCCACGAGGCTTGCTGCCCCACTGTCGTGAAAACCTTCCTTTCTGCTCCTGTCTAGACGCTTAGTCACTCAGTCATGCCAGTTAGGTCCGACTCTGCGACTCCATAGACTGTAGTCCGCCAGGATCCTCTGTCCTGGGGATTTCCCAGGTGAGAATACTGGAATGGGTTGTCATTTCCTCCTCCAGGGGATCTTCCCGACTCAGGGAACGAGCCCTACCTAGTCTCCTGTGTCTCCTGCATTACAGGCAGATTCCTTCCTGCTGAGCCCTCATGGGAAATGTTCCTGCCTGGAGGAGAGAGAACAAGGAACCATTGGGATGACTTGTTTTAATCCTTCCTCTTGCCATCCAGACTGTTAACAAGAGGGCCTGCGGCAGGAAGGAGAAAGGAACACTTAATCCTTAATACCTGTTTCTCTTTCCCTGTCTCGATTCGCTTTGGAGAAAAGGTAACTCTCAAGTAGCGGTTTTCAGGAGAACACCGGAGAGGCATTCCAAGGTTTAAGAATGTGTCAATTCCCTCTGTGCCGTATACTAGCCTTTCTCTGCCAGGATGAGTTTTCACTGCCTTTCTGACAACCTCAGAGTGCTGAGGGCCTCCCATAAGCTCCCCCATCACTGCACGGAGCCTGTGTTTCCTCCCCTTGTTTTGCTTGATGTTTACATCCAGGGTAACATAAATTGTCTCTTCTGGGGACACAGTTTGGTCTCTGCGTCCTTCAGCTGGGTGTTGTCTATATTCTCTGAACTTGTCTTAGAGCCCATCTCCATCTGAGAAGTATTGGAATTATCCTGATGGTTTTCACTGACCTAAACAGAAATGTTAAATACTTTAAAATTATGAACGCAACAACAGTCTTTTACATTTCTCTTTGCTGCATACCATTCACAAAGTGTTTCATGGAAATGCAGAATGAATATGAAAAGGCCAGTGGATATAATTAAATCAGAATTTGAGTTGGGATCAAACATGTAAGCCGAGTTTCCTATCTTATCAGTTAGATAAGTTCTTAACACTGCTACACTGCTGCAGTGTTTTTGGAGAAATATGAGGAAAGAAGCAACTTTGTCCCAAATGCATCAAAAACAGAGATACTTAAATCTGCAGGCTCTCTTAGAGTGTTAGTTACTTTGGGTCCTGGTTATAATTTTCAACTTCAAAATTTTTACTTTTTTTCCAGCATAATGACGATTTGCACCAAAAAATTCTCAGTCTTGTTGTAAAATTCAAGGAGCACTGTAGACTCAGAAAAAGAGACGATGGTTTGATATAATAACAGAGTCCAGTTAGTAGGGAAAGTGAAGTCGCTCAGTCGTCTCCGACTCTTTGCGACCCCGTGGACTGTAGCCTTCCAGGCTCCTCTGTCCATGGGACTTTCCAGGCAATAGTACTGGAGTGGATTGCAATTTCCTTCTCCAGGGGATCTTGCCGACCCAGGGATCGAACCCAGGTCTCCTGCATTGTAGACAGACGTTTTACTGTCTGACACACCAGGGAGTCGAGAGCCATGGCTTAACTTCTGTAAACTTAAGGCCAAGTCTTCATTCCACGTCTGCCTTAGGCAACAACTCACTTCTCCTCGCTTCTCATTAACAAATTGAGGAAAGTAAAATTCTCTCTTCTGGCCAACAAGGTTATGGTAAGAACAAACATCTGAAAAATTGCTTTATAAACTGTGAAGCACTGTGCAAATATAGAGTATGCTTGTTACTGAATACATCAGCCATGTTCAGTTCAGTTCAGTCCTCAGTCGTGTCCGACTCTTTGCGACCCCATGAATCGCAGTACGCCAGCCCTCCCTGTCCATCACCAACTCCCAGAGTTCATGCAGACTCACTTCCATTGAGTCCGTGATGCCATCCAGCCATCTCATCCTCGGTCGTCCCCTTCTCCTTCTGCCCCCAATCTCTACCAGCATCAAAGTCTTTTCCAATGAGTCAACTCTTCGCATAAGGTGGCTAAACTACTGGAGCTTCAGTTTCAGCATCATTCCTTCCAAAGAAATCCCAGGGTTGATCTCCTTCAGAATGGACTGGTTGAATCTCCTTACAGTCCAAGGGACTCTCAAGAGTCTTCTCCAACACCACACTTCAAAAGCATCAATTCTTCAGCGCTCAGCCTTCTTCACAGTCCAACTCTCACATCCATACATGACCACAGGAAAAACCATAGCCTTGACTAGA
>SJXQ01005330.1:72427-107163 GCA_006408695.1 Aepyceros melampus
GTCAAAGGCTTTGGCATAGTCAATAAAGCAGAAATAGATGTTTTTCTGGAACTCTCTTGCTTTTTCCATGATCCAGCAGATGTTGGCAATTTGATCTCTGGTTCCTCTGCCTTTTCTAAAACCAGCTTGAACATCAGGGAGTTCATGGTTCACGTATTGCTGAAGTCTGGCTTGGAGAATTTTGAGCATTACTTTACTCACATGTGAGATGAGTGCAATTGTGCGGTAGTCTGAGCATTCTTTGGCATTGCCTTTCTTTGGAATTGGAATGAAAACTGACCTTTTCCAGTCCTGTGGCCACTGCTGAGTTTTCCAAATTTGCTGGCAAATTGAGTGCAGCACTTTCACAGCATCAGCCATGTTAGGGAGTGGCATATACTTTCAAGCTCTGACACAGCATTCATATTATTCTCACTCGATAGTTTATTTAATATGTTATATTTGATTTTACAGGCGTTGTTCAGCAAGTATTACAACATCCTTTTGTTGTTGTTGTTGAAGTCTCCTTTGATCTAGAAAAGAGTTTTATTAAAACATCTTCCTCTCACCATCCAGCTAAAACAAGGAGAATAAAATGGATGAGGCAGATTTTAAATTATTTACAATTTCCTAAGTACAATGAAGTCATTTATCGGCAAGAAGGTCTATGAAGCCCAATTTCAAGGATGGCTAAGTCTATACTGGTATATTCTACAAATAGCATTTATAAACATACCTTAGACACGCACTGTCATATAGCTCTTACTCTTTCCAACTGAGTCTTTCTGTGATGGGCTGCTCAGAGCTCACGATGGCTTGAAGATGAACACACAGTTCAGCTGAAATATGTTTCAGAAAGCGTCAAGTTACAGTAGTATCTTCATGGCTTCAAGATTTCCAATGAAAAGGAAAAGAATGCTAAGATTAACAGTGGGAGAGATTGTCTACTAAATAGAGAGACAGAGAGGAGGAAAATGGCAAAATCTAGCTAATAAGCAAATACAAAGCTAAATGGGAAATGATGCAGATGTGAATATAGCAGAGACATACATGGTATACAGAGCACATAGCATGAAGCTTTACAAAACAGGAAGCAGAGGCTGACCAGACAAATGAGACTTCAGGATATAATAGGCTGATCAGCTCAGTCTAACCATCGATATTGCTCTCCAGACTCATCTCAGCAACAGGGCTGTGGGAAACTGCTACAAACTCAAATGCTCCTATTACCCCTGCTCTATCCTGTACTCCGAACTAAAAAGCCTCTTGATGAAAGTGAAAGAGGAGAGTGAAAAAGTTGGCTTAAAGCTCAACATTCAGAAAACAAAGATAATGGCATCTGGTCCCATCACTGCATGGGAAATAGATGGGGAAACAGTGGAAACTGTCAGATTTTATTTTTTTGGGCTCTAAGGACACTGCAGATGGTGACTGCAGCCATGAAATTAAAAGACGCTTACTCCGTGGAAGAAAAGTTATGACCAATCTAGATAGCATATTCAAAAGCAGAGACATTACTTTGCCAACAAAGGTCCATCTAGTCAAGGCTATGGTTTTTCCAGTGGTCATGTATGGATGTGAGAGTTGGACTGTGAAGAAGGCTGAGTGCCGAAGAATTGATGCTTTTGAACTGTGGTGTTGGAGAAGACTCTTGAGAGTCCCTTGGACTGCAAGGAGATCCAACCAGTCCATTCTGAAGGAGATCAGCCCTGGGATTTCTTTGGAGGGAATGATGCTGAAGCTAAGCTCCAGTACTTTGGCCACCTGATGTGAAGAGTTGACTCACTGGAAAAGACTCTGATGCTGGGAGGGATTGGGAGCAGGAGGAGAAGGGGACGACAGAGGATGAGATGGCTGGATGGCATCACTGACTCGATGGACGTGAGTCTGAATGAACTCCGGGAGTTGGTGATGGACAGGGAGGCCTGGCATGCTGCGATTCATGGGCTTGCAAAGAGTCGGACATGACTGAGTGACTGAACTGAACTGACACACCACAAATCACATCCATGAGATGTTCACACAAAAAGTGGCACAGCCTCACCTGTAATATGTCAATCCCCAGAAGCAATTTAATGAGGCTCTTACAGTAAGATGTGCCCGTGCTGTTAAAAAAAAGAGAAATTTGTTTTCTGTTTTGTGTTACTGTTTTTATTATCCTTTGTCCATAAAATTGGTTAAATATGTAATTTTTTAGGAGAAACCATCCTGTTAGAGAAGAAATACAGCACATGAGAAGACAGCTCTTAAGTCACAGAGAGGTAAAGAGATGAAATTGTTACCAACAAAGGTGAGATACATTCTAAAAAACATTCTGGATTCTTAGTATCCTGAACTTAATAATTTAAAGATTAGGCTAAAACAATGAGAAAAATAGAGCTATAAATCAGAAGCAAAATTCCAAAGAAACCTGCATTGGCTCCAACCTCCCCACACCCCCAATCCAACTCGTGTAAACTTTCAGCAACTCAATGACTCGTCTCCACACCTGGTTTCTTCATCCTGCAGATGTTCACAAGATAAAAGGCAGCTCCTGAAACTGTCCTGGTCCTCAATGTAAGATTCCAGGCCGCTAACGAACTCTTCTATTATCTTGGTAACATTCAAAAAAAACAAGAGTAAAAATTTTAGTTTAACATTTGCTGTGGGTTAAATAAAATCATTCTATCACATTCAACTTTATGCCAGTGAATTTAAATTCCCAATTGAAGAGGACTGCTGGCAAAAAAACCCCACAGTAGAAAGAAAATACATACTGCGGGATAGAAGGATGTTTCCTCAGAGTCTGAAAGAGTTTCTTTTGGAAAACGATTTGATCCACAGCTATGAGAAAAGAAGACTAATTGGTCCCCAGTGTCTTGAACACTGACTATAATCTCCCTTTCCTAAGACCTAGGTTCCTGTCTGATGAAACAAATCAAGGCATTCCCAAGCCAATAAACCCACAGCAGAACAGAATTAGCATTAATAAAGGATAGCTACTAAGTATTTTTAAAAGATGCCATACCCTTAACTGAATGGGATCATCTGTGCTCCCAAAGTAGGGCCTTATATGGCTTTATTTAGAAATTTTCCCATAATTTAATTTAATTAATTTCCCATGAAATTAATTCTGACCCAGATAAATACTCTCTGGGTATTTATTTTTTCACAAGAAAACAAAGTAATACTATATATAACATTCTTTCTTTAAAAAAAAAAAAAGAATTAGACATACTTTACTTAACATGCATTAACAAAAATGTAATTTCAGTTTCATCCTTGTTTCCAGACAGATGGTGCTCCCATTTCTAATCTTCACTGCCTCCCTAGAAAATCCATTATTCAGTTCTGAGCCCTTTCACTATACCCAGAGAAAAGATTTTCATTAAAATATTACCTAGTTGGTTCTGACTCTCTCCTGTTTTAAGAGTAATTCCTGATGCCTTAAGAAACTTTACAAAGACATTGTCATTTTCTTCAACTTCATTGTGAACATGAGATTTCTTTGTCTTTTTGGAAAGTGGCTGCTTCCTGGCTTCTGAAAATTGAAAAAAAATTCAAGAATGCGACAAAGAGTAGAGAAAAGCTTAAAACGTAAACCCTAGAACAATAACCCTAGGATAGTTGATGGGTTCCTGAGAGACTATACTGGAACTGATGCTGCAGTGAAATTTTCTCTCTAACAGGGTCAGCAATAATGGCTTGCAGACAAACAAAACAATTAACAAACAGAATTATTTTCACCTACTGAGTTTTCTTTTGAAGAATTCAAAATATGCCACCTCTAACAAGAATAAGCATAGACTGTTTCCCACCCAAATTCTAAAGCAGCCAGGGTCTCTCATGTACTCTACAAATCATTGCATTAGAATCACTGAGAAGCTTATTGGAAGCATTTTCTTAGGTCACAAACCAGATGTACAGAATCAAAATTTCAAGGCTGGAGCCTGGGAATCTAAATTTTTAATAATTTATATTCTGCAGGTAATAATCCTTACTCGCACCGAAGCTTGAGAACCAATCATTAGGATGCAGAGGTAGAAGAATGTGACAGATTCTCCTACATCATATCTTTCAGTACAAAGTCCAGGCTGATTTCATCCCAAGGCTTTCGATTCATGAGAAATAATTTAAAAAAATAAGCAAACATAAACAAAAAAGTACCTGAGGTTCAGTATGATTATCTCTTCTCCCTTAATGAAGCAATGTTAGAATTGCCTTAATAGAGTAGATGAGTATAATAAAAGACTATCAACCATAGTCTTCTCATAGGAATACTTAGGCTTCTGTCAGTTGCATTCTCATAAACAGAGTCTGTCCTCTTTCTTTGCCTCTGGTGTGTTTGCTTTGATATGATGTTATTCCTTTCTATATCACCATCACAGCATTTACTGAGATCATAAATTTTTTTAAGGGAGGAAAGATGACCATAAGATTTTTAAAGGGTTAGGGCCTTCCCTGGTGGCTCAGATGATAAAGCTGCCTGCAACACAGGAGATCCAGGTTCAATCCCTGAGTCAGGAAGATCCCCTAGAGAAAGTAATGGCTACCCACTCCAATATTCTTGCCTGGAGAACTCCATGGACAGAGGAGCCTGGTGGGCTACAGTCCATGAGGGTCCCGCTGAGTGGGACAAGACTAAGCGACTAACACAACAACAGTAGGATGTTTGGGGCTTCCCTGGTGGCTCAGTTGGTAAAGAATTCGCCTGCAATGCGGGAGACCTGGGTTCAATCCCTGAGTTGGGAAGATCCCCTGAAGGAGGGCATGACAATTCATTCCAGTATTCTTGCCTGGAGAATCCCCAAGGACAGAGGAGCCTGGTGGTTGCAGTCCATGGGGTTGCAAAAAGTCAGACACAACTGACAACTAAGCACAGACTATGTAGTTATCTTTGTGTCCCAGCACCTAAAGGACGTATGGTAGATAAGTTCTTACGTATGTAGATTCCTCTTATGTGGAGGCTGAAACTCTCAGACTGTGGGCATGCCCAAAGTCATACATGCAATTAGAGGTAGAAATTCCAAATCTCCTGACACTGGACTCTGTGTGTCCTATCTATTAAGCCTTGATGACTCCAACACTTGAAAGGAGGAACTTTATATCCCTTTTAGTGCCTCACACATTGGCTACAAAAAATAAAGCAACAAATGACTAGACACTTACCAGAGGCATCTTCTGTTGGGCTCTCTTTATCCTCTGACACTGATAGTTTTCTTTTGGAAATCATTCTGACCAAAGTCTTCTTCAGTTCAATTACTTTGCAGAACAAATCAGAGAACATAAGCTACTCTGTAGAAGCTAGATAAACTCTGAGAAGTTAAAAATATTAGCTCAAAGAAAACAATTAATGCTCTATCCAAAACCAAAGACTTTACAAAATGCTATCTAAAGCCAGATCTTGAGAAAGTTTCAACTCCTCTTTCTGGTCAATACTTGCTTACTTTCACGACTTGTTTACCTAGTTGCTTCTTTAGCCAGATCACTTTTCTCTTGCTGAAGAACAACACCCATAGTTCTCTGATATTGAAGATCTTTCACCATTTAGCCCCAGTCTACTACTCCTTTAACTCATTAATCCAAAACTCCAATTTTGGGGACTGGCCTAGGTGTGGGGGTTACATCTGTGAACCAAAAATGATTCCTGCTCCAACTAAAATGCTATTATCTGCCTGGAAATTACTCGTTCTCCTTAAAGTCTCAATCAAATGTCTTCGTCCTTGAAAACTGGACTCCTGTTCCCAAAGGAGATTACTCCTCCAGCTATCCTGCTCCAGAGTATATGTAAGAAACCTTAGGACACACTAGACTGAGGGGCTCCTTGAGAGCAGGAATCCAGTGTTGTTTATTCAGGTATCCCTAGGGCCCAGCATGGTACCTAGCATTGAAAAAATTCTGAGAATATTCACTAAATGAGAATGGCTGGCAGGAAGGTAAATACTAATATCTAACAAAAACTACTAAGTCTTTTATATCTAATACTTTGTTTATTTTTCACAAAACTTTTTGAGGTAGGTACCATTACTCTCAAGACACCTGAGTCCGATCCCTGGGTCGGGAAAATCCCCTGCAGTAGGAAATGGCAACCCACTCCAGTATTTCTGCCTAAAAAATTCCATGAACAGAGGAGCCCGGAGGGCCCCAGTCCATGCAGTTGCAGAGTAGGGTATGACTGACCCACAGAGCGCACGGGCACGCGCACACACACACATTATTCTCACATTCAGTGGCAGAGCTGGGATTCCATTTAGCAATCCGGCTCCAGGATCTCTCTGCCTCTTAACTACCACCCATAATATTGGCTTCCAACAATAGTTACCGTTTACTACTTACCAAACGTCATGCTAAGCATTTTTTTTACCCTTTGCCTCGTTTACCTTTAATAAGCATTATCAACCATCCTACAGAAGGAAAAACTAAGGCAAGTCATGACCTCTGAACTTCAGGGAACACGCCCTTGTACGTGCTACCCGTCCAGCAGCCTCAAACCCGGGGAAACCCGGAGGGCTGCCGAGACTAGGTGCTCCGGGGACGGGCGGGGGGCGGGGATGCGGGTCAAGTCTCCCCTCACTTCGTCTTTTTAACGACGCAGGAAGGTACCTGTAGGTATTATCCCGCGACTAGACAGTTGAAGAAGCTGAGGTTGAGGGCACGGAGGCTCAGAGGGAAAGGCCAGGCTCTGTTGGGACCGAGAAACCAGGCCGTAAGGTCGCGAGGTCTCGAGAGACGACGACGGCTGCCCCACTCCCCGGCGGAGAAGGCGTCGCCGGCCCTCCTCTTCGAGTTTCCCGCCCGTTACGACGCCACACGGACGCCACTGCAGCGCGCCCTCGCCGTGACGTAAAACGTCTGCGCCGGAAGTGGGCGGCCCGCGGCCCGGCCTGGGGCAGGAGCCGAGGGACTACGCCGCCGTAGGGTCCGGGGCTCTCCTGGCTGAGGGCGGTGAGAAGGCCCAGAGGCGGCCTCAACTAGGACCCGGTGTCCCGACGAAAAGGAACCCGGTTACACTCGGCCGGGAGCCCACTCTGTGACGATGGCGGGGCCGGAGCTGTTGCTTGACTCCAACATCCGTCTCTGGGTGGTCCTGCCCATCGTTATCATCACCTTCTTCGTGGGCATGATCCGCCACTACGTGTCCATCCTGCTGCAGAGCGACAAGAAGCTCACCCAGGAACAAGTCTCCGACAGGTCAGCGCCCTCCCCTCTCCGGCAGTCTCACTCTCTCTTGACCTTGGGCAAGAAAGTCGGTTTGCCCGGCTACATCAGGCCCCCACTAGCGGAGTTTTCTTGGCTGAGTTATCCCTGTGTTTCACTTGTTCATCTGCGAAATGGGGATGATAACAGGACATGGCTCATAGAGTAGGAGTGGAGACTAAATTTTAGATGATGTCTGTAAAACATTCCTCTAGATACAGTATCAATTTCCATGAGCCTCAATGATCACAAATGGGACATTTGGTTTCATAAATTAAGGTTTTGCTGCCTCAGAGGTTACTAAAATTTTTCTAAAATGTGTTAAACCAAAATTGAGAAATATATAAATGAAAATACATTAGACCATATTTGGGAATAGAATGTATGTAAAAAGTGACTCAAGCTTGTAGAATATAGTGACTTTTCGGAAAGGAAAAACAAATAGATGTTTAAGAATGTGAAACTCCGGTTTGAAAAATGCTGATTTTGACAACTAAAGTTTTATCTTAGGAAAATGTTTTTCACTTGCAAATTACAGCTGCAGAAGATAAGCTTTACCTTTATCACCAGTTGTTGCGTTGTGCTTAGTCGAGCAGGGACTTAGTTTTAGATACTAATGGAAAAAAATGCAAAATTCAAAAATTCCTGTAGAATTTGCAGACCTTAAGAGAAACTTAGTATTTAAAATATATAGGATAATTAAGTTGGTCTTATTTCAGGGTTTAAATGCCTCACATGATTCTCAACCCCACTTCTGCAAAATTGCTCAGCAGTGTAAATAGAGATCTATCTGAATTTCTGTTCAGCCTGTGAATTTCTGTTCAGCCTGTCCTGAATTCTGTATAGTAAACAAAGTTTTTTTGACGACTTACCATGTGCCCTGCACTGTGCTGTATGCTAGGGGGTACAAAATATGACAAGACCCTACTCTCAGGGAGTTTTAGTCCAAGTGATAAAACATGCAAAGGGAAAATAGGAAATACTATTATTTTAGTGCTCAGAGTAAGCTAAGTACAGTGATAATCACCTTAAGTGACATTTGTGAAGAATTGAGCTTAAAATCCTTTAATATTTGCTTTTTGCTCTTTCTGTGGCTAAATACATATAAAATTTTCCACTTTATTTTTTTCTCATTTTAAAATTTAATTTCATTTATTTTGGCTGTGCTGGGTCTTCATTATTGCACGGGCTTTTCTCTAATTGCAGTGAACAGCTACTCTGTACTTGCGGTCTGCAGGCCTCTCATTGAGGTAGCCTCTCTTGTTGCGGAAGACTGGCTCTAAGTGGGCCAGTAGTTGTGGCACACAGGTTTAGTTGCTCTGCAGCACGTGGGATCTTCCCTAACCAGACTGAACCCATGTCTCCTGCATTGGCAGGCAGGTTCTTTACCACTGAGACACCAGGGAAGCCCCACTTTGACTGTTTTTAAGTGCCATTAATGGCACTTAATTAATGGCAATTCACTGCCATTAAGTACATTCACCTTGTGCAACTGCCACCACTGTACACTTCCACAATATTTTCCTGACCCCTAGCAGAAACTCTGAGCCTATTAAATAATAATTCATTTCCTTCTGTCTCAACTCCTGAGACCCACCATTCTACTTTATCTCTAGGTACTTCATTAAGTGGAATCATACAGTATTTGTCCTTTTGGGTCTGCCTCATTTTATTTTGTATAATGTATTCATGGTTTGTCCATGTCGTTGCAAGTGAATGGATTCCTTCTTTTTTGTGGCTGAATTAGTATTCCAGTGTGTGTGTCTCCCTGTATATCATGTTGTCTTTATCCTTTCAGGATTTTTAAAAATTATCATTTATTTGGGGTTGTGCTGGGTGTTCTTTGCTGTGTGCAGACTTTCTCTGTACGCAGAGAGTAAGGGCTGCTGTTCAGTTGTGATGCATGGGCTTCTCCTTGCTGTGGCTGCTCTTGTTGCAGGGCACAGGCTCCACAGCATTCGGGCTTCAGAAGTTGCAGCACTTGGGGTCCAAAGCTCATGGGTTTCAGCAGTCGTGGTGCACAGGCTTAGTTCCCCATGGCATGTGGAATCTTCCTGGACCAGGGATCGAACCCATGTCCCCTGCATTAGCAGGCAGATTCTTAACCGCTGGACCACCAGCAAAGTCCTCGGGTTGTTTGTATATCTGGCTATTGTGACTAATACTGCAATGAACACAGGGTTGCATATATATACATATATATATGTATATATACTGTGATTCTATTTTTATTTTTTTGAAGAACCTCCATATTGTTTTTCATAAAGGTTGTACCATCATTGGAAAAGACCTGATGCTGGGAGGGATTGGGGGCAGGAAGAGAAGGGGACGACCGAGCATGAGATGGCTGGATGGCATCACGGACTCAATGGATGTGAGTCTGAGTGAACTCCGGGAGTTGGTGATGGACAGGGAGGCCTGGCGTGCTGCGGTTCATGGGGTCGCAAAGAGTCGGACATGACTGAGCGACTGAACTGAACTGTTTACTGACCCACCAACAGGGGTTTCCTTTCCTCCCCCCTTTTGCTTTTAACATAAAGATGACGATACAGTGGAACCCTTAAAAAGAAAGGAATCGTGTCACATGGTAACAACACAGATGAACCTTCAGAACATGAGGCTAAACAAAAGAGGCCAGATACAGAAAGGTAATATCTGTATGGTTTCACTTACATGAAGTATCTAAAATAGTCAAATTCACAGGAACACAAAGTAGAATGGCGGTTACTAGGGGCTGGGAGATGGGAATGGGGATGTTATTGTGCAATGAGAATAGAGTTTCAGGTTTGCAGGATGAAAAAGTTCCAGAGATCTGTTTCACAACAGTGTGAATATGCTCAACGCTACTGAACTGTGTGCTTAAATGTGGTTAAGATGGTAAATTTTATGTTAATGTTTTTCCCCACAATTTTTTAAAAATAGTGCTGAGACTCTCTTACATAGTCTAGCTCTTGCCAAGCTCTCAAGCCTTGTCTCACCGTGTTTCCATAGTCCTCTTTCTCCCAGCCATGTGGCGTTTTCCCTGGTCCTCAGAGATAGCAGTGCTTACTGCTGCCTCAGGGCTTTTGCCCATGCTCCAGCTCTTTGCCAAGGTTGTCTCTACCTGTCTTTAAGATTTCAGCTTAATCATACCCCCTCAGGAAAGCTTTCTCCAAGACCTTGACTTCTTAGACTCAGTCACATCCCCCTGTTAACACACTCAGATTATCCGTCTCTCTTTCCTGGTATATAACAGATGGATTTGACATTTACTCCTGTGGTTATTTGATTACTGTTTTTTTTCCCCTACTAGACTTTAACCTTCTTGAGATACTTGCCTTTTTTTTTTTCCTTTTTTTTCTTTTTTTTGGCCACAGCATGCAGGATCCCTGAGTAGGGATCCAGCCCATGCCTCCTGCAGTAGGAGAGCAGATTCTTAACCACCAGACCTTCAGAGAAGTCCAAGATTCTTGCTTTTTGATCGCTGTTGTTCATGTCACCTATCATGGCACCCAGAAGCTCGAGAAGTATTTGTTCAATGAGAATAAGCCTGTTATTGTGTACAGTATGAATGGAGGCGTAGGAAATTTAAGGGACTTACCCAGGATCACATAGTTAACAAGTGGCAGAGCCAATATTTGAACCAATGGTCCAACTCCAGAGCTTAAATTTTTACTCATTATTCTAGACCCAGTGCTACTTAAACTGTCCGTGGTAAAGGACCAGTTTGGGTTTTTGAATGTTCAGTCTGTCACAGGCTGGTGCTTTGGTAAAAGTTTTTTGATCCATATTTGGATGTTTGGACAATGTCAGATTACTATAAAAGTTTCTAAGCCTTTAGTCTCAGTGTCTATTCTCACCTCACCACAGAACGGCATTGCGACACAGGCCACATTATGAATAGATTTAGTCTAGCTCCCAGGGAATGGAACATATCACCTTTCAACTCTTCAGGCTTGTGTCTACAGCATTTTGTTTTGTTTCAGTTTTCAAGAAGGATTTCCATTGAGGAGGTTTTTTTTCTCCCCTCATGAAAACAACTTTTGAAAACATAGAAAAATTAGCATTTTGATCTCTTCTGTTTGATGTTTGTTCTAACACTGCCCACTTAGTACCCTTTGTTATGTGTAAGGATCAACTATGTTCCAATATCACCAGATAATTTCGTGTGTTAATTCAGTAAGTATCTACTGAGAGCTTACCAACATCTGCACCCTGAGTAGAATTAGTATTTGTTGCCTGTCAGGTAATAACCCTGTCAAGCCCTGTAATCATTTCTCTGGTTTTGCTTTGTTTTTAAACTTCCTCCCTTTATCCTCACCCTTCCTCCCTTCTGCCCCCAGGTCTTTTGAGTAGCATCCAACTGCTACTCTTTTTACTCAGAGAAAAGTTTCTCCTTAGCTCATTATAAAGTAAGAAAAAGCGTAATGTCCCAATTGTGCCTTCCTCAGAAATCTTTGTTCAGAAAGAGTCACTCCTGAAAACTCGTGGAAAGCTGAGTGTTGGGTTAAGTATGTCCTGTTGGTTTTAAGGACACTTGTATTTTGAAAAGTTTCCGCACAGAGCTATTGCCAAATAGGCCTTCTCTTGAGTTTAAATAGGTTTTCTACTTTATTCTCTCATTTTCTTCTAAAGTTTCACTTTAAAAAATCTCATTGTCTTGGTTTGGTTTTTGTTTTTTTCCCTTCAGTCAAGTCCTAATTCGAAGCAGAGTCCTCAGGGAAAATGGAAAATACATTCCCAAACAGGTACTCATTTATCTTTTTTTACAAGCTCCACGATTCACTGGTGAGGACAGTAGATAGCTGATGTTTTATAAGGGGACTCTTCAGGGAGAGCTGAAGGCAGGCAAGTCAGTAATTAAGCTGTGGCCTAGCGGTGTTTGCTGTCCTTGTGGCCTTGCTCTTCTTGGGAAATCGTTTTCAAATGTGGCTCAGCTAAAGTGTCAGGTCGGCTGCCAGCTAGGCTGCCAGCTCTGAGTGTGATAGCGATTCCAAGGGCCTTCTGACTAAACCTCGGGGGAATAATTTGACAATGTTCTGTGTCACAGTTTTAAGACTTAAAAAGTTCTTTTTTCTACTAGTCCTTCCTGACACGAAAATATTACTTCAACAACCCAGAGGATGGATTTTTTAAAAAAACTAAAAGGAAGGTTGTGCCGCCTTCTCCTATGACTGGTATGTTTATTCCTCTCTTATCTTTAAGGAAGATTTTTAGCATGATGGTGGGATGAGCAGGGAGGAAGTCCTTTTACTTGAAATTTAAATAGTATAAAATAGTAATCTGAGGGAACTTAGGGATCATCGGATACAGGAATCTACAAAAGGAGGGATTCTCTTTTTCAAATAAATTTTATACCTTGGGAACTCCAATGTATAAAGTGGAATTAAAAGCAAGACCTCTTGGCTAAGGGGTCAGGGAATAGGGCCATTGTCCCCAGGTGTCTCCCCTTTGCTGTTCCTCAGGACCCAGGGCTCTGAGGGGCACAGCTGGAAGGCTTTCCAGTCCCAGGTCCCACCCAATGCAATCCTGCTGCTGGCAGATGACTCCCAGATTCTGCCTAAATGCTTCCCTCGGTGATTCATTTCTTTGTCAGACATGATTGCTTGCTCTCCCCTTACTGTTTTTCCTCTAACAGAGTTCTTACTTCCTCTGATCCCAGTCATGTGAAAAACACAGCATCTTTAAAGTAAAACAAAAGTAATGTATTATTTGGTTTTACTTATCCATTTATTTCAATACCTATTCCTTTAGGTTAGATAACCAGTATCATAACCCCAGACAGAAGGTACTAGAATTGATTTCAATAATAAGTCTTTTAGCAAACCTAAAGAAACGAAAGACCAATAAGTATATGGAAAGATACTTGACATCACAAAATCAGTGGAATGCAAATTAAAACACGATGTCCTTTTTAACCCATTAAATTAGAAAAGATTGAAAAGCTTGACCAAAGCTGCTACTGTCAAGGTCATGGAAAGTGAAGTCCTCTTAGTGTTGTGGAAAGTCAGTTTTAAATGGTCAAATCCCTTGGCCCAGAAATTCTTCTAGGAGTTTCTCTCACAGAAACACACAAATTTGCAGATTTGTGTACAAGAAAGTTGTTCGCAAATATATATATATATATATATATATATATTGCCAATAAACAATCTATAGATCTAGCCAGAAGTGATGAGTGTGACCACAGTGGACGCCTATGCAGACATTAAAAATAATGAGCCATATCACACCAATATGGAGACATAATATATCACAATTTAATTTAATTTTTTAAATTAAAAAGCAGAATAGTAAGCATAGTATCCATGTATATATATACAGAAAGAAACCATTGTGTGTATATACATGTATAGGTGTATATGTATGTTTATATTGACATATAAAGATAGAAGAATAGACAGCAGTTAAAAGTGTTTAGACAGTAGGCAGAGGAACTGTCCACATCCTGTGTTTCTATGTTGTTTGAATTTTTTACAATGAACTTGTATTACTTGTATTAATTTTATCAAGTAAATTACAAAGTTACAGAAAGCAAGGAATAAATCCTTGCTTTATGGTAACAGCTATTGGTTGCTTGTTTTTCTGTCTTAGATCCCACCATGCTCACAGACATGATGAAAGGCAATGTCACCAATGTCCTGCCTATGATTCTTATTGGTGGATGGATCAACATGACGTTTTCAGGCTTTGTCACAAGTAAGTTACAAACTCAGAAGACTTCAAGTTTACTTCATCTTTGATCCTCTCCATGACCCTACTCAGAAGTCCAGGTGCTGCTGACAAACTACTGTCCCAGGTCCTATGTTCTCGAGTGGAAACTGGTAACAGTTCTTGAACAAAAAAATTGATTTTGCTCTAGTTTAATGCCTCTTATCCCAAAGCGTTCATACATTCATGACATGGATGCTCTTTTACTTAGGGACTTGAACAAGTGGCTTACTAATTTGTATCCAAAACTAGTTTTGTGTCCTAGTGAGTAGGAGGATGGGAAGCCTGTTTCTGTCTTGACTTCATTTTTGAGGTGTTGGGGTCAGTTGTTTGTCGATTTGTTTGTGACCTGCTTTGATTTAAATGAACTTGGTGTCTCAGTAATGTAGTTCTTTGTGCGTATATATTCCACTTTGGGTTTAACAGACTAGAGCTGGTTTCTTTTCCAAATTCTGGGGCACAGCTCAGTTTGAGCCCCTACTTCTTAAGCCCTAGAGAATCTGGTGTTGTTCAAAGAACTAGAATAGAGTGACTTTTGAGTGTTAATTCTTCAGAAAGTGGCATAAGCCTCTTTGTGGAAATAAGTTTCTAAACACTGTATGGTACAGAGTTCCCACCTCCTCAGGGAAATATGTGTATCACACTTAGTAAACTGTTTTACAGAGGAAGCTGGGCATGGTTCTGAACTTTTTCTTTCTTTTCTGCAGCCAAGGTCCCGTTTCCACTGACGCTCCGTTTTAAGCCTATGCTACAGCAAGGAATTGAACTACTTACATTAGATGCCTCCTGGTAAGGACTTTGTTCTATTGAGTAAAAACACCAACCAAAATCTAAAACAGGGATCTCTTAAACAATAGGATTTCCGGTTTGCCTGCTTCACTGGAATAGGTTTTTGGAATTTTTCCCATTGAAACTCCACTCAGAATGCCACAGATTATGGTAACTTTTACATGAGTTTTCTTGCAAAAGGAGAGAATGTATCAAGCTCTTTCCTCTAGCTTCTTGGGTCTTAGGAGCTCAAAAAAGTAGATGTGTCCACCCCAAAAAAGTTAAAGGCAAGAATACTGGCCAAAGCATACTTTTTAACAAGAAATGCCCTGGAGCTTATGGAAGTGGATGTTGGTATTATTTGTTTCAAAATATATTACTTCCAAAAACATTAGTTCTTTTCACTGGTACCAGTCACTGTGTTAGATACATTCCATATATTACTTTATTCTCGTAGCAACCCTATGAAGTGGAGCCATTGAGATTTGACCACAAGTCTGTCCAAATCCAGCACTTCTGTCTTATTTACTGTTCTGTTTTTTATTTCAGAGTAATAAAACCCCAAATATGAAGAGCTCTTAGGACAGTGCTACAGCCTCAGGAACACAGTAGTGCTTCTTCATGTGCTCTCTCCAAGATTATTTTGTCTGGCTTCCCAGAAACTAGCATCTAATGGAAACCAGACAGGGACTTCCTTAGTGGTCCAGTGGTTAAGAGTCCACCTTCCAATGCAGGGGTCACGGGTTCAGTCCCTTGTCAGGGAACTAGGTTCCCACGTGCGGCAGGGCAACTAGGCCAGCACTATATATATATATATATATATATATATATATATATTGCCAATAAACAATCTATAGATCTAGCCAGAAGTGATGAGTGTGACCACAGTGGACGCCTATGCAGACATTAAAAA
Organism: Aepyceros melampus; assembly: GCA_006408695.1. Lineage (NCBI taxonomy): Eukaryota > Metazoa > Chordata > Mammalia > Artiodactyla > Bovidae > Aepyceros > Aepyceros melampus. The sequence continues at coordinate 87,954 of SJXQ01005330.1, forward strand.
TAATGAGCCATATCACACCAATATGGAGACATAATATATCACAATTTAATTTAATTTTTTAAATTAAAAAGCAGAATAGTAAGCATAGTATCCATGTATATATATACAGAAAGAAACCATTGTGTGTATATACATGTATAGGTGTATATGTATGTTTATATTGACATATAAAGATAGAAGAATAGACAGCAGTTAAAAGTGTTTAGACAGTAGGCAGAGGAACTGTCCACATCCTGTGTTTCTATGTTGTTTGAATTTTTTACAATGAACTTGTATTACTTGTATTAATTTTATCAAGTAAATTACAAAGTTACAGAAAGCAAGGAATAAATCCTTGCTTTATGGTAACAGCTATTGGTTGCTTGTTTTTCTGTCTTAGATCCCACCATGCTCACAGACATGATGAAAGGCAATGTCACCAATGTCCTGCCTATGATTCTTATTGGTGGATGGATCAACATGACGTTTTCAGGCTTTGTCACAAGTAAGTTACAAACTCAGAAGACTTCAAGTTTACTTCATCTTTGATCCTCTCCATGACCCTACTCAGAAGTCCAGGTGCTGCTGACAAACTACTGTCCCAGGTCCTATGTTCTCGAGTGGAAACTGGTAACAGTTCTTGAACAAAAAAATTGATTTTGCTCTAGTTTAATGCCTCTTATCCCAAAGCGTTCATACATTCATGACATGGATGCTCTTTTACTTAGGGACTTGAACAAGTGGCTTACTAATTTGTATCCAAAACTAGTTTTGTGTCCTAGTGAGTAGGAGGATGGGAAGCCTGTTTCTGTCTTGACTTCATTTTTGAGGTGTTGGGTCAGTTGTTTGTCGATTTGTTTGTGACCTGCTTTGATTTAAATGAACTTGGTGTCTCAGTAATGTAGTTCTTTGTGCGTATATATTCCACTTTGGGTTTAACAGACTAGAGCTGGTTTCTTTTCCAAATTCTGGGGCACAGCTCAGTTTGAGCCCCTACTTCTTAAGCCCTAGAGAATCTGGTGTTGTTCAAAGAACTAGAATAGAGTGACTTTTGAGTGTTAATTCTTCAGAAAGTGGCATAAGCCTCTTTGTGGAAATAAGTTTCTAAACACTGTATGGTACAGAGTTCCCACCTCCTCAGGGAAATATGTGTATCACACTTAGTAAACTGTTTTACAGAGGAAGCTGGGCATGGTTCTGAACTTTTTCTTTCTTTTCTGCAGCCAAGGTCCCGTTTCCACTGACGCTCCGTTTTAAGCCTATGCTACAGCAAGGAATTGAACTACTTACATTAGATGCCTCCTGGTAAGGACTTTGTTCTATTGAGTAAAAACACCAACCAAAATCTAAAACAGGGATCTCTTAAACAATAGGATTTCCGGTTTGCCTGCTTCACTGGAATAGGTTTTTGGAATTTTTCCCATTGAAACTCCACTCAGAATGCCACAGATTATGGTAACTTTTACATGAGTTTTCTTGCAAAAGGAGAGAATGTATCAAGCTCTTTCCTCTAGCTTCTTGGGTCTTAGGAGCTCAAAAAAGTAGATGTGTCCACCCCAAAAAAGTTAAAGGCAAGAATACTGGCCAAAGCATACTTTTTAACAAGAAATGCCCTGGAGCTTATGGAAGTGGATGTTGGTATTATTTGTTTCAAAATATATTACTTCCAAAAACATTAGTTCTTTTCACTGGTACCAGTCACTGTGTTAGATACATTCCATATATTACTTTATTCTCGTAGCAACCCTATGAAGTGGAGCCATTGAGATTTGACCACAAGTCTGTCCAAATCCAGCACTTCTGTCTTATTTACTGTTCTGTTTTTTATTTCAGAGTAATAAAACCCCAAATATGAAGGCTCTTAGGACAGTGCTACAGCCTCAGGAACACAGTAGTGCTTCTTCATGTGCTCTCTCCAAGATTATTTTGTCTGGCTTCCCAGAAACTAGCATCTAATGGAAACCAGACAGGGACTTCCTTAGTGGTCCAGTGGTTAAGAGTCCACCTTCCAATGCAGGGGTCACGGGTTCAGTCCCTTGTCAGGGAACTAGGTTCCCACGTGCGGCAGGGCAACTAGGCCAGCACACCATAACTTGAGAAGTCTGCAAACCACAACAAAGACCCAGTGGAGCCAAAGTAAATTGAGTAGGCTAGAATAAAATAAAACAGCCGGACAGGAGGAGGAGGAGAATGGGCAATGGGGGTCACCACGGCTGATCTTGACTGACTCCCCAGTTGGAGCAGCCTGTGGTTGTTTGGGAGGGACACAATAGACTCGGCGCTGGGAGAGTCTTGGCCGTGCACACTTCCCCAAGAGGAGAAAAGGTATACTTACTACAAGTAGCACGACTGTTCAGCTTTGACCTTCCAGTCTCATGTGGGCTAAACACAAACTTCATGGGGTGGAGAAAAGCTGTTTTATCTTTTCTCAGCACCTGGACAAGTATGTTTCTTACATGCTCATGTGGACAGAGGAGCCTGGAACCACATGTGAACTAGCTTACCAATCTGAAAGATTATGTACAGATAAGTGTGACCCAAGTATTGGAATAAAGTGTGGCTCCTTTCCCTCTGTATCATTTCTGACACTCGTTTCAGTTTTTTATTATATGCAAGCATATTAACTTCATTGTGGCAAGGTGAGAAACCTAACCTAAGGAGAACTTTAGGATATAGTTCAAAACTTGAAATGGCTTTTCCAGTCACTACAGTCTTCAGTATGAAGCCTGCTAACACTTGTGGTTTCTTTAGAGAATGGGATTCAGGACAGGCAGCCTCTTTCAGTTTATATCTTACATACTTCAGTATTATTTGCATGTATTATATACATCAGTAACAAGTGTGTGGTGTTGTCACGATTACAAATAATCAATGGTTTGAACCCACTATGTAAGCAGGATAATTAAACAAAACTTGTATTCCCTGATAAAATGAAGCCCACCAGGTGTGAGTTCAGTTCCTGCTACTGAATGCCAAAGGAGGAGCCATTAACCTCCATATATTACGTCCTTTTACCCTCATGGCAACATCTCTGAAGTGAGTGGAAGAATCGAGGTTTGACCCAACTCTGTCCACAAGGCTCAGCTATTCACCTGCAGAGAGCTGTAACTATTAATATTTGTAACATGGCCTTCACAACACGTATTTCTTCTTTGGCTGTGCTCTAGATGACTATTGGCTGACCCCAGGAGGTTCCTTTACATACTCTGAACAACTTTGGGTGGGAGAAATGTATGAACTAGTTTGTTCTGAAATAACTACCTACATTATTTCCCTTTTGTTTCCTAGGGTGAGTTCTGCATCCTGGTATTTCCTCAACGTCTTTGGGCTTAGGAGCATCTACTCTCTGATTTTGGGCCAAGATAATGGTAAGAGGCAATTACTTCAATAGCTGAGTCATTCATACCAGGGCCAGAGTGATTATGTAGGCTGTGTTGTTTTGAACAGAGTGAAATATAGTGCTTCATTCCCTAAACTTGTTCCTAAGTTTCTGAGGTACTCTGAAAGAGTCTTAAACGTCCCAAGGTCAGACTGAAGATCTGAATTCTCCTCATTAATCACGGGGACAGTATTTAGTTATGCAGAGTCTGATACCCTCCTATGAGGAATCCAGCACCAGCTCTGTAAGCCTTAAATGTAAGCCTGAAGCTGAGAGAAGGCTGGCTTGATGAGTTCGCCCATTGACTAGAGACCAGTACCAGTCCTGGCTCTCTTACTTAAGTAGCTGGGACCCTAGGCAAGTTACCGAACCACACCATCCTCTGTTTGCCTACCTGTAAAATAGGGACCTCAATAACTGACTTCTGGGTTTGCTGTGAGGAGTAGATAAGGTAGATACACGGAGCACTTAGTGAAGTACCTGGCATGGTGGTGTTGCTCAGTAACTCATAGCTATTGCTCGGTTACTTAAATTTGAAATAAAGTTTAGAGCTTTTAGTTAATCTTCTTTCTCCGGCTGTTATCACATCCATTTTTTGCAAGAGGTAAAGTGACTTTCACAAAGTGTGTGACAAGGCCAGTGAGTGAACTGTCCCATTGGTCCTCTAACCCAGTGCCAAGCATCTGTAAGTGCTGTGTGAGAACCATTCTTCCCTGAGGGTCCTGGGTGCCTGCTGTGCCCTGGCACTCACTGGGTGTGTCTTACTCTGCAGCTGCTGACCAGTCACGGATGATGCAGGAGCAGATGACGGGCGCAGCCATGGCCATGCCCGCAGATACCAACAAAGCTTTTAAGGTACACTCACTTCTCTTCCCAGCTTCACTGAAGCTCAAAGGCGTTACCAGAGTTACTTTCAAAGATGAATTCCCTTAAGTGAGTGTGGTATATATATATGGTTCCATCAGTTTAAGTTGAGCAAAAATGTATTTTCATTTACATGTCTCTTATTCCAGAGACAGAATCATCTGATAAGTAAGTTAGAGATTCTTGGTACTTTTGGTGGTTTTTAAATGCTCACCCAGTTTAATCCACAGTGTAAATGAAGTTATAAAAGCAGCCCAATCAGAGATGCCAGGTAGTCATTTGGAATATTTTGAACTTTTTTGGACCCTGATATAAATTTCATTCAGTAAAATCTAAATTGGGATACCTTGGCAGTCTAGTGGTTAGAACTCCACACTCTTTTAACTGCCGAGGACCCAGGTTCAATCCCTGATGGAGTAACTAAGATCCCACAGGCTATGTGGCTTGCCCCCCCAAAAAAATCTAAATTATTTGAGCCTTTCATACAATGATTCTTAAATTTGTAAAATCCAATATAATTTTACACAGCAAAATCTCACTAATTTTTCATGATGAAAACTAGAAATAGAGAGGAATTTTCTCATCTTGATGAAAGATACCTATGAAAAACCCACAGTTAGCATACTTATACTGGAAGCTTTGCCCCTAAGGGTAGGAACAAGACAAAAGATGTCCACTATACCACTTCTATTCAACATTATTCTAGATGTTCTAGCCAGGGCAGTTAGGCGAGAAAAAGAAAGAAAAAGCATCTAGGTTAGAAACGAAGAAGTAGGGACTTCCCTGGTGGTCCAGTGGTTAAGAATCTGCCTTCCAATGCAGGGGACCTGGGTTCGATCCCTGGTTAGGGAACTAGGATCCCACAGGGCAGCTAAGCCCACATGCTGCAACTAGAGAGGCTCATGGATCACAGTGAAGACACAGTGCAGCCAAAATTTTAAAAAAAAGTTTTAGAAGTAAAACTGTCTTTGTTTGCAAGTAATGTGGTCTTTTATATAGAATATCCTAAAAGGAATCCACAAAAAAGCTATTACATGTAATACATTCAATAAGGTTTTCAGAAATCAGTCATAGCTCTACACACTGGTAATAAAGAATCTGAAAAATAGAAATTAAAATCATTCCATTTATAATAGTATCAAAAAGGATAAGAATAAATTAAACAAAACAGCAAGATTTGTACCATGAAAACTGCAAAATATTGCTGAAAGAAACTAAAGAAGCCCTAAATAAATGCAAATATATCCATGTACATATTATCTTGACTTACTGTTATCAAGATGGCAGTACTCCTTGATCTGTTGATCTACAGACTCAAAATGCCACCAGCTTTTCTTGCACAAATTGGCAGTCTGATCCAGAAGAAAATACGGAAGTGAAAGGGCTTCAGAATAGGCGAAACAATGTTGAATAAGAATAGAGTTGGAAGGCTTAAGACTTCCTGATCTGAAAACCTACTTCTGAGCTATAGTAATCAAGACTGTGTGGGACTGCCGTATGGACAGACATGCAGGTCAGTGGAACAGAACTGATATTTCATTCAGCAGGGACTTCCCTGACGGTCCAGTGGTTAAGACTCTGTGTGCTTCCAGTGGAGGAGGCATAGGTTTGATCCCTCACCAGGGAACTAAGATCCCATATGCTGTGCAGTGCAGCCAATGAATAAAAAAAGTTTTGTTTTGTTTTTAAAGAATTGAGAGTTAGAAATAAACTCATATATGTAGATCAAATGATTTTTGAGAAAGGTGCCAAAACAGTTCAGTGAGGGAAAGAATAGTTTTGCTGTTTATTGTGTACAGAGTTTCTGTTTCGGGGGATGAAAACTTTAGAAAAAGTTAGTGGTGATGGTTACACAACATTGTGAACGTAAAAACTCCCGCCAAATTGTATACTTAACATGGTTAAAAATGGCAGATTTTGTGTCATATGTATATTAATATTTCCACAATAAAAAACGTTTTGAATAAGTTTTTTAATGGGTCAAAGACCTAAATATGAGAGCTAAAACTAGGAAGCTTGTAAAAGAAAACATAGGTGTAAATGTTTGTGACCTTAGCAATGATTTCTTAGATATGACATCAGAAGTATAAGCAACAAAAGGAAAAATAGATAAGTGGAACTTTGTCAAAATGAAAACTTCAGTGCTTCAAAAGACACTATTAACAAAGTGAAACGCCAACCCCTAGAATTGGAGAAAGTGTCTGAAAATCATATATCTGGTAAGGGTCCAGTTCTTTATTCAGAATAAAGAACTCTTAGAACTCGACAATAAAAACAGGATCCAGTAAAAAGTAGGCAAAGGACATGAACACTTACTTCTCCAAAGAAGACGCGCAGATACGCAGTAAGCTAAGCACATGAAAGGATGCCCAGCATCATTCGTCAGCGGGGGTTTTGCAAATCAAAACTTAAGTGAGATACCAATTCACACTCACTCATATGGTTACAATAAAAAAGATGGACAATAACGAGTGTTGACAAGGATGTAGAGACATTGGAACCCTCGTACATGCTGGTGATTGTCCAGCTGCTTTGGAACGCAGTTCTTAGCCTTTCCTCAAAAAATGAAACACCCTTAATCATATGACCTAGCAATTCTACTCTCAGCTAAACACCCAAGAGAACTGAAAACATATTTTCACACACAAACTGAGTACAAGAATGTTCAGAATACTACTGATAGTGAAAACTAGAAACAATCCAAATGTCCATCATCTGATGAACGATAATGCAATGTCTAGACAATGGAATGTATGCAGTGGAATATTAGCCATAAAAAAGAACGAAGTGCTGAATCATGCCACAACAGAGAGGAGCCTTAGAAACATGCGGAGAGAAGGGAACTATAACCAATACCCTGTAATAACTCTTAATGGAAAAGGATGAAAGAAAACTAAATGTATAACTGAATCACTTTGCAGTATGGCAGAAACCAAGACTACACTGTAGATCAAGTATACGTCAACAAAAATTATATTTTGTTATATAAAATTATATACAAAAAATAATTTTTTTTAAATGTTAAGTGAAAGAAACCAGTGACAAAAGGCCACATATTGCATCCAGAAAAGATGACAAGATTCAGAAAATGAAGTCGTAGTTGCCAGGGCTTGGGGGAGGGGATAATGGGAGTGTCTGCTGTTTGATACAGAGTGTGTTTGCCATGACAGAAGTGTTCTGGAACTACATGGTAGTGATGGTTGTACATCTTTATGAATACACTAAAAGCCACTGAACTGCACACATTGAAGGGATGGATTGTGTAAATTATTATTTTTTAAAACCCATACCTGTGAGCTAACATTTATATTGGACGTTAAGTTTCGTAGAGCATTTTTTTAAAGACCTACTAATTAAAGGCAAAAGTAGTCAATATTAATAGAATACTTGAGAAATGTAGTTAGTTGCCAGCTCCAGGGACCTGAACAGATTGTTTCTTAGCCTGGTCTCTTGTCTGTAACTTAGGGGCGTGGGTGGGTGAGGGCACCGCAGGACCTCCCTCATAGGACTGAGTGAGGTCACATATGCAGAGCTTGATCCCACTCCAGGCCCGAGCACATCAGCACTGCTCCAATAACAGCCCTTCCCTCCCTGCCCCCATGTTTCTCTTCCTTTGCAGACAGAGTGGGAGGCTCTGGAACTGACGGATCACCAATGGGCACTGGATGATGTCGAAGAGGAGCTCATGGCAAAAGACCTCCATTTTGAAGGCATGTTCAAAAAGGAATTACAGACCTCTATTTTTTAAGACCAAGCAGGGGCTAGCTGTGTCTGGAACTCGGAGTCGCGCTTAACCTTACAACTTTCATTTGAGCTGGAGCCTCTTGGAATGAAAAGGGGGTGCCTGAGCTGGCAGGGGTGCAGCAAGGATTGTTCTTGTCTGAGGCAGGCTCCCTTTCATGTTTGAACCCAGAGGAAACATGAGGAGTGTAGGCTGGGTGACTTGCCCAGGAACAGCTATTTTTTAAATATTTTAAATGTTCCTTTGGTGACTCTAGTAATAAAAGTAAGAGAAAGGGGGGACACTCAAGCTAGTGATACTATTAAAAAACAGCAAAAATTCAGTCTATGGAAAAAGCATTGTTAATTAAACCTAATTATTACTTGCAGTCATTCTGACATTTAAACCTCAGTAAACTCCTGTTTTCTTGGAATTTATCCACCCGGCATTTCACCTTTAATTTTTTGTTAGTAAGCTTCCCTTTCACAAATAATACATTTTCATTGTTGAAAATTTAGGACCAATGGATAGACAAAATGAAACTCTCTGTGTTGTTCATTTGGTGCCTGCAAATGACATGAAAAGCAAATGTGTCAAAACCTTACTCAAGCTCTTTTTCAGAGTAAATACTCAGGGCCAGGACAGACTTAGCAAACCTTCTCTCTGTTTTAATACTATCAAGTAAAAATTGGTGACCCTGAGACACTGCCAGATTCTCAGATGCCTTTGGGATCCTCAAAGACTTCAGCGGTTAAATAATGTAAGGTCTTGATCTGGAATTCATAATATATTAAATCCATTGTCAAATCAGTAGAGCTGTACTATACATGGCTACTCCACTGAACGAAAGACCCCATGTCCAAGTTATTCTGGATGAGAGAGAGCTTACATGTGGTTGTAAGAAGGGAGAGAGGGTGATTGCTGGCAGACACAGAGGTAAGGGTTGCCCAGGAATAATTCTGTCTGGATTAACTGTCCCAGGAAGGTGGCAGAGGGCCTTTTTGGTACTAAGAGGTGAATGTAATCTACACGTTGAATGTTGTAATCAGAACAAACAACTCGACTCTACAAATTAAATCATTCTGTTTTCTTGTCTTTGCCTGTAAAAACATTACCTCTGTGGGTCACTCACAGCCTTCTGCCTACAGTTATGAGTATGTATTGTGGACCAGTGCTGGAGAGTCTAAAATGGAAAAGATGGGACTCTTGTCCTCAGGAACTCATAAGAGAGACACATGAGAAATTGGTGGTTCCTAATCATTCGTTGGGTCACAGTACCTCTTTGAGAATCTGATGGATGCTCTGACCCTGCCCTCCAGAGTAACAGACATGGGCACAGACCTCGGGGGTAAGTTGGGTGGGTAAAATGTATTAGTCTGTTCTCACCCATCATGGTGGTAAATGTGTATGTCCTTGGCACCAGCAAGTCAAAGGGAAAAGCCAAGTTTGTCTTGGCAAGGTCTTTTCAGAACCAGCACACAAGTTCAGGGAGCACTGCTTATTATGTCTGCTTCTTGCAGTTTGATTTGGATCAGCCTTCTAGGTGAGCATTCCAGCTTTACCATCAACTTGGCCTTAGCACCCAAAACCATTTAGGGCAACCTGAAATGTCTCCTTACTGATAATGGTGGTATGAAAGGCATCTTGCATGGAAGACTAAAGATGGACAGTCAGTGGCAAAACACAACTCAGGAAAACAATGATGACTTGGATTGGAGGACAGCAGGTAAACCTGTGCCTTAGAGGCAAAAGCCAGTGTGGTTCCCCTGTGTGGTCTGAGAGCCTGATGGGCATGGCTACATGTGGGAGACATGGGGGATTCCTGTGTGAGGAATATTGCAGTGGCAACTGGCAGAAACAGAACTCAATCTGGGTTAAGCAGTTTTCTTTCTTTTCTTAATGAATGTAAATTGGTTCAAAAACTAAAATGCCCAGTGGTCAGTTACTTCAGTGTAGCTGGAGCTGGGGCCTCAAGTGATACCATCCAGACTTGGTTGCTTTCTCAAGTCTGCTTTTTTCTATTCTCAGGCATTTTGTCATCTCACGGAGATACCAGCTTCGTAACTGCATGAAAAGCACCCCTGGGAATTCCCTGGTGGTCCAATGGCTAAGACTATGCCTCCAGTGCAGGCGGGCCCAGTTTCAGTCCCTGGTCAGGGAACTAGATCCCATGCCACAGTACACGCCTCAACTAAAGATCCCATGTGCTGCAAGTGGGTCCCAGTGCAGCCGAATTAAAAAATCCACAAAAACCTGATGCGATGAGGCAAGGCCAGGTGGCAGAGAGCTGCTAAGTCACCCTCAGACACGCACTTGTCCTGATGTTACTTCAGGAACCTTTGGGAGGGACTGGTAGGAAGGGATTTGCTGCTGGGGTGAAGTTAAGGCCGACAAGATGATTAGCCCCCCTTTACTTGCTCTGCCTCGGTATGGCTGTGCGTAAGGCCTCAGTCTCCCCACTCACCACCCTGTTACTCTCCGCTTCTATCCCATACATTCCTTTCCCAGCCCAGATCTGCAGCCACTGTGGAAAACAGTCTGGCAGTTCCTCTAAAGCTCAAACAAAGTTTCCATATGATCCAGCAATTCTATTCCTAGACAATAGCCCAAAAGAAAGGAGTACATATATGTCCACACAAAAACTTGTACACAAACACAGTAGCATTATTCATAACCACTGTGAAGTGGAAACAACCCAAATAGCCATCAACCATGTGTAATCTTATATATAGCTGAATCACTGTGCTTTACAGCTGAAACTAATACCACATTGTAGGCCAACCGTACTTCAGTAATAAAAGATAATGATAAAGTGTTTTGTACTTGTGATAGTTACACAACCTTGTGACTACAATAAAAACCACTGACTAGAACACCTTATAGTGAATTATATCTGATTAAGTGAGGGTAAGTCCCTGGCTGTTGACGCCAAGTTCTCTCAAGGTCATGGCTATGAGGGGCTCTTGGAGACTATCCAGGATGTACGAGGAGGGCATGGAAGAGACATCTGTGAATGCAGGGTGCAGAGGGGTGTCGGGCGTGCCAGCGTGTCCCTGAGCCTCTCCTGTGCAGCCCTCCTCCCGACCCTGTGTCACCCTGGCCCCACCATCCCCATCTCCCAGGCTCTGGAGGAGCCTGGGAAGGTCGGCGGGCTTCAGAAACCCAAGTTCTATATCTGTGTACTAGACACAAAATGGGCTAGTGTTCAGTACGTAAAAGGTTTTATTTCTACAACCAGCTCACCAATTGCACAGCCAACCCTGTGTGATCTTTTCCTTCCTCCCATTTCTTTGTGAATTTCTTTTTTATTTTAAACTTTTTACTATGAAAAATTTCAACCATACACAAGAGCGGAGAGGATAGTATAAGGTATCTACCCATCTCCCTTCACTGATAATGAATAATAATATTTTGTCAATCTTTCATGTATCTTCCAAGCCCATTTTTTTTAACCTGGAGTGTTTCAACAGTAAATGTCAGATACGATACCATCTCACACATAAATACTTTAGTAAGTAGCTCTAATAGATGAGGAAATAATAAAACATAACCCATAATACCATTATTCACCGAGTCCAAACAGGTTTATTGTTTAGTCCATGCTAAGGCCGAATCAGTGTTCAAATTAGCCAGTTATCTTCCAATACCTTTGTTTCCTTGCTTTGTTTGAATGAGGATCCCAACAAGGACCCCACACATGGCATTTTGACTGCTATGACTCAAGTCTCTTTTATAACATTTTCCCTTCCCAGTGCTTTTTTCAAGCTGGTAGTTTGTTCAAGAAACTACGTATTTGTTAGTGAAGTCTGTAAGCCTTTTTGAAAGTATTCTCACCTGGGATGGGAGACCAAATCTTTAGATTGTTTTTTGCTTCAAGGAAAGATTATGGGGAATTAGTGACAGATACATGGACAATTAAGTAAATAAAAACCCAAGCCACACTTACCCCAGGAAAAGCAGAACATCTAGCAAGAGGATTATGATCATAGCACACTCCTGATTCCAATTGGATAATTTGTTTCATGGTTGGACTACTGTAGATGCAGATTGATGATATAAACAAAAGCAGCACAGGAAAATGTGGAAGGCAATATGAGAGCTAAATCAAGTTCCTTGTAGTAGTCAAGAGGTAAAACCTAAAGCTGAAAAAAAAAATTAGCAGTATAGGTCTGACAGTTAGCAAATACACATGAAAACCAAAGAAATAATCAGAACTACCAGAAAGAGTTGAAAAGAATTAGGAGTGAGAGGGAATAAAATAAAGGACAGTTGATTTTTACAGTGTGTACTGGCTTATCAGACTTATTAATAAAAAATATATTTAAAAAAATAGGGCTCATTTAGCTGGTATCCATGGAGGCTAAAATCTGAGAAAGAATGAATTAAGATTCCAGGAACCCTTGAGGCTCAATGTGGGAGTGTGACTGTTCCTGCTCTCAGAGCTAAGACTGGCCGGGAACAAAGTCTGTCAGACAGCACCGTCTCTCCCAGCCCCACTCCCAAGCTGCCTTTTGTTTCTCTGCTCTTTCCCATCATAGTGACTTGCCAGAACAGAAATGCCAGCCAAGTGTCCTGTCCAAGCAGGAGATTTCATCCTGGCTGTCACTCACCTTTGCCTCTTCATTCTCTCTCCCCTTCCTTGGGAGCTTCCAAGGTACTCTGGATTAGGAGCTCTCAAAGATTCCCGAAGCTGGTGGTTGGCTCTCCTTTCATTGGAGATCCCAGTCAGGCCTGTTTTTAATTTTAGTACATGTGCTGCCGAAGCGAACGCTGGAGGCCTATTTTCAGATTCAAACTCCTAGCACAGTAAGTACCACCGGGAAAGCCTGCGGTTTTCATCTCTCCTCTCTCTGCGATTCTTCCAGAGGGGCAGGATAGTGTCATCACTCTTAAGATCACTGGCTCTTATGGTTTAGCTTTTTATTTGCTGTGTGACCTTGGACAAGTTACATAACCTCCCTGAGCCTGAGCTTGCTGGCTGTAAAATGGAAAGCATAATAATATATCAAGCTGTTGGCAGAGAACAGACTTGTGCGCGCAGTGGGGGAGGGGAAGCTAGGACAAATTGAGGGTAGCATGGAAACATACATCACCATATATAACATAGATAGCCGGTGGGAACTCAGGGAGCTCAACCGGTGCTCTGACAACCTAGGGGGCAGGATGGGGTGGGAGGCAGGTTCAAGAGAGAGGGGACATATGTAAGCCTATGACTGATTCATGTTGATATGGCAGAAACCAACACAATAAAGCAGTTGTCCTCCAATTATAAATAAATTAATAATAATATAAGGTATGGGGACTTCCTTAGTGGTCCAGGATTAAGAATTTACCTGCCAATGCAAGGGACACAGGTTTGATCCCTGATGTGGGAAGATCCCACATGCTGCGAGGCAGCAGAGCCTGTGTGCCACAACCACTGAGCCCGCGTGCTGCAACTGCTGAAGCTCCTGCACCCTGGAGCCTGTGCGCTGCAACAAAAGAAGGCCCTGCGCTGAGAAGCCTGTGCGTCACAACTCGAGAGTCGCCCCCACTCACTGCAACTAGAATAAGACTGTGCAGCAACAAAGACCCAGCACAGCCACAAATAAACACATAATTTTACAAAACCTAACTGGAAAAACAAACATGGGGTTGTTGTCAGGACTTAGAATAATGCATGTAAGCTGTGTAGCACAGCTCCTGGGAGACTAAGAGCCTGATAAAGCTATTGACCATACCCCATATGCTATGCTGGGAATCATCCCCCATCCATCCTTGCTGTCCCAGCCTCTCCAGGATGAGGCCAGGAGCTCCTTTTAGAGCCAGAATACTCCCCACCTATAACTGGCACCCCATGCCCCCCACTTAACATTCACCTCCACCCCTAGCCAGTCTCCTGTTTCCTTTGGATCAGCTTTTATCGTGGGTTCTGGCCAAAGGGATCAAAATCTCCTTGCTTTTGTCTGGAATCTCAAAGCCCCTACCAATCCACAGTTTGGAAACACAATGGGATTGGGGCTCCAGAGAGGCGGCCGGGGAGCAGCAGCCTGATGATTCTGAGGGAACTGGGGGTTTGGGCGCCGCCAAGACAGTGAGACTCTGCAGGGGCATGAATTGGGGTCCAAGCACACAAACCCTGCCCTCCTTGAAGGAAACTGAGGAACCAAGCCAGCCCAAACCTGCTGAGAGAATCTTGACATTTCCAAAGGAGACTCATCACTGAGTTCTCCCATAAGGCACTGAAAGGAGGGGCTTGGATCCCACAGCTTCTGGAATGGGCCGCTAGAACTGCCCTCCCACCAAGACTGCCCCAAGGGGAAAAGTCAGAGGCCCCTCAAAGGACATGAGGATACTGTCAGAAGAGAGATCTTGGACAAAGCCAAAAAATGCCCATTATCTTATATGTAGAATCAGGATCTAGATAATTTCCCACAAAATCAGAACAACTGGCTAGATCTAACAAGATAAGCAACAAACAAATGTAGAATCCTCTAGTGTGGATCAAAACATTAACTGCGGGGATTTCCCTGGTGGTCCCGTGGTTAAGACTCTGCACTTCTACTGCAGGGGCACAGGTTCCATCCCTGGGTGGAGAGCTAAGACCCCACATGCCATGGGATATGTCCAAGAGAAGAAAAAAGAAACCAGCTGCACCCAATGAGATGGGGGAGACCTGGTCAATATTGAGAATAAAGTGATGTGGCTGCCAGAAACATTACTTCAGCATATTAATAGGTGGGGTCATATTAATAGGGGAGGTGAACATTCAGTTTTATTCCCTCAGTTCCAAGAGTCATACTTTAAAGAGAATATTGTTAACCTGGTAAGAAGCAAGCAGAGGAGAGATGTCACCATGGTGAGCTCTCAGAACCTTGTCTTTCAAGGGAAGGCTAGAGAACTGAAAGGGTTTGGCCTGGAAGAAGAAAATCCTAGAGAAATAACAGATGACTTTACAATCCTGAAGGGGTTCCCACAAGAAAAAATAGTAAAGCTGGTTGGATGATATGGTAAAATGGGAAAAGCCTGAACTCTCCCCCAGAGTCAGAAAAGCTAAATTCAGGCTCCGCCGTTTACCAGCTACTAGAGACTGACCACTCTTCACACGGCAGCATGTCAGACACATCTAAGGGCTGAGTATTGGTTTTCTGTGAGAGCTAAAGATAGGAAAACACTGGCAGATACTTCAGCTCAACCCCAGAAGGAGTTTCTTTCTTTTTAAACTGATATTATCATTCTTACCTCTGATTACAAAAGAAATACATGGTTGTATAAAACACTGGTAACCAGAAAAGCAAAATCAGATAAAAATTATATCAACCACTATCTGCATGAGTGCTCAGCTGCTCAGCCATGTCCTGGTGGTAAAGAATCCGCCTGCCAATGCAGGAGATACAGGTTCAGTTCCTTGGTTGGGAAGATCCTCTAGAGAAGGAAATGGCCACCTACTCCAGTATTCTTGCCTGGGAAATCCCACGGACAGAGGAGCCTGGCGGGCTACAGCCCATGGGGTTGCAAAGAGTTGGACACGACAGAGCATACACACACAACATCAATCACTATTTACCTTCTAATATTTAGGGATAGGATAGGTGGTGGACTGATTGATGGATATTAACAAAAATGGATCATACAAATAACTATCTGAGAGAAACGAGAGTATCAGCACATAATAATATATATATTAGTATGTAAGGATGCTTACTGCAGTATTGTTTCTGGCGGGGGGGGGGAGCTGTTAATCACCTGATTACTCATCAGTAGGGGAATACTGGGACTGTCTGACAAAATTACAGAACATCCACACCATGCAAAACTGTACAGCTAATTAAAAGAAAGGGCAGAGCTAGTATGTATTGCCTTCAAAATGTTTCCAACATATATCTGCTTAAAACAAAACAAGGTTATGGAATAATACGCATAGTATGATCCCATTTTTGTAGAAATGCATGTGCATATATATTTTTATATGATGCAAAGAAAACAGTATGATGTTAACAGTGGGTACATCTGGGGGTGGGCAGAGCTGGAGAGACCAAAGGTAAGACAGTTCCTGTATTCTTTGAACATTTCTATGTTGCTTGAATTGGGACAATTTCAGTATATATTACAACCCAAATGACTGCGATTTAAATAAACAAGTCTACTCTCGGCATGTCTCCATGCCATTAAAGATCCCACATGCATGCCTTCTGTGGATCTTCCTTAGTGTGCTGAGCCTTCGGTGGCCATTTAATACATCAGGAACTGTCCAAAGGGGGACCTGGAGCATTCTGGCAGACCAACCCGAAAATGTGCAGAGACACTGACCTACCCACGCCTCCGGTAGAGATTATCTGATCGGCACACCCGTGCGTGTGCACAAAGACGTCTGCATGGGAGTGCTGGTGCCTTGCTGTTCTTGCTAACAAATAGCTGGGAACCACCTACATGTCCGACTTCACAAACTGGCTAAGTAAAAATGACAGGCTGATCATATGCTGCAATTCTCCATGCTGAATACAAGAAATGAGATGGATCTGTAGAAATGTACATGCTGAATATGCCAGGATATATTGGGAAGTGAAGGAGAAGGCGAGTTACAGAACAATATGTACAGTATGATCTCATTTCTATTTAAAATGTGTATGTGGTTGTGCCTTCAAAAAGCTGACGGATATACATCACACTGTAGGTAGGATTTACCTGCAGGAGGTCCCTAGTATGTATGTATGTATTACAAGGATATCGATATAGAGCTACAAAGGGAATGAGCTCCCCGTCCCAGGAGGTATGCAAACAGAGACTGACTGCCCCGTTTTCAGGGATGCTGCGGAGTGATTTCCACATCCCTCCGAGGTGGCCTGTCTTCCCTTCTTAGCCCTGAGACTCTCTCAGAGAGGGGAGGTTAGGACTGGGAGAAGAAGCCACCCCTAAAGGGAAAGGGTTAAGCTGGGACGGCACTCCTGTGGGCGGGCTCCCCGATCGGCAGCGCTGGGCTCTGTTAGCCAAGTCTGAGCATCTCGGAGGATGCGGCGTGGAGAGCAGCTTCAGGGACGCGCGCAAGGTGAACGCGGGGGCTGCCAGCTTGGCGCCCAGGTGAGGAGCTGGACTAGGGAGGGGGCAGTGGGGGCCCCGGCAGGGAGCACGGCCTGCAGCACCCCCTCTCAGGTGCGAGCGGCAGGGTCTGCACTAGCGCCTACCCCCACCCAGGACACTGCGGGAAGGCGCGGAGCCAGGGGAGAGGAGATGAAGGAAAAGGAGAGTAACTCGAGATGGACCCGCTCCTGAGGCTGCCCTGCGGCGGCCCGCACCCTCCCCCCAGGACGGCCTCTCCCCGGTCCCTAGGGTAGGGAGAACACCCTCCCCACTAAAAAAAAAAAAAAAAATCTCTTCAGCAGTTGGAACCCAGATCTGGGCAGCCCCCTGCTCATCCGGAGATGACTACATCTCTTGGATCGGGGGTGGTGAGCAGATGGCATATGTTTATCCTTGAAGGCCCAACTCTACTGCCTCCTTCTCTGCAAAATCTTCTCGGACCCCCTGTGTAAACTGAGCCAGTGCGGGTTTCACAGCCCCTGCTATAGCCACTGGCAGCCTGTGTGACCTTGGCTGAGTTGCTCAGCCTCTCTGAACCTTGCTTTTTTCCCCTATGAAATGGATATACCCACACCTGCTTGTGCCGGGAGGGGTGGATGAAATCGAGGACAGGCAGCTAAGCTTAGCACAGGAGCCCAAGTGGGGACGAGCTCGACAAAGGAGAACTGTTATTAACCAGCACCTGTGTCCGTGGCCTTCCAGTTCTTCTCCCTCAGCTCGACCCCACTCTGGACACTAGAACTGAGCCTTCTCTTGGAGTCCCCAGCACCTAGCCTGGGCCAGGTTTGAGAAATGAATTAATGAGGCGGAGACTAAATTCAGTTTGGGGGATGGGTTTAAGGGATCGTTGATTCCCCCTAAAATTACCCACAAGCTTTGGTGAGCCTGGACATTTTCCTGGGGAGGCCACCTGGCATTTTCTTCAGCTTTTCAAGGTGTCTGTGAGCCACCAAGGGTGAGGAACTTGGAGCTTTGAGCACAACTGGTCCCCAGAGAGGAATCGAACAGGGTCTCTGCCCTTAAACTCACACAGGCACTGGCTCTCACAGCCGCTGTCCCCCTCTGCTGGCTGTGGGGTCCCTTCCTGCCTCCCGCCTATATTAGGGACTCTCAGGAAGGGGAACTGTAAGGGAATATACTTGGGTTAGGCATATGCAGTGACTGGAGATAAGAAATAAAAGACACAGCCTTGAGAAGCCCCAGGAGGGTGGGGGAGACAGAAGGTTACTATGCTATGTGACCGGTGTGATGGGAAGGCGTGGAGAAGGTGTCGGGGAAAAAAATACTCAAGCTGAAACAAGCCACTGTCATATCCTACCTGGATTTCTGTACTGGCCTCTCTCCCCCTTTTAAAAGACTTCTCAGATCTCCCTTTTAACTTCTCTGCTTGTCATCTCCCTTGGCTTCCTGGGTGGGACACAGAATAAAATCCAGGTGCCTTTTTGGGGCTTTTGAGAAAGCCCTGCCTCCCTGATTTCATCTCCCTCTGCTCCTTTCTCCTGCATCCGCTGTGCTCCTTCTGCCTGCCGAAGGGCCTTTGCACTTGCTGTTTCCTCCAGCAAATGCTTTTCCTGGATATCATCTAATGGATGACTCCTTCCCATTCTGTATTTAGCTCAAATGTCACCTGAGTGGCCTTTCTTGCACTCCTGTGTAAAGTCGTCCCCTATTCTTCTATTTCTTACCCCTGTTTTATGTTCTCCATAGCCCATCTTATTTAAAAGTATTCATTGTCTGTCTTTTACCCAGAACACCAGCTCCATGAAGGCAGAGATCTTGCCAGTCTTGTTCACTGTTTTATCCCCCAGACTTGGCACACAGTATGTGCTCCAATTATTTGTTGACATGGTTAGAGGGTTGGTGAGAAAGCAAGCTTTCTGGGCAAAAGGAAAAGTCAGAGGGCTCTAATGCTTATTCAGCTCCATTTATGGGCCTGGCCCATCATGTGTTTTGTTATGTCTTATAAGAGGCCCTTGGTGTTAGGTACTATTATTATACCCATTTTACGGATAGGAAAACCATGATGCGGAGGGGAAAAGTCAGTCACCCACAAACTGGTGAAGCTGGGATTCAAACCCAGGTCCCTCCTCAAAGGCAGGGGCATATTCCTCTCCCTCTCCAATTTTGTAATTTTTGAGCTGGGCCTTCAAGAATAGGATTATATATATATATATATATATATATATATATATATATATATAAATTATTTA
>SJXQ01005330.1:111330-122444 GCA_006408695.1 Aepyceros melampus
TGTCTCTTATACACCTCTGCCCAGCACAGTGCAACTACTGTCTACCCCGGCTCCCGCCCCGGCTCCCGCGCGGTCTGGGGAGCCCCAGAATGGGGTCCAGCCTCGCTGCAAGACGGGAGACTCACGCAGCGCCTCCAGTGACACCATCGAGCTCTGAGGGGTCCAGAAACTCAGGACCAGGGCCCAGAGCGCAGCAGACCTTCTGGGACTTTGAGCATTTGAAGGACATTCCAGGAGTATTTCTGGCCTCCAACTGAATGCAGCCTCCGGAGACAGCCAGACATGAACCCACCCCCAGCCCAGGATTTTTGTTTTTTAAAATATCTCTATTTTTTTCAGCGGGTATTTTGCACAGAGGCCGAGACTTATACGGAATACAGGGTGGGCATGCACGGATTTGAGAATGGGGAACAGGGTGCAGGTGTCCGAAACAGCCCCTCCAGATTCCCCAAGGTGGAGATGAGTCTTGCTTGTCCAGACTGTCCTCTTTGTGCCAAAGAAATAAACCCTTAGGACTTGGCTCATGCCTCCTTCTGCCCTTGCCAGGATCCTGTTTAGAGGAGATGGCTCCCTTCACCTACCCACCTAGTGATTCCAAGTCCTGTGTACAGTGGAAGGGAGGCATTCCAAAGGAAAGGGCACTCAACTCTCCAAGGCTTTTTTGTTTTTTGGGTCTGCACCAGGTCTTCCTTGCTGTGTGTGGGTTTTCTCTAGTCTTGGCCAGTGGCCAGGGAGAGCTACTTCAGTTGTGGAGCAACCAGCTGTGGCTCAAGGTCACGGGGGCTTCAGTAGTTGTGGCGAATGGGCTTAGCTGCCTCTTGGCACATGGAATCTTCCTGGACCAAGAATCGAGCCCGTGTCTCCTGAACTGACAGGCTGATTCTTAACCACTAGACAACCAGGGAAGTCCCCTGGGAGGCTTTAGAAATAATGGCTACCAATGTTTCATGGAGTATCTATCTGCTGTACACTTTTCAGCTCTTTATATCACCTTATTTCTCACATTAAGCCTGGATGGGGAGCATTATCATGCCCATTTTATAGAAGAGTCATTTTTCAGAGAAGAGTCATTTGTCAGGGTCCTTTGGCAAATGATAGGTAGTACTGAATTGAGAAAGTTCCATTCCTAAGTTTGGTTCCACCATCCCCCTTCTCTTAACATATTTCAGGGCCAAGGCTCTCCTTTGCCTTCCCTCTACTCCTCCCATCAAGAGAGCCCTCAGTTTCCCAGGGTTTTAGGAAACTTCCCCAAGGGTGGAGGGCTCTCATAGTTTAAGCCAACCCATGGCAGGTGGGAACAGGTAGGAGGACAAGCTTCTCCATTTTCTAAGACCTTTCTTTATTTCCTGAGATGAATAAATAAATCAGTGGCTGAGGGGCAGGGGGGTGAGTACAGAACAGGAGCTGGCAGCATGCAGCTGGCAGGAGGGGGCTGTGAAGGGCCCACCCCTGCAGGGATACCTTCCCCCAACCTCACCCTGGGCAAGGGCCAAAGCTCACCAGCAGCCACAACAAAGAGATACTGTTTTAAAAAAATTCACACATTGTGAAGCTGGCCCAGTGCCCCAAGGCCAGGATCTCAAGGCACCTACCCTTGGGGCTACTTTTTCACTCCAGGGGCCTGGTGTCTGGGCTGCTCTATAAAGTGCGGAGGGGGTGCTTACCCCACTCTCAAAAATAAAGCAAGTGCCTCAGGTGTCCAGAAGGGAGAGCCCCGACCTCAGGGGCAGCCTGGGCAGGAGGAGATGATGCAGGTGTGGCAGCGATTATCTGCCCTTGATGAAGCCCTCCAGCACACGGTCACTGCGCTCTGACAACCAGTAGCCAGTCATGGCTGCCACAGCTCCGATGAAGATGGCGGTAAAGACCAAGTCGCCCTTGGCGGCCAGCGTGGCCAGTGCGCAGATGATGACACCGAAGAACATCTGCTGCAGCACCACCAGCTCGTCATCCGTCATCTCCGAGAAGAAGCCCGCTGACTCTGAGCAAGAGAAGCACCTGTCACTCATTTCCTCTTTCCGGAGCCTCCTACACACCTGATCATCGCTGCCACATACATGCCCGCTGGGCATGCCAGCACACGGTGTCATTCGCTGCTGAGAGCAACTCCCAGATGGGCAGTTATCATCCATGTTTCACTAAATGGAAAACTGAGGTGCATAGAGGTTTGCCCAAGGCCATGTGAGACTGTCATGTCAGAGCATGTGTACAAGCCCGGCTCCAGATCACAGCACCTGGACTTGACACCCAGCTCTGCCACCCGCTTACCAGGGGGCCCTGGGCGAGCTGTTCATCTCTCTGTGTCCCTGTTTCCACTATGCAGAGTGGGGATGAGGCTAAGACCTATCACACCCTGTTTTAGGGGTGAAATCAGTCAATATGAACAACATGCCTGGAACAGCATGTGACACGCAGTTCAAAACCATGGAAGCGGTCACTATCACCATCACTGTGATTGTCCTTCATCTCATCACACCCACGGCCTACAACAGCCCTCAGCAGCAGGGCAAGGACAGATGGAGAAAGAGGCTTGGGGAGGCAGAATGATTTGACGCCAAGTCAGATTTCCTTTCTACCCTGGGAAGGGTGAGGCCACCAAAAGCCAGCCTGGGAGCGGGGGTTCTTGTGCCAGGGCAGCCTCGTGAAGGGGTGGAGAAGGGAAGGTCTGCAGCTGCCCAGACGAGGGGCTTGCCAGCCCTCCCCCTGTATGAGGAACTCCCCTCCCCAGGTTCCTGGGGCTCACCTGGGATCTGTTCCTTTACACAGATGCCCTCCATCTGTTTGTAGCCATCGGCACAGACGCAGCGGTAACTGCCCTCGGTGTTCTCACATTGTTGGTTCTCTCCCGGACACACTGCTGTCTCACACTCGTCCACATCTTTAGGGAGGGCAAGGAGGGCTCAGAGCCCTGACTGCCAGGGTCCCATCTCACTCACATCCTGATACCCCTCTGCCCTGGCCCAGGCAACATTCCACCCTTCCTTCCCACACCCCGTCCACAGTCCAGCCCCTGTCAATTCGTGGTGGGCGAGGTGCTCCTGGGTGGCAGGACACTCACCGAGACACTTGGAGCCCACCTGCTGGTAGCCAGGGCTACACTTCTTACAGCGGCCGGGTCCCGCCCCCATGCAGCCCAGGCAGGCCTTGGCACAGTCTGGAGCAGGGAGAGAGACGAGGGCGAGCTGCCCGTAGGCCTGGGGGAGCCCTGCTCAGGAAGGGTGGAGGGGTTGGGGCACCTGGCAAGGTGGCAGTTTGTGGGGAAGGGCGTGGAGCAGCCCTTCCCACCCTCCCCATAGCTGTCCCCAGAAGACAGAGCAGACACTCACCCCGGCACTCGTAGGAGCCCTCCGTGTTCACACAAAACTGGTCGGCTCCACAGCTGGCTCGCTCCGTGCCGCATTCATCAATGTCTGCGAAGAGGCCGGCAGGGTGGGGACTTCAATCTCCATTTCACTCACAGGGAAGCTGAGGCCAGGGTTGTAAAGGACTTGCCTGGGCTCAAAGAGTGTGGCTGAGACAGCAGGCCGCCCGCCACCACAGATAGAGGGGTGCAGCTGGACTCGGGCTGGCCAACTGGAGACTACTGGTTTTCAACTTTGTGGCTAACTGTGGCCTTGGGACTGAGTTTTGGCCAACGGGATGCAGACAAAAGTGACGTGCTGCACTTTTCGCTTGGCCTTAAAACAACGGACTTAGATCCTCTGTGCCCCTTCTTCTCTACCTCACCTCCTCAGTGCCAGATGGTGAAACAAAGAGGTGCCCATGATCCAGCCTCAGCCAGGAAGACAACACCCCAGGGCAGGACTGCACAGTACAACAGCAGGAATCCAGGTCCTAAAGACCGTGATAAGCAGAGCTTTTCTGCTGGCCTGGACCACTGGCTTCAAGACTGATATGAGATGAAAATAAACCTCTACATTCACTAAGCCGCAGTCTTTGGGGATCTTTCTGTTACAGCAGCTTATCCTTTACCCTCGTGTATCTAAATGACTAGACAGAGACCAAACTAAGTCTAGAACACAGGTTTCCTGACCCCAAGTTCAGTATCCTCATTCCCCTGGCTAACCCTTCTCCAATCTTCAAGACCAGACCCAAGTGACACCTCCTCCGAAAGGCCTTTCCTGATTCCCCACCACCACCAAATTGGATGAGACACATTTCCTGCTGTACAACAATTGGTCATCTGTACTGAAAGCGCCTGGTTACTTTCCCGCTTTTCCAGGTTGATATTTCTCTATGAAGATGCAGATTGGACTGGTCGAGCCTAGAGATATGTACGTTGATGGGCTACCAAGCCCGAGACCGTGCCTGCCCTCCCAGACAGGGTGCCACTCCCTACACACTTGAGGTGATGCAAGGCCCAGCCCTTCTTGCACTGTAAACAGTGTGATTCCTCAGGTCCTGAGCAGCGTGCACAGGGGCCAAAACAAGCTGGGCAGAACGGGGGGAAGTTTGAGGGTAGGCAGACAGGTATCCCACACACCCCTGCCCAGCCCCGCGCCTCTGGGCTACCTACCCGAACATACCAGATGGCTGGCGTTGCGCTCCGCCTCGAAGTAGCCGAGGCCGCACTGGCCACAGGCCTCACCCCCGTAGCCAGCTTGGCAGTCACAGTGCCCGCTGCCCCCTCGAGTCCCTTCCCCTTCACAATGGCCGTAGCCACCGCAGGGCCGCTCTGCACCCCCAGGACAGGCTGTGGGCAGACACCGAACCAGGTGGGGTCATAAATACAACTTTGTATGTAGAGAGTATTTTCCCCCCTGTCAGTAAACATTTTTGGAGAGGAAACCATTTTAACAATGCCATAATATTCTGTCATAAAACTTTATGAAATTTACTTAACCATTCCATTGTGGAATGGTTAGGTTATTTACAAATCTTTTCTTTTAGGAAGACTGAATTGACCATCGTTGTTGCTAACTCTTTATATGTGCAGCTGCAAGACAGATTTTTCTAAAAGCGACTGGGAGTAAGTTCAGCTCCTGTTTCAAGACTGTGTGGGAAAAAAACTGGTGACACCAGGGGCTTCAGGGCAACACCTGCCTGTCCCTAACAAGGTCATACCCTAGTCCCTTAGTCCAGGCATGGGAAATGTGGGGCTGGGGGTTGGGGGTAGATTTCTCAAATACATGATAGAAACCATGGTCCCATCTGACTCAGTCTAGCACCATATCTCTTTTCAGAGTCATTCCCCATTGATTTGCTCATCTCACCAACCAGCTCTGTGAGGTAGGTGAGAACCAAGGTCCAGAGAAGTGATCTGAGGAGCCTGAGCTCACAGAGCCAGCCAGGGGCAGGGCCACAGCTAGACCCCTGGCCCAGAAGTTCCCTCCCAGCCCCCAAGAGGACCTGGAAAACTCACGAAGGCAGGAGGGCCCGAAGGTGCCTGAGGGGCAGCAGAGCTTCAGGGAATCTGAGCAGAGCCACTGGAAGAGGTCGGGGGCTTCCTGCTGCCTGAGGTGGGGGGACAGTGAGGGGGCTGAGACAGTGTCAGAGGCGCTGTGCACCCCACCCCCAACCACCCACAGCATCTGTGATACAGCCATTGTGGGCACAGGACCCATAAGGCCACCCTCTTCTTGACTGGCAGAGTTGCAGACTGCAGCTCAGAGTGGGAGTTTGGGTTCCCCAGCAGTCCTTGGCACACCTGGGTTTGGAGGAAGGAGCCAAAGCAGGACATAGCTGCTAGCTCGCCACCCCCTGCATTACCAGCCAGCTTGGCCTGAGCCCCTCCCAGGAAGGCCCCTATCACTCACTTGTGAAACCACCAGCTCTCCACTAGCTCCTCACTCAGCTCCAGCAGGCGGTGGCACTCGAAGTCCGACTTGCTGCACACGCCCTCAAGCACCTCTACCAGGCGGGTCTCACTGACAGGACAAGAAGGGGTGGTAGGAACACACTCCAGCCCACCTACTACCCTCCTTATAATCCCTTCCCCCACCTTGTACCAGACAATGTCAAAGTCTACAGGCCAAGGGGTACTAGTTTTGGGAGTCAGACAGATCTGGGTTCCAATCTAGTGGTGTGACCTTGGGCAGGTCATTTAACCTCTCCTGAACATGTTTTCTTATCTGTAAAATGGGTACAGTGGCTCCCCTGCAGGTTTGCTGGAAGATAGCTCAGTCCCTGCATCTGCACAACAGAATATAATAGCCTTGTTCAGTAGATGTAGTTAAAAACATATCATATAACAAGTGTTGGCAGGGATGTGGAGAAACTGGAACCCTCCTACATAGCAGGTGCGAAAGAAAAATGGTGCAGCCACTGTGGAAACCGTTCGGCACTTTCTCCATAAGTAAAACGTGGAATGACCATATGACTCAGTAATTCCACTCCTGGATACTTCACCAAAAGAATGCAAAACAGGTGTCCAAACAAAACTTGTACACAAACGTTCACAGCAATACTGTACAGTAGCCAAAAGGTAGAAACAACCCAAATGTCCATCAGCTGATCAACGGATAAACAAATGTGGTTTATTAATGCAACAGAATATAACTAAGCCTTAAAAAGTAATAAAGTACTGATATTTGCTACAAAGTGAATGAACCCTGAAAACACTGTGCTGAGTGCAAGAAGCCAGACATAAAAAGCCATATTGTATGATTCCAATAGAATCAGCAAATCCTCGGAGACAGATAGCAGATTAGTGGTTTCCAGCAGGTAGGGGAAGAGAGAATGATGCTCCATGGAGATGGAGTTTCTCTTATGGGGGATGAAATTGTTTGGGAACTAGATGATGGTAATAGTTGCAAAATACTGAACATACTAAATGTATATTTAATATACATTGGTATATCTAATGGTAAATTTATCTTATGGTAAATTTTATGTTATTGCATTCTACAACAATTTAAAAAATTTAATGTATATACAATACAAAAAATGTATTACATTATGCTTAAAGGATCTGGCACAGTGCCTGGCATATAGGAGGTGGTGATTTAAAATAAAAGCAAAAAACAGGAACCATTATAGAACTAGAATTGCCCTTAGGGTTACCTTGGTCAATCCCTTCATTCCAAATGAGGAAAATGAGGCCCACTGAGGGAAGGGAAAATGACCAATGTTACATAGTAACAAAACTTTTCTTTCTAGTGGTTTAATCACAGTTTAATCTTTACCACAATCATATAAAATTGGATTGACATTAATACTCCCAATTTACAGATAAGGAAATAGAGGATCAAAGGTGAAGTGACCTGCCCGAAGGTACAAAGGATCACAACTGACAGCATGGTCTAATTTCAAGCATGGTGATTCCTCTTCCCAATTACAATTAGACTTTGTTTTTTTTTTGTTTTTTTAATTAATTTTTATTTTTTAGTTTGTTTTGCTTTACAATACTGTATTCGTTTTGATATACATTGACATGAATCAGCCACGAGTATACATGAACTCCCAATCCCGATCCCCACCCGCCCCACACCTTCTCTCTGGATTATCCCCGTGCATCAGTCCCAAGCATCCTGCATCCTGCATCAAACCTGGACTGGCGATTCGTTTCACTTATGATATCATACTTGTTACACAGCCACTCTGCCAACTCATCCCACCCTCTCCCTCTCCCACAGAGTCCAAAAGGCCGTTCTATACATCTGTGTCTCTTTTGCTGTCTTGCGTACAGGTTTATCATTACCATCATTCTAAATTCCATATATATGTGTAAGTATACTGTATTGGTGTTTTTCTTTCTGGCTTACTTCACTCTGTATAATCGGCTCCAGCGTCATCCACCTCATTAGAACTGATTCAAATGTATTCTTTTTAATAGCTGAGTAATACTCCATTGTGTATATGTACCACAGCTTTCTTATTCATTCATCTGCTGATGGACATCTAGGTTGCTTCCATGTCCTGGCTATTATAAACAGTGCCGCAATGAACATTGGGGTACACGTGTCTCTTTCAATTCTGGTTTCCTCGGTGTGTATGCCCAGCAGTGGGATCGCTGGATCCCCAATTAGACTTTGAAAAGCTAAAGGGTCTAGGACTCGGCCTCTCCTCTCAATATAATCTCATCTTGTTCCCTGGCTTTTTAAACTGACATATGTTGATGACTGTCAAATTCATGTTTCCAGCCCTATTTCTCCCCTGAACTCCTGACTCCTACATCTAACTCTATTAGACTATTTAATGGACGTTTCAGCCCAACATGTTCAATGAGAACACCTGATTCCATGCCTCCTCTAGACCCATTTATCTCATCTCAGAAAACAGTCTCATTATTCACCCAGTTGCTCAGGCCCCAAACCGAGTGAGCACTTTTATTCTTTTCCTCTCACACCTCATAATGATTCCATCATCACGTCCTATCCTATCTGCAAAATAAACCCAGAATCTGACCCTTTGTCACCACATCCACCACTGCCAACATGCCTAGTCTATGACCTAGCCTCCCAACTGGTCTTCCTGCTCCTCCACCACCACCCCCTATAGTCTGTCCATGTGAGAGACCTTTTGTAGGTATAAATAAAACTGTTATCACTTCCTGGCTCCAAAACTTCCAATGACTTCCTGATATATTCAGAACAAAATCTAAATGTCTTTCTGTGACTTTCCAGGACCTCTGCCTTCATCTTCTGCCACTCTCTCTTCAGTTCACTCCAAATCCAACCACTTCTCAAATACATCAAGCTCAGTCCCGCTCTGTCCAAACCCTTTCCTGAACTGTTGCCAGTCTGCTTCTGCACCTCAGATCTCTGTTCAAATGTCATACGCTGAATGCCATGCCTCCCACCAGTCTGCAGTCCATCCTGCTTTACCGTTCTTCACCTGATATGACATTATTAATTTATTTGGGCTTCCCTGGTGGCTCAGTGGTGAAGAATCCGCTTGCTAACACAGGAGATGTGGATTCGATCCCTGGGTCGGGAAGATCCCACGGAGAAGAAATGGCAACCTACTCCAGTCTTCTTGCCTGGGAAATCCCATGGGCAGAGAAGCCTGGTGGGCTACAGTCCACGGGCTTGCAAAAAGGTCAGACATGACTTAGTGATTAAACATTAACAATTTATCTATTCACTGTCTTCTCTACTAGAATGTAAGCTCCCTGAAGGAGGGATTCTGATGGCTTGTTTAGTGCTCTCCTATATTCAGTGACATTGGTTGAGTAAGTCCTCTCCACGTGTCTCTAGGCCTCCACCAGCATAGCAGAGACTGGGATGTTAGGTATACAAACTCACCCCTCCAGCCTCTTTCTTACCTGTCTTTGTATTTGGACAACTTCTCTTCCTCCCAAGCAGTGTTTCCACCTCCAAAGTTGTCCCGGATGGTTCTCTCCAGGCCCTGGAAATGGAGAAAATTAATAATATTAATAGCTAAGTACACTGCCTGGCACATTCTAGCACTTGTATTTCACAAACCAGGAAACTGAGGCAGAGAGGCAACCTGCCCAGGTCTATTCAAACAGCAAGGAACCAAGCTGGGACATGAGTTCATACAGACTTGTATCCCAGAGCTCCCAACTCTCAACCCCTGTGCTACAGTAGCTGGCCCCTTCCTCTTTATACTGCTGATGCACCCACCTTGTTGAAGCTGTCAACCAGTCCCCGGCAGGTGTGACACGGATGGGACTCAGTGTGGGGAGAAGATTGGGGAGGCACAGAAATTTGGACCCAGACCAGGCCTGGGAAGCCAAGGAAGAGGCTCAGACCACAGAGCAGCGCTGGGGCTATGCCCCTTGAGGATCTTGGGGCCATCGTTTCCCAGGCTGGGGACCTGTAGACAGAGGATATGGGGAGGGTTCACTAGGGAAGCCAAGTGGGAAAGAAAAGGGTGGGTTCTGCGGTGCTGCGGGTCTGGGGGCCCAAATCTGGGTTATAAGAAAAGAAGGCTAGATTGAGTTAAGTCCGAGGGAGGGGAGGCAGGGAAAGGAAGCTATTCTAAAATTCCAGGTAATAAGTTATCCTCGTCGTTGCGGGGGTAGATGGTCAGGATCCTCGGCAAGGAGGTAGGAGTCAGCCCATCGTTTTAGTGTCGGAATACGGTTCTAAAAGGCTGAATCAGCGGAGTTATGGAGAACTGGTGAGATTCCTAAATACTGCGGGAGAAGACTCCGGATGGACGGAAGGTCCTGGGGGGAGGAGTCCGAACCCCGATGTGGGGGAGGGGGGAGGAGCCCGGATCCGGATATGAAGAGGTCAGGTCCAGGGCCTTCAGACGGCAGAGGCATGGCCCACTAGCGGGCAAGCAGGGATCCAGATCCACATAGGCCGCGGAGGAGGAAGAGACGACCCACCCAGCCCGCGGTCGCCAGCAGCTGTCTTCCCAACGCCGCGGCTGCGTAAAACGTGCACCCGCCGCCGACTCCGCAGCCGGGAGGGGCGGAACCCACGCCACAGCCAATGGCAGTGGGCCATGTGCCATTGCGTCACCCCATGCCAGCCAACCAGAGACGCCTCCGGGCTGCACCTGTCCGGGAGTTAAAGGGGCGCGGGGATACCAGATGCTGGCGGTAGTTTGGCAGACAGCAGCTGAGGAGACACACTGGAGACACGGGTAGAAAAATAGCGTCCTACTTTATTCAAGTTCTGACTCACGCCTCAGGCCCCATCCCGCATCCTGTCCCCTGGGACCCCGGGAGCCGGAAACAGCTATCCAGGGCGGGCTGCAGGGCCCGGGACACTTGCTCCGCTCTCTCCGCGAGCCGCCGGGGGCGGGGGGCGGCGGGACCCTGCAAAGTCCCCAGAAAGTCGGGCAGCTGTGAGGGCAAAGAGAAGACTGGCACACTGCGGAACAGGGCGGGCACAGCGTCCGCGGGCAGCAGTTTGTCAAAGTAAGCCCCGACGTAGCGGCCGGGCGCGCGGCCCTGCAAGAAGTCTGGCAGCACGCAGCTCAGCGAGGCGGCGAAGGCATCGTGGGGGCCGTGCACCCTGGGCGCCGAAGTGGCATCCTGCAGCCACTCGTGACACAGCGCCACGGCCCCAGGCGAGAAGAGCAAGACCACCACGCCACCCTCCTGCAGGGTCTGGCGCCGCTGTGCGTGGAACCAGGCCAGCGCTCCTTGCGCGCTCAGATCGCGGCGGCTCCACAGGTCCACGGCCACGCGCAGCGGCAGCTGGCACAGCGCTGAGGCCAGGGCGCCCACCAGGCGCTCGAAGCTCGCGTCGTCG
>SJXQ01005330.1:122597-164196 GCA_006408695.1 Aepyceros melampus
CTCGCGTCGTCGGCGGAGTAGAGGAGCAGAGCCGCGCGGCTCCGGGAGGCCGCTGAGGGAGAGAACAGAGCGGGAGGGAGACGTGAGCTGGCCCGAGGCCCGGCCCTCTGGGGGCGGCCCCCCGCCCCGCTCTTGCTCACACTCACCCCCCGCGCGAATGTTCTCCTTCAAGAGCCTCAGCCACCCTGCGAGGGGAGAGGAGCGGAGGCAGCCGGTCAGCCCGGTCCCCGCTTTCTCCTGGCCAACCTCCAGTACTGCCCCTGGGGAATGGGGAGCTGGGAAGCGCTCACCTTTCACACGGTTCATTTTGAGAAGAAGGAGAAGGAAAAGCACAGCGGCCAAGAGTAAGCAGGCCAGCCAGACCAGGGCCCAGCGCTGGTGGATGTCTAGGAGAATGAAAGGAGAAGATGGGGCTTGTTAAGAGACTCCCACTTCAAGAAGGAGAAAAACTGAGGATCAGAGAAATGAATAGAGTTGCCCAAAGTCAGAGCTCACAGGGTCAGAGTACAGGGTATGAACACAGATCTGCTTGGGTGACCTTGGATAAGTGACTTCACCTTCTGCCTCAGTTTTCACCTCTGTAAAATTGAGATAACAATGGTATCTACTTCACAGGATTCTTCTGAGGACTATATGTATTGATCCACATAAAGCACTGAACACAACGCTGGATGGACATAAGTGCTCAGATGTCAGCTAAGATTCCTGCCCCCACTCCAAGGCTAGGGTTACTGGACTCTTGACTTCACTCTCTTGGATGACTGCAGCAGCCTTCTATCTCGTGTCCCTGACTTCTTTCTTTTTTGCCTCTAACTCATTACCACATAGCTCAGTTGGTAAAGAATCCACCTGCAATGCAGGAGACCCCAGTTAATTCCTGGGTTGGGAAGATCCCCTGGAGAAGGGATAGGCTACCCACTCAGTCTTCTTGGGCTTCCCTTGTGGTTCAGCTGGTAAAGAATCCACCTGCAGTGCAGAGACCTGAGTTTGATCCCTGGATTGGGAAGATCCCCTGGAGAAGGGAAAGGCTACCCACTCCAGTATTCTGGCTGGAGAATTCCACAGACTATACAGTCCATGGGGTCCCAAAGAGTCTGACACAACTGACTGACTTTCACTTTCATTATCACAAGGCAGCCCGAGATCTTTTTAAATGCAAATTTGATTATAGCCTTTCAGGAAGTTCCTGCTATTCTTAATATAAAATCCAAATTGGTTACATTGGTTCCCAAGGCCCTACAATGGCCCTCATGTCCTCATCTTATGACAGAGGTCTACCTCTCAAAACACAATCACACTGGCCACCTTGGAGTTCCTCAAAAAATCACCCAGGATCTTCACAAAAATGCATCTTTACCTACCCCCTTCATCTAGCTCAGCCTTCAGAGTTCACTTCCAACCTTTCCCCTGAACTCACCTGACCTAGATCAGCTCCCCTCTATAAGTATTCAGGGCTTTGGACACTGGCATGAGGACAAGGATTGTGTCTCTGGTGATGCTGGGATCACCAGATTAGTTTGTGAATTAATGAAGGAATTACCCTCTGGTTGATCTTAGCCAGGGAAGGACAAGGCCACTGTGTGTGCTTCCCTGGGAATGGTCCCTGTCAAGATTCCAGCTCCCAGTACAGATAAGGGCAGTTCTTGTAATACTCACACTTGTCCATGGGGCAGGCCCAAAGTGCTCCCAGGTCATTGTCCCACAGCTGTAAGATACAAACAAAACAAATCCAGGGCCCCAGCTTGGTGTTCCACACCCACCAAGTTCCGGTCCCAAATTGGCAGCCTTGACCATGCATATTTCCCCCTACACATAGCAGGTTGCCACAAGCTGCTTTGCTTTGCTCATGCTGTGCCTGTTTTCTGGACTATGCCTTCCTCCTGGTGCCAGAACTGGCCCACAGGAAGAGACCCTTACTTGAATGTCCCCTGGAACCCAAAGCTAACACATTGGTTATTGACTGTCTTAACCCAGTGGTTATCTGTTTGCTGGCTTCTTACCCAGCAGCAAGCAACTTGGGGACAGTGGCTCAACCCTTAGCTTCCCCTGAGCTGGACAGAAAATAAGCAGATGGATGGATGGCTGCTAAAGGACACTGAGGAGGACCCTGCCCCAGAAGGGTTCTCACTCTTTCCTGCTGGGCACAGGAAGAGGTAGAAAAAGTTTAAGACAGGGTTTGAAGCCTGTTGCTTTTTGGCATTGGGAAGGGCCCTCCTGCCACCTACTTACCTGTAGACACTGGCCCGACTGCACGTCTTGTAGTAACTGCTCTCCAAGGCGAGCTGCCCTCTGCCAAGCCAAGGAGTGGGGGCTGTCACCTAGAGGCACCACACCTAGGAGACCACCAGGCTACAGGTGGGCAGAATAGTTGGGGAGGGGTGCTGGGAGACTTCTGAGAGGCCATTGAGAACAAGGTCCAAGTCTAAGTCATCCCCACATTCCCAGAGACCAGCACAGGGCTTGGCTTGGAAGAGGGGAATGTGGAGAGTGAAAATTTGAGGTCAGGTGTGAGGTGGAGCTGGAAAGGGACATGGAGGAGGGCCCGCCATCCCTCACCGTGGATGCCCTGCTGAGCAGTGGGGTGCAGCCATTGGGTTCCAAGGCACAGAGGGAACCATTGTCCTGGGGGCCTCGTGTCTCCACCAGCAGCATGTCATCCTTGAGGGGCCCCAGGGAGTCTGGAAAGGGTGAGAGCCCACTCTGAGTTGGACCCAACCCAACCCTGCTCCATGCCTGACCTTCACCCCAGGGGCTGGCACTTCCTAGGCTCACTCCATTGCAGTGGCCTTGCCCCAGCCTCCCCCGAGGTCCCACTCACCAGCCCACAAGCACTCTTGCAGCTGTAGCTTCTCCCAGTTGCTCACCTGCTCAGAAGAGGCCAGAGTTAGAGACATGAGGAAAAGAGAAGCTGAGGCCAGAGAAATCAGAAGAGAAGGAAAGAGAGACAAGGGGGAGGCCTGTCAGGTGGGGGAGGAGGCGGTCTGGACTCTGGACCTGAACTTAGGCAGATCTACGTTCAAGGCTGGTTAATGAGGAATCACTCCATCTTTCTCAGCCTCAGACTTGTGAGGTTATCTGTGCTAAAGGGTCTGATGGCCCTAAATTGCTTCCCTGTTTAATCTCTAAACTGTGTCTGAACTTTTTTGTGATCCCATAGATTATAGCCCACCAGGCTCCTCTGTCCATAGGATTTCCCAGGCAAAAATAGTGGAGTGGGTTTATTTCCTTCTCCAGGGGATCTTCTTAACCCAGAGATCAAACCTATGTCTCCTGCATTGGCAGGCGGATTCTTTACTACTGAGCCACCTGGGAACCCCAGCCTAAATTAGCTCTTTTCATTTCTTTAAAAAAATAAGATTTGTTTTTGATGTGGACTATTTAAAAAGTCTTTATTGAATGTTACAGTATTGGTTCTCTTTTATGTTTTGGTTTTTCAGCTGCAAGGCATGGGGAATCTTAGCTCCCCAGCCAGGGATCAAACTTGCACCCCCTCCACTGGAAGGCAAAGTCTGAACCACTGGACTGCCAGGGAAGTCCCTACTCTTTTCATTTCTGATAGCACTTTATATACTCCTTTCTCATCTAACCATCTTTTCAAAGAAGACTCATCTGACTGCCCCTCTTGAAATTGCAACTACAACCCTCCTTTATCCTTCCTCATCTTTTTCTATAGCAATTATACACAATTATAACAGACTATGTAATTTATTCATTATGTCTATTGTCTGTCTTTTCCCATTAGAACATAAGCTCTCTAAAGGTGGGAATATTTATTGGTTTTATTCACTGACATAGGTATCCCAAGAGCCTTAAACAGTGCTTGGCATATAGTAGGTGCTCAATAAATCTTGAATTAATATTTTTATAACCACCCTTTGAAGTTGTAAAGCAACCCATTTCTCCAGATAGGGAAATGGGATAATTATAACAAGTATCAAAGCAGCTAAGGTTTGCTGAACATTTAGTTTGTGCCGGTTACCAAGGTGAGCACTTAATTTAATTTTCATCTATGAAGTAGTTACTGTTATCATCCCCATTAAATACATGAGGAGACTGACATTCAGACAGGTGAAGTGTCCAGGCTCGCATGCCATGCACTGCTAAAGTAAATAGTGGAACTCCTAAAGAGGGAGTCAGTAACCACTTTGTTCCAGGGACCCAAGGATAAAGTGGATCCAGAAGACTGGGGGTCCGTGCAGGTCCTGTCCCCAGCTCAGCTCTCTGGCGCCCCCTTCTTGCCTGGACACAGACGTTGGGGTGGCCTTTCAGCAAGGGGAACTCAAGAACCTTCTGTGGAAAGAGGGTAATGCATGAGGTCATGAAAGCAGGCTCCTGGGCTCCCATTCCTTCCCTGACCCCAGGAGCCTCCTGCCACATCACTTACGTTCACAGTAACGTTTTCTCGGGGCAGCGGCGGAACCAGCGGCAGGCAGGGGCCCCCATCCGGTGCCTGCCAGCACAGAGTGGCCTCGGCGGGCAGCGAGCACGGTGCGTCTAGCCGCCAGCCCCGCGGGGGAAGCAGCTGCACCCGAGCAGCGCGCCAGAGGTTTCGGTGTGCGCGGGGGTCTGCAGGCGGAGGGCAGGTCACTGCACTGCTCACCATCAGGTCCCTCCCGCACTGCTCCCGCCCTGGCGGGACCTGTTCACTCACCCTCCCTAAAGGGGCAGATGCTGGTCCTGACAGAGTCCGGCTCCAGAGGCCACACCTATAAAGGAAAGAGAGCTCCGCAGGTCAGTTCAACCCAGCCAATCCTCTGCTTAAAGCCCTGGGGATGCATTCATTCAGCCCCAAACAGTCAGCCCTCCTTGGCCCTCCTTATCCACTTTCCCTCATCCTCAGATTAGAAACATTCCAGAAAATTCCAGAAAGTTGCAAAAAGCAAAACTTGAATTTGTCTACAGGAAACTGTTTACATAGCATTTAGGTTGTATTCGGTATTATAAACAATCTGGAAATGATTTAAAGTATATGGGAGTATGAGAGTAAGTTACACGTAAATACTGCACCATTTATATCATATAAAGGACTTGAGGATTACAGACTTTGGTACCCACAGAAGTCCTGGAACTAATCCCTCTACGATACTGAATGTAGAAGGAGGACGTATTTTACAAACATATGGTCTTCTTGTTCTCTGCAAAGTCCGAGAATTGCACACATTTATTCTTTCAGCAATCCTCATGCCAACATCTGGCAACATCTTCACTCAACAAATTTTTAATGAGTACCTACTATGTGTCTTAGCACTATGGTAGGCATAGGGACATTCGACAATTAAATCCACAATCACTTTGTGAGAACACACTACTTGCCAGGCACTGTGCTAAGTGTGAAGGACACATCCATTTATTCTCCATTTATTCTTCCAATAGACTTTTTAAGTGCACCCATTCTTGGCTTAGCCTTGTTCTAAGCACAGGAGAAATAGAATAATTTATTCAGCAAGCCTTTAAGAGCACCTACTATGTAGCAGGCATTGTGCCTGGCAATGAGAACATTTATGCCACAGCAAACATTTCATGAGTGTCTGTTATATGTCCTAACACTGTGCTAACCAGTCGAGTTTCACGTGCTCATTCATTCATTAACTTCACAAACTTGATTAGCACCCACTACATGCCAAGCATTAGGCAAAGCTCCAGGGAAATTACTAAATTTGAATAGATTATTATTTCCTTGCCTTCAGGGAAATTACAGATTCACAGTTGTAGTAAGAATAAAACATGTACACAAATTAATAAATCAAGCACTCCATTTATTGAGGATTTGTCTTGTGCAAGAAGAGACAGATGCCCAAATAACAAAAGAAATGATAAATAATGAACAGAAAAGAGAGAAATGCAGATTTGGAGATAGGAGAGGCCAGGAGTTTGAACAAAAGCTTTGGGAAAGAGGTAATATTTGAACTGGGAGGATTAGGGTGTATGAAAAAGAAGTGAGGGTATGTCAGGTAGTGAGAATGAGACATTAATGTCAGAGGTAAAACATGGGACCTGATGACCAATTAAATGTACAATCAGAGGGAGAATGATTATTATAGCATATATAAGCTGGAAGTGGCACAGTACAGCCCTCTTAGGCTGGTACTGTCATTCTCATTTTATTTATAGGAAACAAGCTCAGAGAGGTGAAGTGAATTGCTCAAGGTCACAGAGCTAGGAAATGGCAAGAATCAGGATTCAAATGACTCTGAGTTCATAACACAGGCTCTACTCACCAGGGAAGCCCAGAGAGGGAACTAGAGGAGTGGCAGAAGCCTTCAAAGAACAGGAAAGAACAGTGTTCAGGGCACACACAAGCAGAAGACACAGGACAGCAAAGGTCAAGGGGGGCCAGCCCCTAGGAGCCATAGATTCCATCAGGCAGGTGAAGACCAACCCTCTCACCAATTCCCTGATCCCCTTCCCCGGGCCCCCAGCTGGACTCTGCCCCTACCTGGATGCAGAGGCAGGGGACCAGGTCCGTGTGGTTCAAGGTAATGGTCTGTGGCCCAGTCTGTGGGACAAGTAGAAGGGGAGAAGCTGGAGAAGATGAGTAGGAGGAAGGCTGCAGGCCAAAGTTAAGGACACTCGGCGGGCAGCTATTTCCCCACCGATGATCCTTGCTTTGACTGTGGGTGGCTGTGTCCTTTCCAAGGGTCCCCTGTGATAAGGCACTTGCAACTTTAGCATGGGCATCAGCCTATGGTGAGAATGGACTTGGGGAGGGGGAGGCCTCACCAGGTTACTGTGCCGCCAGGGTTTTATAGGGCCTTGGTCCTGGTTCCAGTACAGGGAGAGGCCGAAGCGCTGCTCCTCAGAGACGTCCAGCACCAGGCGCACGTCCTCACCATCTGCAGACACGTTGAGCCAGGGCAGGGCTGCAGGGGGATGCAGAGACAGACAGTCTTCCCTCACTTCCACACACCCAAGCCTGGGTCATACCCAATCACTGCCCTTTGGAGTTTCCTTCAAACCCCTTAGACTAGGGGGCCCCTGGAGGGCAGAGCCTGTCTCCATCGCGAACCAAACTTTGGCTGCACCCCAGGATGGAGCCCATGTAGACCCCAGTACGGGTCTAGAGATGGCTCTTCTCCTTGCTTCTCCCTCTGCAGCCAGAAAGTATCCTGTAGCCACTAAAATAAAGCATTCTCCTCTGCTCAGAACCTTCTGATGCCGCCCCCACCACCTCACTCCCACAGTAGAAGTCAGGGTCTGTACAATGCCTGCAAGTCCCTCCCGTCTGGCTGCTGTGACCCCTCTAATCTCGTTGCCTAGCACTTATGTCCTTAATTAACCTGCTGCAGACACACTGTCCTCCTTACTAACACTTAAACATACCACACACACTGCTGCCCCAGGCCCTTCGCACTGGCTCTTCCCTCCATATGGAACCCTCTCCCCTCAGATACGCATATGGCTCCTCCCTCGCTTCTTTCAGGTCTTTTGCTGACTGACCACTGCCACTCCCAACCTCCATATCCCTCTTCCCTGAATTTTCTCTGTAGCATTAATTACCATCTAACTTACTGTGTATTTCACACTTCCACGTGAAATACGTGGGAAGTGTCCTCTGTCACCTCTACTATGATCCTGACTCCCAGCTAGAATGTCAGCTCTGTGAGGGCAGGGATTTTTTTTTTTTTTTTAATTGGTTTATCTCCAGTGCCTAGGGATATTCCTTGGGCAGAATAATTACTCACTAAATATCTGATGACTAAGTGAATCAAGGTCTACTGAATGAATAGACATGAAATCCGTGATGTGTATCTGTATATCAAAGCCCTGGTGCTGAGCAGTCTTAAATGAATTACCAAAGAGGCAGCAAGCTTAAGTTTAAGAAACTAAGCAGAAAATGAAATTGAAATAATTTAAGAATTCAGAAGCCCCACAGTGTTTCTGTCTTGATGTGCTGGTAGTTAAGGGTGCACATATGTAAAAATTAATTGAACTGGAATTAAAATGACTGCACTTTACAGTTTTCTCTATGTATGGTACACCATGATAAATAAAGTATTTTTTTAAAAGGAACGAAACAAAAGTCCAAATAGTCCATGTGAAAAACATCATCAGAACTTTGAGATCCTTAGCCCTTATTTATGGTTTAAAGCTATTTTTATGTTGATATATTGGGGCGGGGCGGGGTTTACACCATAATCCTGACCATGCTTTGGGCCTCTGGATGTCTCTGGTATGAACAAATATTTGTTCTAAGGAGTGAGAATTCACCTTTGAATGCCTGGCACTGAGTAGGAGCTACTGTAGATCATGTGTGATAAATGAATGAATGAGCTCTGTGAGCCTGTGGAGTGTGGCAGCCAGACCTGAAGTTGACTCCCAGGGTCCCTCCCACTCCAGAACAAGCCCCTCCCTCCTCCCAGCCTCTGGACCTAGCTCCTACCCCAGCAGCTCTGAATGTTGTCCTGGACTTCCAGACCCCTGCAGTCTGGGGAGAGATCACAGAAAAGCCTCCAGTGGGGTTAGGGGCCAAAGAAAGGAGGGGGGCAAACCAACCCCTGGGAAGACTCCCTGTCCTCTCAATATCATCCATATCTACTTCAGTGCCCACTGGGGAGCAATGTCACCTGGGGAGGCTGGGGGTGAGAGTGCCTGAGTGAAGTTGGGACAAGGAAGGGGGTGAATGCAAAGGGGCAGTGGCCAGTGGGGAGAGAGACAAGGGGCCAGACTTGGGGCCCCTCAGGCTCTGGGGTCACTTACCAGGGAGCTGCTGCGTGAGATTGAGTTCCTTCTGGTACCTGGGCTGAGTGTAGGACCAGATTTGCACCTCAGCCCCCAGGGCAGCCTCGAAGCAGTCAAATACTACAGAGCCCTGTGAGGAAGGCTGGTTGTATAAGGCTCAGAATCCTCTCCATGGACCCTCTCCACTCGCCCTCTGTCCTATTCCCAACCAATGACTATACTGTATGGCCCCAAAATCCATCATATCCTCAAGGACTCTAGTGCTAAGATACACACCCTCAGGAGGAGTGGCAGCAGGGCCAGTTAAGAGATTACACCCACCCACTTAAGGGTGTAAGGTACTGGGGAGCAATGTCACCTGGGGAGGCTGGGGGTGAGAGTGCCTGAGTGAAGTTGGGACAAGGAAGGGGGTGAATGCAAAGGGGCAGTGGCCAGTGGGGAGAGAGACAAGGGGCCAGACTTGGGGCCCCTCAGGCTCTGGGGTCACTTACCAGGGAGCTGCTGCGTGAGATTGAGTTCCTTCTGGTACCTGGGCTGAGTGTAGGACCAGATTTGCACCTCAGCCCCCAGGGCAGCCTCGAAGCAGTCAAATACTACAGAGCCCTGTGAGGAAGGCTGGTTGTATAAGGCTCAGAATCCTCTCCATGGACCCTCTCCACTCGCCCTCTGTCCTATTCCCAACCAATGACTATACTGTATGGCCCCAAAATCCATCATATCCTCAAGGACTCTAGTGCTAAGATACACACCCTCAGGAGGAGTGGCAGCAGGGCCAGTTAAGAGATTACACCCACCCACTTAAGGGTGTAAGGGATTACACCCTTAAGGGCCAGTTAAGGGATTACAAAAGAAAAATTAAATTTTCGAGACTCTTCCAAGCTGGGCATTATACCAGGTATTTTACATATATCAACTCATTTAATTCTCACAACAGCCATATGAGATAGGACTATTCTTTTTTTTTTTTTTTGGTGGAGGAGGCACATCTCATGGTTTGTAGGATCTTAGATCCCTGACCAGAGATCAAACCTCAACAGCGAGAGCTGGAAGTCCCAACCACTGGACTGCCAGGGAATTCCCGAGGTGGGACTACTCTTATTCCCACTTTACAGACAAGCAGACTGAAGCATGAAGGACTGAAACAACTTGCCCACAGCCCTGCCGAGATTAGGACTTAAAGAGATAATGCACATGAAAGTACTTCATGAATTTCATCTTTAGGAAGTGGTTAGCGTTATTATTATTTTGCATACCACAGACTGACCAGGCTGCACGAGGGCAGCGGGCACTTGCACCTCCAGCAGGACACAGTGGGCAGTAGGGTAGGCCTGGAAGGAGAGCACGATGTGGGCCTGGAGAGAGGCTGTGAACAACAGGGCGGAGAGGTGGTCAGGCCCAGGAGGGAGGGCAAGGCTCTGGGCAGGGACAGCTGGGTTGGCCACTTCTCCTTACCGTTCCTAGGCTCCTCAAGCTCTGGGTCAGCTGCTCTTCTAAACTTCTCTTCATCTTCAGGATCTTCCCAGTAGCCTGGAAGGGCCCAAGAGCAAGGCACAGGTCCAGCCTCGGCTCTGGGTTTGGCTTCCTTCCAGGAAGCTCAGTGCTTGGAAGCAGAGGCCAGGCCTGGGGCCTGGGGGGTGGGCGGTGAGACCAGGCTGACTTGAGGGGTGTGCACTGGCCAGTGTCCTCCACGAGAGTCTGAGGATGCCCCGGGCTACCTGACAGACTCCCCCCGCCCTGTCCTCGTGTCCACATCAGACACACTCACATGCACCCAATGCTCAGTCACAGGATGACAGGCTCACCGTGCACAGCCAAGTGGACGGCCACACGCACACAGAGGTCACAGTCAGTCTCCTCGTGGCACCTCAGCACCAGCTCTGTCTGCAACGTGTGGGCACCAGCACGGGGCCTGGGGAGGACACGAGGCTCCCAGGCAGGCAGAGCACGTCACCATCTGTGTGAAGGGCGGGGTATGTGCTGAAGTTGCTCAGACCCAGAGTCTGGTTGCACCTGACACCCCCGGAGGGCCAAGGACCTTTGGACTCTCCCTAGGCTGAACAGCTCCCATCCCTCTTCCCTGCTGCCAACCCAGGATGATCCTTCCTCTCTAAAAGTAGAGCTACTCACCCCAGAGGTGGCAGGACAGGCCCTGGGAGAGAGGTAAAGACAAGTCAGAGTTTATGCTTCCGAATCTAACATTCCCTCCGCCGCCGACTCTTTCTCTCTTTTTCGAGTCCCTCCCAGAAGAACTCAGATCTAGCTCTTGCCCCCTCCCCATTCTTCTCTTACCCCATCAGCACCCGACAGACCAGCCAGGGCAGTTCTGACAGGGATGGCAGTGACAGGAGCCAGACTAGGGCCTCTACAGCCCCAGACAGAACCCGGAGTCTTCCTCAGCCCGCCCGGGGCCCCAGACTCACCGGAGAGCAGCGGGCCGTGTCCTGAGGCCCCACAACCCTCTCAAGAGAGAGGACCACGGGGTTCCGGCCCAGAGCCAAGGACAGAAGGAACCAGGGCACAGGCATCTTCCAGGTGCCAGGCAGCACCCAGGCCTGAGGCCCTGTCCTGAGCCCCCCCCCCCGAGGGGGGGCAGACACCACACCTCTTCTCCCACTCAGCCGCGGGCCTCGGGGCAGGAGAGGCTGGAATCGTTCCTCAGCTTTGGGGTCCCAGCGCTGGCCCGCTCGCGCTCTCCTCTCCCGGGAGTCCTAACTCCAGGCCAGTCCCGGTCAGTGCTTTCGTTTTGGCTCCCGGCAGGCAGCCGTCTGTTCCCGCCCCGCCCGGTCCCTCCCACTGACACCAGACTTGGGAGCCAGCAGCCCGGGATTGGAGTGGTGGCTCAGTCCCTCCTCCTCTTCCCCTCCTCCTCCTTCTCTGCTGACACCTGGCTGGGAGGGGCCCCTGGAGAGGTGGTGGCCTAATGGGTGAGTAAGGGAGCTCTTACTCACTCTGGGAGTCCCTGAGGAGGAGGGTTCTGGGCAGTCCTGGGGCATTTTCACTTCCCGTATGACTCTGGGACTCCAGGTCCCTTCCCACGTTCTCCTTGGGCCTCACTGTGGGACAGGAGCTCTAAAGGCACTAAACAGTGGGCTTCTCATCACCGCTTGGCCTACGCTGAAGTGTGGCGTCAGGGGGAGGAACCCAGGACCCAGAGGCAGGAAGACAGGGTCCTAATTGCGCTGTTGCCACAGGCTAACTGCGTGACCATGGACCCACACAGCCTGTTTTCCTTTTTTCTCTCTGAAGAATCACAGTGAGGATCAAGATCTGCAGATCCCTCTTTGCCTTTTCGGAGGCACTGCTTGTGAGAACCTGACAAACGTGGATGTGGATGTGGATGTGGACACAGAGAGTCTGGGCCCACAGAACGATGTATAACCACCCCTGGGTAGGGTAATGCTGACCCTTCCCCCAGCTCAGCTAAAGAGGCACCTTGTGTTTCTTAGCTTACCCATCATGTTTTCTTTTATTCATCTTTCTCTCAGTCTCCACTGTCCCACCTCTGCCCCCACCATCCAGGGTCAAAGACCCCTGGATCCAGAACCCTCCCTCCCTCCAACTGTGGGCAGGGCCCCCGTCTGAAAAAGGCAGATCCTTAGCCCCAAAGGGGTTTCTGCCCTCTCCTCCCACCCCCTCGGCCCCCTACTCCGTCTGGAGGCACCTCCCACTCAGAACTGCCACCTCTCCTGCCTCCCCAAGCCCTAAGCTCTCCAGTGTGGGCTGGAGCCTACGTGCACTATTCTCTGGAACTTTTGGAGAGAGGAAGTGTGATGATCCCCACCCACCACAGGACTGAGGTCAAGGGCGTCCTCGGTAAAGAGAGACTCTCCCTGAGGGTTCTGAGGAAGCATGAGCAGGAGGAAGAGGCTGGACACTGGGGGAACGTGGGGAGCGGGCGGGGACACTGAGTGAGGGGGTTCCAGCCAGTGGCCTAGACCTGCAGTCACAGACATCCTGACTGCGCTGAGCTCTGTTCAGCCGTGGTCGGCAAGTTTGGCGGCCTCCAGTTCCAGCCTGCGGCACAGCTCCACGCGACCCCGCAGGCGCGGCCGGGCGACGAAGCGGCCCCGGGTGGTGGCTTCAGTAGAAGCCCGAGCGTCCAGGGCGCGCAGCAGGCGCGGCAGGTCGTGCAGCAGGCGGTAGCGGGGCAGGGCGCGCAGGGCCGGAGGAATGTCGCCCTTGGCACAGAGGCGACTAAAGTAAACCAGCAGCAGCAGCGGGCGCGGGGCGGCGTGAAGTAGGGCACGCAGGGGCGCAGCGCGAGGATCCGGGCCGCCGGCGGGGCTGGGGCTGGCGCTACTCCATAGAAGAACCACGGTGCCCCGCTCCCGCGCCACACGCGCCCGAGCCTCCCAGAGCCACGGCAGGGGGCCCACGCGCGCCACCCGCGTGCCCTCCCAAAGGTCCACGATCACGTCGCGTCCACCGCCCAGCGCAGCTCGCAACAGTTCAGCAAGTGCTCCCACCAGG
The DNA here is from genome assembly GCA_006408695.1 of Aepyceros melampus. NCBI lineage: Eukaryota > Metazoa > Chordata > Mammalia > Artiodactyla > Bovidae > Aepyceros > Aepyceros melampus. Next base: position 135,747 of record SJXQ01005330.1, read on the forward strand.
CGCCGCTGCGCCTCAGACTCCGCCACGTGCAGCAGCAGCACCGGTGGCGCTCGGCCCGGGCCTGGGGGCGGGAGCAACAGATGAGCAGGGTGGGGGCTAAAGGAAAACCCAGCCCTCTCCTCCCAGGCCTCGGGGCTACCTGATGGGGTTGAACGTCACCTCCCCCCTCCACCTTCCCTGTTCCTCATCTGCGCCAGGGTTGGCTACCCAAGGCAGCTTTAGTCTATAGGGCACCTTTGGGCAAATTTAGATAAAGGTGCCCCGGAAGAGGCAAGGGCCAGGGCGACAGGTGCAGCGCAAGGCGCATTTCCACCCCACTTGCCTCTTGCCTAGAGACGCCGCAGAGAAATACCTGCAGAGGGACCTTTGTCCTGCTTTAACCATCTCTGTCCACTAGGGGGCCTAAGGCTAAAAGCCTTGGAAACACAGGACGGGTGCCCACAGCAGGGAGGAGGCTCTTTGGAAAGGCATCCTGGGCAGGGGGCAATGGGAGGGCAACTGGCCTAGGATCCAAAAAAGTCCCCAGGTCACCTCCCAGTGAGCTTACTTGACAGTTGACGCCGGCACGTGAGAATCAAAACAACTCCCAGTAGGGTGGTGAAGGCCAGCAGTGCCAGGATCAAGAGCCCCAGGCGTCTGTGAGAGACTGAGTCAAGCAGGGTGAGGTGAAGCCCAGCTCCTCAGCGCCCAGCCTCCCTCTCACGCCCGTCCCCTCCCCAGAACTCACCATCTGGACACAAGAGGCGCTTCCAGGCAAACTGGACATCTGACCTCCACACCTGAGGGCACAGAGCCCCCCACCCTTGTGAGCCAAAGTAAATCCTCCCCCCCGGGGGAAGCTGAATGAGGTGGGAGGATGGAGAGGGGGGCCCTGGAGAGGGCATTCCTCTAGCACAGGGTTTGCACCTGGGCCAGCTTTGGCAAACTCAGAAAGTAAACCCAAAGTGGACCAGGGCACCCACGAGGAGCTGGAGGGACACAAGTCCTGACTGAAGTAATCAGACACCACTGAGCTCCCACCCCAATTAAAATGTCTGAATGTTGACACAAAGCACCAAGTTTCCTGAGTTTTCAAGAAACGCTGGAAATCAACTTTTACAAATATGACGTCTCCCACTAATTAAATGGTGGCAACTAATTCCAATTTTGAACACTGTGCTGGCCAAATCAAACATTTTTACCGGCTGGATTTGCCCCGTGTGCCACCTGTGGCGTAGATGCCAGGGGTGTGTATGCAGAGTGAGGGCAGAATTTCTTACCAGGACACAGCCTCCTGGCCTCAGGAAGGGAACGATGAGGTCTAGGGTCACTGGGGTTGAGCCTCGAGTCTGTGGGAACGAAGAAGAATGACTGTCCCCACAGAGGCGAATCTGGCTCCGTGCAGCCCCTGAGCCTTTGCCCATGCGGTGTTCTTCCCTTCTCCACGCCACCCTCACCCAAATCCTACCAGGCTTAGGGCCAAGTGCCAGCCCAACAAGAAGCCTTCCTAGGCTTCATTCCCAGATCTGCTGATCATTCCCAGATCTGAACTGTGGCACAGATACATGTTCATCAGGCACTCATCAACAAACATACTCTGGGTACTGACTCTGTACCAAGTCCTGAGGAAACAAGGTAGGCACAGACATTGGTTCTGTCCTCTAGTAGCTCAAAAACCAGATCATTAATCTCTGCCCTGCAAACCTGGAGGGGCAGCTTGTCCATTGGAAAGAATGTAAGTAGTAGAATCAGGAGACCACAGCTAACAAAGTCAGGCTTAACACTGCCTTTGTTGTTCCTAGCAGTGGGATCTTTGCATCGAGATACGAGATAGACTACCTTCCTCCTTGAGCCTCAGTTTCTTCATCTGTGTATAATGGATAATAATCCTTATGTTACTGGGCTACTGAAAGCCTCAGATGGGAATGTGCAGGTGGATGCCATTTACAGTACAGTGCAGTGTGTATTCATCTAGGAGTAGTGCTTATTTATTACACGATAGGCTCCTTACGGGCAGAGGTTGTGTTACATGCTTTTCTTATATCTCCTAGGGCCTGTTACAGAGTGGGAACATATCGGGCACTGAATAAGTGCACGCTGAACTGACGGCCCTCCATCTACAGGCAGGATGTGGCTTCACCCTGCATTCTGGGCGTTGATTAGGGTGGATCAATCTCCATTCTTTGGAAACACCCTCCACCCCCTGCCCCAGCCTTTCCTCAGCCTCCATTCTCCAGCCAGCTGTGAGCGGGTATGATACAGTGGCTCTCAAACCATGGTTAAACTCAATGATGTTCCCAGCTCACAGCAATAAAGGAGTCCTTGGATATAGCTCCCTATTTTAGGTCATCCCACATGATTTTGTCTTAAATCTATAGCATTTACTACCATCTGTCTGCTTGGGAGCCCTCAAAGACTATAAAACAAATAAACCAGCTGCATGTGAGTAAGAAAGAACTGAAAAGAGCAAGCCATGCTTAGTCAGCTTGGTGCTGTGGTTTTGCGGATATATTTGATGGTGGTTTTTATGTCAGATACACAGAAGAGATCCGCTAGTTAGCTGTTTTTAGTTCACATGACAGAGTTAAATCTGTCAGTGGTTCCCAGTACTCTGCAAAGAGCACTTCAGCTTCCTGGGGCTCTGTCTCCCAGAGACAAAGAACTCCTGCCTGATGCCTTGTGGAGGCAGGCAGGGGTGTGTGGAGGACAGCTGGTTCAGGAGAGGGCATCAGTACAAAATGTGGTGGCAGCTGGAGTGGGTCAGAGAGCAGCTGGGAGTGGGAGGGCCAGCCTCTTGCCTGTTTATCCCTGTTGGTTCAGAAATGGAAAGGCCTAGAAACTGCTCCATGGAAGACTCCACTGACTGGCAGAGGAGGCAGCTGAATACAGGCTTATCAAGTCATTAAATCAGCAGATGCTGTAAGTCAGATATTTGGTTGCCTCTCCCTGATGTGCTCTAATCAATAGGTCCCAGTGGGAGACAAACCCTGGCTAGGCCATACCTGGCTGACGCTGTACACGGGGGGCACCATGCTGTCCTGCTCCAAGCCTGGGTAGTTCCAGGCAGCACTGAAGGTGACATGTGTCCTTGAAGAGAAGTGAAGGACCACCTGCTGGGCCTGGGTATCCATGCTCACATTCCAGGATGGAGCTGCTGTGGAGGGGTGGAGGGGAGGAGAGCGTCAGGTGAGAGATGATGTTTTTGTGGGAGGTTATAGAAGCTGGGCTGCAGTTGACAGAGGAGTCTAGGGCAGGGATAGAGTTTGGCTTCACCACAGTTGTGTGAGGGTGAAATGGTGGGAGAGGGGTCCCAGCCAGGGTCACTTATTGGCTCACCGAATGTCCGGTGGGGGCATTCAACGTGGCTGCTGTTTCCAAAAGAGAACTGAGAAATCCAAGAATGGCAAGTCAGCAAGCTCCAGGCACCATGTACACCCTTCCCGGCCCCTGCTGCCCATGCTGGTACCTTGAAGCAGAGCTGGGGATGCAAGTCCACTTTCTCTACGACATACCACTGTGGGGGGAGAAGAGAGTTGAGAGCAGGGCCCCGGGCCCTAGCCCTGCTTGCCCGGCCCTAGGAAGGCCTGACTCACCCCCTCTGACTCTCGAGCCATGGCATTGGGGAGGTCTTCGCAGAGGGTGGGCCAGCCCCGCCTCTGGCACAGGGAGGCCTCCAGCTTCAGTGGGCAGCGGAGAGTCACGGCCATGACCATCTGATTGTGCTGGCTGTGGTCAGTGAAGTTCATTGACTCCCAGAAGTCTGAGCCATCTGGGCAGGCAGCAGGGGCAGAGAGTGAGGCCCAGGAGGCCTGAAACTGATCCCAATCCCCAGGGCATCAGGAGATATTTCTGAAGGAGCGTGGTACAGCCATGGTCTGCCTAGGTGATAAAGGAGCATGCCACTTCCAGCTCCTCCTGTTACCCTTTATATTTAGCTACTTCCTCTCCTTCTTGCACCTCCCTTCTGGCCAACTACTTGCTGCTCCCCAAACTCAAAATCTTCATATCTTTTCTTACATTCCTCTCAGAATTAGGAATGCTTTATCCTCCGTTCTCTTCTTTCTAAATCCTGCCCTTTTTCTGAGCCCAACTCAGGTATCACCTCCTTTAGGAGACCTTTTCTGTTCAACCACCATGGGCTTCTCCCTCCCCTGAGACAACCATCATGGGCTTCTCTATCCCCACAGGTCATGCCCTATAGCCTATTCCTTAGTTACAATCCTGCCGTGGACCACTGGCTGCTACTCATCTGTCATGTTTGAGCATCCTGTCTCTGCAATTTGGGCTCAACAATATGCATAGATGTTACCAACCACTTTCACATATAATATTGAATTCCAGTCTCATAAGGAGTTGGAAAGTGAGGCAGGGCAAGTATCATTATTTCACAGACGAGGCTCAGAGAAGAATGAGTAGCAGAGCTGGGAAGTGAGCCCAGGTCTTCTGATCCGCCCTCTTAGTACACTGCCTCCTGGGGTGGATATTTCTGAACCTCTCATAGTGCCTAGGACAATGTTCAAGCAGACATGGTGGTCCATGACTTGCCTCCACACTGATTCCAGAGAAAGTGCCTCATGCTTTCTGCGGACTTCTCCCATACCAGTGTAGACGGTGTGCATGTGCGTGCGTTTGTGTGTATGTACGTGTGTGTGGGAGAGAGACAGAGAGAAGGTGTGCATGCACAGGAGTCACATGAGCAGCACTCACAGGCTTCAGGCTGGCCCTGGAAGGGACATTTTTTGCGTCTCACGGTGTCCTCTTCCAGGTAGGATGCCTGTAGGAGAAAGGAACAGGGATGGAGGTCAGAGGACTGGCTTTCCCGACATCACTCAGACTTGAAACTCATTCTGGCTTGACTTTGCCTGGACACAAGCTGCCTGAGCTGGGTGGGCACCAAGGAGGGGGAGCCGTGTGGGGTGCAGGCCAGGGTGGAAGCACTTGGGGAGGAATTTCGGACTATAGCAGGAAGATCAGTGAGGGAAGGGTTGAGTCCTTTTCTCTGGGAGAGGAGAACCTAGCCCCAGAAAGAGGCAAATCATGAGGTCCATGTTCCTCAACTTCTGCCTTCCCAGGTGTCCATTCTCAGCAATTCCCAAGCTGCCAAGTGCCCTGCCAGGCCTCTCCCCACAACATCCAGTGGTTGCACCCCTGGCAGGCACTCCTCATTACATGTCTCTGCCTGTACCTTCCCTTTCATCTCTTTCCCGGTAACAAGGCCCCCAGACTTTTCTGTCTAGCCCAGAGGAACCTTTTTTCAAAAATATATTTATTCATTTGGCTGTGCTGGGTCTTAGTTACAGCACATGAGATCTTCAGTTGCAGCATGTGAGATCTAGTTCCCTGACAATGGATCAAACCCTGGCCCCCCTGCATTGGGAATATGAAGTCTTAGCCACTGGACCACCAGGGAAGTCCCTTAAAAGAAGTCTTAATGCTAGGCCCCCCAGCCCTACAGGCAGAGGAGGAGGACTGCCATGTAGGGCTAGTGGGAATGGCACTTCTGGAGCCATATGCAACCTTGCAGTGGCCATGAGCCCCCACCCTAACGGCTCAGGACACCCAGTGAAGGCAGCTGTCTATTCTGCTCTGTGGGTAGGCTGAGGCTGGGTCTCAAAAAAGCAAGCTGGGTTTGGGTGGGGCTGAGGTTGGAACCACCCCCTGGAATATCCCATGATCAGCAGTACACCTCCACCCCTGACCCAGTGTGAGGCTCACTGTTAGGCTGGCACCAGTCTCCCCCAGCATCTCATTAACACCAGCCCTTTTAAAACCGGACTCAGTGGAGATACACTTGACCAACTGTGCTGTCTGGGTGGCCTGGGAGTGGAGCCATGGACCACCCACACCTTTTCCTCTGCTTACCTCGATGCACAGACAGGGCAGAAGGAATTCATAAGGCAGGTCTACGGTGCGGCTCCCAGGCACAATTTTCTGTGGACAGTTCAGCAAAAGGAGAGATGAAGAGGGGGCTGAGAAAGAGCAGAGGCACCCTGGACAAGGACAGGAAGAAGCTGGGAACTTACCCACCATACATCCTGCTTTTCCTCTTATCTGAGGCTTATTTCTTTCACTGACAAATTTCTTCTCAGGGGGTCTCTGTCCTGTAGTCTGACCATCTGCTCTAAGTGTCTCAATACATGGAATAGGGGGAGGGAGGAGTTGGGGAAAGGAATATACATTTATTGAGCCCCTATTATATGCTAGGGAGGATGCTAGGTGCTAGAAGCACCAACTCATTGCATTAAATGCTAGCATCACGACGATGTCGGGAAGCATCATCATCATTTTAAATGTGGAGAGCTGAGGGACTTGGGTACAGCATCAGTCCCTGCAAATGGCTCCAACTGTATATGAGTATCCATGACAACTGGAGGTTGAGGTGGATGTCAGGCCATAGGCTGGGAGAACAGGGGACATCTCATTCTCTGAGGAGCAGTGACAAAAGAGAGAGAGATTGAAGGGTATCAAGACAGATGTGACCAATTTATTACTTTCTTAGGGAAAACAACTTCTTGGTGGAACTGAAAAGGCAACCTGAATCTCACTGAGGGTCATCGCACTGAGGTTAAGTGCCATATTCCTCACCTTGCTAGGCATTCATGGTTGTCCCAGGTCTCTACCCTCTCTTCCCTTGCTTCCTGCCAGGAGACACGGCCCTCTACCCTCTTTCTCTAGTTCAAAGTCTTCATCATAGGCACTTCAGACTTGTAAGAAGTCTTGGACAATTACCATTCCTCTCTGGGCCTCAGTTTCCTCATCTGTACAATGGGTATGTCCTTTGGCTCCAGCCCTGTGTGATTTGGCTTTATGGGCAGATGGCACTCCATACCTGGGCATCGAAGGGATGGCTCAGGTCCTCACACTCCAGTGCCCACTGGTGGCAAAGACGCACACTGACCTCTGGGCCTGGAGGAATGGTCACTTGAATAGCCCTTGTCTCAGGCAGCAAGTCAAAGGAGAACTCAGGTCCTGGGGAGAAGGGGGATTTGGTGCCCTTGTCTCTTGGCCTTAGCACAGGCACCACTACTTGGCTCCACCATCTCCAGTCACATGATGTGCCTACCTCCAAGCTTTTGTGAGCCAGATCCGGAGAGACCTTCCTCTGCCTCTGGATCCACTGGCTGGGTTCTTTTGGAGCGCAGCCCCTTGTGGGAGGTATCTGGGGAGAGGCTGGAGTTGTGATGGCCCTTCTCAGACAGGCAGCAGCTACTCAGCAATTTCCTCTGCAGGCAGACAGCAAGGTTGGCCTCAGGGCAGAAATCAGGAACTCTGGCTTCTATTCCTGTCTATGGAGCAGCCCGAGGCACAACAGACAAGTTGCCCAACAGTAAGCTTTAGTGTCCCTAACTGTGTGATGGACAGAATAGTTTACTTCAGCTCCACGCTTTCCCTTTCTCTTCGGTGACTGGAGAACAGAAGGAGAGGCCAGAAAGGGAAGGGCTGTGGGGCATAGGGCAGGGCTGGCATTGGCAGGGAGAGTACCTGAGCAGATGCTGGCATCCTGTGTCTCCTACAGAACCAGAACTTGTAAGACTTTTCAGATTTCTGCACTAGGAGGTGGAGCCAACCCCACTGAAGACCTGCACAGGGAACAACACATTTACTATCCAGCCCTTCACAGTCCCTCCCCTATCTGAAGATGTGACCTGGTGTTAGACGTCAATCATTTTATATCAGGGAGGGTAATGATCCCAAATGTCTATAGTCCTGAAAGTTATGATACAATCAAAGAGAATTAATTTCTTAAGTAGAGAAAAATCTATGTGTATACAAAGATTCATAACAGAATTATTTATAACAGTGAAAAATTATAAACTGTCAATTCTTAAGCAGTGTGTGGGAATTTAGTATGTCCCAGGCACTGAGGTAGGCAAGAAAAATGTAGAGCTGAATAAGATGTCTGTTTTTTCTTATAAGACAGATCTTGCCTTACAACTGGAACGCAGTAATAGTAAATTCATAGAACTGAAACATTTTAATCCCAAGAACTGTTACCAGCTGAAAGGAGAAACACCTTCACAAAATGATACAACAGGACTCATCAGTAGTCACAGTGTGCTATTTCAGGATGGCCAAAGTCTCTGCTGAGGTTGATAACAGGACCAACATCTCTTTTAGTGTGATACATTTTACTTGGCTCACCCCCAATTCCCCCAATTCCCATCTCCTCTAAGAATGGCCCAAAGCACTGTTTCTCATACCCAAGGGACCTGACACCAGATGCAAGCACCAGCAGTGGGGACGGTGGCAGCAGCAAGCACACCAAGGCTTTGGGGAGAGGGGAGGGGTCGGCTGCGTATGGTGAGGAATCTGGGCAGACCTTCCTGTGACAGAAGAAAAGGAAATCAGACGGTAAGGTCCCAGGACAAGTTGGACTTGAGGCTGAGCACTGCCACTTACACCCCGGCCAAGTGACTTGAGCCAAGTTACAGACTCCTGTAAGCCTCAGCTTCCTCATTCATAAAGTGGGGCTGCTGTCAAGCTCAAGTAAGATAATGCGTAGGAAAATACCTTGTAAAGTAGAAGGTATCGTAAAATAGGAAGGATCATTGTTGTACGACTGACTGGTGAGGGACTAGTCAAGGCGAAGTGCCTGGAGATTTACCTGGCTCTCATTTAATCCTCCCCACAGCTCAGGGACAACAGTTTTCATTGTACAATCATTTCTACTCTGCTGCTGACCCCTCAGATGCTGTGCACTGCCCGAAGCCATGTGTGGAGTATGTGGCAGCGTTGCAATGCAAATCCAGGCTTGTCCTCACTCTAAAGCCTGTGTTTTTCCCTTGATACTATGCCACTTCTTAGGCAGAGAACAAAAAATTAGAATGGAGGAAACGGAAGGGGAGCAGGGCAGAGAATGAGACTCACCAGTGAAACTGCCATCCTGAAAGCACAGGGCCGGGTAGGGAAAAGAAAGGACAGAAGTATAATTAGCAGAGGTTCTCACAGAGGTGTTCTCCCTGCTCGAGACCCGTAAACCAATAGCCCATCCAGTCCAGCTCTCTTCTTCCCAGCTCCACCCTGCCCAGGCCCTCGGTGCCCTGGGACTACGGCTATCCCTTCAAGATGGTGTAGAGGACACGCTGATGCTGCCATCAGAGCTTAGGGACCTGGGTGATAGGAAAGGACAGGTAACAGAGTGGGGAGTTTTATGAGCCTGTGCGCGCCAGGTGTCCCCACCAGCAGTGGCAGGCGCACCTTACCATGCAAGAGGCCAGTAGACAGCGGGTGCTCCAACAGGGAAGGAAGGGGCAGCCAATCTCAGCGGAGGCAGACAGGCCAGTGAGCAGCTGGAGAAGAGGCAGGAGCAGGGCTGCCAGTCTGGGGCTCCCCATGGGCTTCCGTGGGGTCAAGGCACCCAGTGCATGGCTGCACGGCCCGAAGGTGGGCAGCAGGGCCTGGGCCGGCTTGCTGCGCAGCAGCCAGGAGTGCGGTGCCAGCAGGAGCCCTCGCCTCGGCCTGCCCCTGCCCCGCCCTGCCCCAGAGCTCCGCCTAGATCCCAACCAGCCAGCCAGGCCACATTCCTTCCCCAGGCCACATTCCTTCCCCAAGCGCAGGGACCGGGGGACATCTGCCCCTCAGAAAACCCCGCTCCCCTACCTAAAGGGCAAGGGGGCTGTTGCTCTGGCAAAGAACAGGAAAGAGGCGGGTACAGGGTGAGGGGGATGGATGGCAGGTTGCATCTACTTAACCCCTCCTACTCTGCAACACCCTGTAGATAGGACCCGCCCCTTAGCAGCTCCTGGACTTGGATCTCCCCTGGACACGCGGTTCATTCTCTCACTTAGAGGGCTGACAGAGCTATCAAGCACTTCTGTGCATTGGGTGCTGGAGACAGAGGTGGCTGAGCACTATTTAGAGTGGAACAAGAAAGCACTATAGGAGGCACATAAAGCTCACGTGTCCCCCAACACACCCTGGCCCTACCTGGCTGACTCTCAGGATTACAGAGTGGCTTTCTGATGACCCACTGGCCAGTTCTTCTAGCTCTTCTGCCAAAGGGCCACCAGCTTCAAGGATCCACTAATCAGTACAGTCTGCTCAGGAGGCCCTAGAGTTCAGAGCTGAGTGCTGGAGCAGAGGGAGCAGGCCCCACGCACTGACCTGGTTTCCTGTGGTTTCCGATGCTGACGAGGCTCTGTTCTCTGTGGGGACCCTCCCCGTCATCCCACGGCTTCCTCCTGCTCATGGAGCATTTCAGCTGCTTCAGCTCTCACCTTGGTGCCACACACAGTGGAAAAAAAATTGGGGGCACACCTACTGGGTAAAGGTACCTTGACACTGTTATTAGCCCTCTGTACCTTTCAGTAGCTTGACCATAGCTATCTTTAGGCCAGTTCTATCAACAGTTTCTAAGTCTTCAGGTCCACTGTCTGAAGACTCCATTGTACCCATTATCCTAAAAATACTAACTCTTGAGTTCCTTAGAAAGATCTTTTCTTATTATTTATGTTTCTCCAGTGCCTAGAAGTGGATATCATGAAATAGGTGCTTTGTAGTTGGGTAAATGTAAACTATGATGTTTCATCTAAGCAGTTTATTCCACATTTCATATGTGAAGCACTTTCAGAGTTGATTCTCTTAACTACCTTACAAGACAGGTAAGTGAGAATTAAGGAGAGAAATAAGCAGCAGAAAGAATGATTTGGTCAAGATCTCTAAGCCCAAGGAGTTCCAATTCGGCCAGCCTCTCATGGCTCCTTTCTGTTTTCTCCCATCCTTGGCCTCTCCCACTGCCTCATGCCCCTCTGCTCCTGAGAGCTTCTAAGGGCCTACCTGACTAAGTTCTTTTGGCCTTGGAGCCCATCACTGCAAACAAACTGCTAAGATGTGAAGGGAGAAAAGGGTGGTCTGGCCATACTAAGGCTTCCCTGATAGCTCTGTTGGTGAAGAATCTGCCTGCAATGCAGGAAACCCCAGTTCAATTCCTGAGTTTGGAAGATCCCCTGGAGAGGGGATAGGCTACTCACTCCAGTATCCTTGGCCTTCCCTGGTGGCTCAGATAGATTGCGAAGTCTTTCCCCTAACTTTTCACTTAGCCCACAACGGTTTAGATCTATACTGATAATGCGTTTTCTAATGCTGGGGACACCAAGCGAGAAAGTTGGCTCCATTCTCAAACACTTTTCTCTTTTGACTCCTTTCATCTTCTAGGCTTTCCAGTTGGCTCAGATGGTAAAGAATCTGCCTGCAATGCAAGAGACCTGGGTTTGATCCCTGGGTCGGGAAGATTCCCTGGAGAAGGGAATGGCTACCCACTCCAGTATTCTTGCCTGAAGAATTCCATGCACAGAAGGAGCCTGGCAGGCTACAGTCCATGGGGTCACAGAGTTGGACACAACCGAGAGCCTAACACTTTCACTTTCATCTTCTGATTCTCACAGTGAAAACATTAAACATTTAGTTAATTGTCCCCTGACTGGCTAAAGTATGGGAGGAGAAGTGGAAAGGAAATGACAGAGACACATATACATACATAAGAAAGAAAGGGAAGCAAAAGAGCATGTATAAAAGGCAGAAGAGACAGAAGGAATAGGGGAAAGGAGGGAGAAAAGAAGGTCTGTATTTTTTTTTGTATTGCTAGTTCATTTATTGTGGAGCCTTTCCCAAAAAGGAGCTTAAAGTAAAGTACAGTGGGTGAATTCTAGCACACCCTGGGGAAGACCAACATTTTGCTGAACTCCTACCATCAGATTCTGGGCTATGGGCTTGGCCCACTGGTCTATAACCCCTGAGGTCAGTCTTACAAACTATCTTACAGACTTGGGAACACCGGGAAGATTAAGTAACCAAACACAAAACGGAGAGAGGAGACTCACCCTCATGTCTTTCTAGTTCTCTCTTGTCACAACACACTGCTTAAGGGAGATCTGTGCTTTCTGGGCCCTGTAATCCACAGAAGTACTAGACTGAACGATGTGACGAGTTGGCAGGGTTAACAATGTGGGGGAAGAAATCATAATAGGTGGAAAGAATACAGGATACATATGTCTTATGGGAGTGAGTTAACAGTGATCAGATTTTTAGGGCAGTAGGGATTGTCTGGCAAGTGTCAACAAGGGAGGAGCTGGAATACTTCTGTGGCTGGAAAAGGTGGCCAACAGGAGCAATGGCAACAGTGGTGTGTGGCAGGCCTGCAGCACTAGGTTCTATCCTTATAGAAAGTAGCCAAGGCCTGTCTCACCTGTGGTTTGTGTCTGAATGAGCTGATCCAGACTTCATGCTCCAATAACCTTTACTTGGGGACCAAGCCAGGCGCTCAGGAGGTCATGGAGGCCTTGACACGTGCTCAGGTACAGAGTACACTGTGGGGGCCTTGGACAGCTGTTTTTCCTGACAAAGCCTTATCCATGTGTGGACTCTGGTCAACTGCCGCAGGGTCTCTTGGCTTTTCCTGTAATGGCAGATTTCCAAGATCTGTTGAGGCAATCGTGCCTACTATCAGGGCACCCTGGGCAAGAAGGCCCAACAAATTAGATCAACAAAAGCCAAGAGTACACAAGTGTCCCTTTCTTACTCCTGCTTTTCCAGAAGGAATCAAACTCCAGAATATGGAGGCAAGAGATTATGCTTATGAGAAGTGGCTGGGACTCCCACCATGAGAGGGAAGCACCAACACTGCTCATCACTGGAAGGGATTTTGATATTTATTAAGCTAAGCACATACTACAGCTTACACAGAGTTTTCCCAGTGACTCAGCAGTGAAGAATCCGCCTGCAATGCAAGAGACACGAGAGACCTAAGTTCGATCCTTGGGTCAGGATAAGCCCTGGGGGGAGACAGGGCAACCTACTCCAGTACTGCTGCCTGCAGAATCCCATGGACAGAAGGAGCTTGGCAGGCTACAGTCCATGGGGTCACAGCCGGACATGACTAAGCACGAGCACAATTTACACACATTATTGAACCCACACAACCACCATGCGGCAGATACTATGATCCCCCATATAACAGATCAAACACCAGGGCTCAATCAAGGCAAAAGGAAGCAAAACACCTGGTTAGATTTGAGTCAGTGTGGTATCGGAAACTGTTTCTCCACTACACCACACTGCCTTTCCCACAGACAAGATGCTAAGGGTACTTCCAATGCCTACATCCTCTAGCTCCGTAATATGAGGGATTAATAACCATTGCTCACATTTATATAGTGTTACAGAGAGTTCTTTAAGCACTTTCACAAGACTTTATTTGATCTTCAAAACATTCTTGTGAATCAGGCAGGGCTGATCTTGGCATGTGAACCTGCCTTTTGATCCAAATACAGTCCTCTTTCCACTAAATCAAGATCTTTTTCAAAGGGAATCTTGTTTACTTCAGGGAATACTACAACCATGAGGCAAGGGGGTAAAAGTGATTGAAGAGGCCAGAAAAGTTAGAATCCCAACAACCCCAGAAGCGGAAAACTAAATTAACCAAATGGGTGGAGTTTTTTTTTTGGGGGGGGTTGTTGACACTAATTTTCATGAGTCTTGAGAAGTGCTCCAAGACTGTAAAGTACCATTCTAATATTCTAAATTTTAAACTTTTAAAAACTAATAAATTATTTATATCCTGGTTCTTTGAAAATTAGCAATCATTGCCTGTGCACATAACTCCATTAGCCACTCATTTACGTCTGCACCTCTCTGCTCTCCAAATCCTACCCATGCATCAGTCTAGTTCTTCGTTATGACTTTAGTCTACAGTAGGACAAATTATTTCACTCAATAAATTCAGAAAGCACACTATACATTAGCTACTAGGGGTGAGAAAAACTGTTAGTAGTGCTGTCAATAGAAAAGATAAATTAAAGTGACATGTGAATTCAAAGAAAGAACCCTTACTCCTTGAACTGAAGTAACCAGGAGGCTCCAGAATTACCATATAAACTGGGTCTCAAAAGAGAAGTAAGTAATAAAGTAGAAGAGGAAAACTTTTGTTTTTTGAAAGGAAAATCTTGAAGGAAATTGGGAAAACATGGAACTGATATGGGGATTCATGAGAGGTTCTCCTGACAGACATACAGTGTGTGGATATCAGGAGATAAACCAGGAGTAATGCACTGGGACCAAACTTTGGACATGCTGAAAGGGATTAAGGAATTTTGGTTGTTCAGAAAACAAGACCACATAGTAAGGGACTTGATTCAGAGCTGTGCTCTTGGTATACTCATCTGCACACAAGGAGGCAGCAAGAGAAATGGATATGAGGTAGAAGGCAAAGAGTTAAGTTCAGGACACACTGAGTTTGAAAAGATAATCAGGACATCTAAAACTTAGGTACATAGAACTACTGCCAGTACCTAACAGAGATTGAGTACATAGAATATTTACAGAACAGGATGACTCTGGAGGGCAGGGATCCATAGTTAGAATCTGGGCATCATCCAGGCATGATATAGTCAAGCAGGTAAGAGTAAAGGGACATTCGTCCTTCAAGCAATAAACATTTACAATGTGTCAGACTTTAGGGGGTTTAGTTTACAGATCTCTTTCCCACATCCCTTTTACACCTATCTGCTGCACACCATTACATACTGTGTTCACTGGATGTTTCACAAGGAGGTTACACTTCATGGAGATTGCAAATTCCCTATATGTAGGATACTTTAAAATTCATTTGGAAACCATAAAACAATATTACACACATTAACTGACACTGTTAATACTGAATAATAAACATGAATATCCAGTCAAAAGACAAGCCCATAACCCAAGCTGCATAAATGAGAAATGGACCATTTTATAGGTGGAGGTTAACCTTATGGCGCATGGTAGCTCCTGCCCATCAGTTGCAGGGTTTCAACCATAACTTAGGTTCCCTATGCCTGTTCACTTCTCTGCGCCACCGCCAGGGTTCTCAGGGAGCCTCCAAGTGTCTAAGGCCATCAAACACACTTTTCACATTCTATCAAATCCCCAACACAAGGCACAGGGGGGACTAGGCAGTTGTAACTTTATTGAGGTTCTTTTTAACTAAAAGGTTTCACAGTAGAGACCAACGCCTACAGGGGGAGCAGCGTCCCAGATGTGTCCTGCTCCATGACCTATTGATTGAAGGAGAATTTGACTGATTTCCCATCTCCTTCAGTTTTGATGGGAAGGGCTGATGGATGGAAGTGGAGAGAATGACCAAGAAGACATCAGGATGAAAAACTCAGAAGGACCTCAACTTCAACCAGCCGAAGTTTGTTTCACAGCTGTTGATCACCCAGTTCCACCAACCAGGAATAAATTAAACAGTTCCACCACCAGCTGATGCCAACAGAAGGGGCTCTGCAGAACTCAGGCTTCGTTTGCACGAGTCGCCAACAGTGCAGCTGCCAAAATCACCAAAGGAGATTTTAGAGCAACTCCTTTACCCTCTCAGTTCACTGGGTAAGAGGCCCAGGCGTCACCTCACACAGCAGTCCATCAGGCAGGCTTCATTTACGCTTCTTCTCCTGTGTGCTCGTGAACCAAGAGTCTAGGAGCTTCTTGCTGTAGTATAACTGCCAGGCGTGCACTTGGACCGCCAGCACCAACACCAGATACATGACGGAGACGGCAGAAAAACCAAAGAGGAAGCGGTAGGCCTTGCCATGGCGGTAGAGCTGCTGTGCAGCAGGGAACATCTCCATGCTGCCATAAATGAGGGGAGCGATGGAGAAGAGCCCCATGCTGATCATGGAGAGCACCAGGTAGCTAATGTTGTTGCGGGGGAAGGAGAGGAGGCCCAGGAGGGAGGGTACAATGCTTAGCAAATAGGGGTACTCCCACTGATAGGGCATAGCCACCTGATCATGAGACAAGAGCCTCAGGTGTCCCACGCTCATCTTGGCAACCAGCAACAGCCATATGACCAGATGCACGAGATCAGCTTCTTGATTTCATACTTGAGGGTCACACTGTGGGGCAGAGCAGAAGGAGAAGTATCTTTCATTCAGAGTTTTCTGACACCAGCTGTATTGTACTGGACACAGGGATACAGATATAAATAAAGTATAGTTCCTGTCTGGAGACTGGAACAAGGCAGAGGAAGAAAAAGTAATTACAAATGAACTGGAAAAACTCTTGTAAATCTATGTTGCAAAATATATGGGATCACAGGAAAAGAGTAATCAATTCCGACTGAAATGAGTTGACTGAGAAGGCTATCTAGACAAGGGTGATATCTGAGCTAGGCTCTGAGAGGTAGGTGGAAATAGACATTCTGAACAGAGGTAATAGCATGCAGGCAAAAAGGCATAAACATTCGTGTTCCAGGAGAGTAAATAGCTGAGTGTGGAAGGACTACACTGTGGCAGGGAGGGGAGTATCAGGATATGAAGTTGCAAAGACTCTGACTCAGTCATTTTAAAGACAGAACAGTAACTCAGGGCTGTGTTCAGAAAGAAAACTCTGGGGAGTTTCCTGGCGATCCAGGGGTTAGAACTCTGCGCTTTCAGTGCCAAGGACCCAGGTTCAACCTTTGGTCAGGGAACTAAGATTCTGCAATCTGCACTGCGCGGCCATTAAAAAAAAGAAAGAACCCTGACGGTAGCATAAGAGTAGAGCCTATGGAACGAAGTATTGGCAGCAAAGAAACCAACTCAGGCTGTTCATACTTCTTCAGGTAAAGTAAATCTTTTTCTTCTAAAGTAAGCAAATTTTCTCAGGTCCTAGATATATCCCCTTCACATCTCCAGAGGGCAGAGTTTCTGCTCTAGACAGGCATGAAAATGCTAGCGTGGGTTGTGAGGTTCCCTTGAACAAGGGTCTAAGCATAAGAATAAAGTGAGGTTCCAAAGAGCTTGTCATTCTTTAAAACTCTGGAAAAAAAGATGTGGAAAAGATTCTGAGACGCTTCAGTGGATTTAAGGAACGAAAACCTCTAAATTAAAATATATATATATATAGAAAGTGCAGAAAGGTGTGTGTGTGTGGTGGGAGGGGGATCAGTCACCGGTAGACTTAAAGCTCCATGAAGGCAGGGACCAGATTTGTTGTTTGTCAATAAATATTTACTGAAGGTATAACATGAATACGAAGACCAGGGCTGCTTTCGCTATTATAGCCTCAGTGCCTAACACAATGCATGATGGGTGGAAGGAAAATAAATATTTGTTGAACGAATAAACGAATGCAGAACTATCCCTTACAAGATGGGGGGGTGGGGAGGGGTGTTCCATAAAATTCGTTTGAGGCAAAGTCTCGACGTTAGGGTCCACACCCCAGAACGACCCAAAATTTAACAGCTACCGCGTACTGGGCAGACTTCTGTGCTAGATTTTATGTTACATTCTCACGAGATTATTGGCTCACCAACTTCCTCAAGACCAAAAAGGTAGCTTAAACTGAGGCTCAATTAGGAGTTACGTTCCCGAGGTCGGAGAGCCGGGCCAACATAACCACGACCCAGGGCCCGGACTCTCTCAAGGTACAGGGGGATCAAGGGGTGGAACTCACAAGTGACGGGGCTTCCCGGGATTGGCGGGGCGGGGCGGGGGTTCCGGGACTGTGCCAGGTGGAGGGGACTTGGGAGGTGCCCGAGGGCGGGCTGAGGAGCAAAACCCTGAGACTAGGCCGGTGTCGCGTCTCTGGCCCGCGGGCTCCTCGCCTCACTTCATACCTCATCTGGTAGTGCATGGCGACGCGCTCCCGATGCTGAAAGTCGCTGCCGTCAGTGCCGGCCGCTCGCGGGCCTGCCCGAGACGCCATCTTCCCCGCCCAGACTCCTGGAGCCCCTGAAGCCGACGAACTGCGGCGACTACCGCTCGGAACGACCAGCCGACCCTGTCCGTATAGCCTCAGCTCAGCCAACCCAACAGTCGAGCGCTTCTTTGAAGACAACTTCCGGCCTCTCTGTCTCTGGAGGACCAACTCTGTGGTCACGTCCCTGCGCACGCGTACGCGAGTGTTTCCCGTCTCGGCTCCGCTTGGGCGCCTCTCCCCATCCTTTGGAGCACTCAGAAAATTAACTGCTAGTGTTTGGGGGTTTTGCCAAGGGCTGAAGCTGATTCTCCAGTCTCTCGAGCACTTTCACTTCCTTAAGTTCGAATTCAAGTTTCAGACGTCTCTGTCTCCACTTCTCAGACGGCGAAACTGATGCATGGAAGGGATCTGTGTCTTTCCCAAGCGCATGCATCTTCCACATAGTTTCAAAGTATCTCCCCACAGATTAATCTCTGCAAGAAGAAATGGTAACTTTACAGTAGAGAAACCTAGCAGGCACCTCGTTAACTAAATACTTGCCCACGAGTGAGACAGATTCCTTATGCCTCCTGGTACAACTGAGGACCAACATCACTTACGTGTTGATAAGTGAAAGTCGCTCAGTCGAGCCCGACTCTGCCAGAATACAGCAGTGGGTAGCCTTTCTCATCCCCAGAAAATCTTCCCAACCCAGGGATCAAACCCAGGTCTCCCGCATCGCAGGCAGATTCTTTACCAGCTGAGCCACAGAGGGAAGCCCAAGAATACTACAGTGTACCCTATCCCTTTTCCAGCGGATCTTCCCAACTCAGGAATGGAACAGGGGTCTTTATTTGATATTTCTGCCCAAAATACTTGACCAGAATCTAATCATGAAGAGACGGACAGATAAGTCCAAATTGAGAGACATTCTACAAAGTAACTGGACTATACTTTTTAAAAATGTCAAGGCCATGAAAGAAATTAGGTAGAGGCAGAAAGCAGAGCAGTGGTAGCCAAGGACTTGCGGGAGCCGGGGAGGCGAAGGAACGGGGACTTGCTTCATGGATACAGATATAAGAAAGATGAAAAAAGTTCTGGAAGTGAATGTGGTGATGGTTGCTTTTACTTTTTTTTTAAGTCACTTCGGTCATGTCCGACTCTGTGCGACCCCACAGACAGCAGCCCACCAAGCTCCCCCGTCCCTGGGATTCTCCAGGCAAGAACACTGGGTGGGTTGCCATTTCCTTACCAGTGCATGAAAGTAAAAGTGAAAGTGAAGTCGCTCAGTCGTGTCCAACTCTTAGCGACCCCATGGACTGCAGCCTACCAGGCTCCTCCATCCATGGGATTTTCCAGGCAAGAGTACTGGAGTGGGGTGCCATTACCTTCTCCGGTGGTGATGGTTGCACAACTGTGTAAATAAACTTCATGCCACTTAACTATACACTTAAAAATTGTTAATTTTATGTTATGTCCATTTTACCACAAGAAAAAAATACATAAGAATTTCAAAATAACATCTACTGAAAAAAACTGAAGCATCTTTTCGCATGTTGTCATTGACATTTCATTTCCCTGAACTGTGTTCATATTCTTTGTCCATTTTTTCTACTGCATTGTTGGTCTTGTTGATTTATATAGATAGCAGAGAGAGAGAGAGAGAATCTCTTATCTTTAATATTAGTTGCCATATATTTTTCCTATGTATTGTATGTCTTTTGACTTTACTCATGGTGTTACAAGTTTAAGATGCAGAATAGTTTTTTAACATGGTTCAATATATAATCTTTTCTCTTTTTTTTGCTTCTCAATTTTGAGTCATAACTAGAGTCCTCCAATGTGTTCAAATAATTTTATGCATTTCAGCATTTGAGAACTGTTCCGTTCCGTTCAGTCGCTCAGTCGTGTCCGACTCTTTGCGACCCCATGAATCGCAGCACGCCAGGCCTCCCTGTCCATCACCAACTCCCGGAGTTCACTCAGACTCACGTCCATTGAGTCCATGATGCCATCCAGCCATCTCATCCTCGGTCATCCGCTTCTCCTCCTGCCCCCAATCCCTCCCAGCATCAGGGTCTTTTCCAATGAGTGAACTCTTCTCATGAGGTGGCCAAAGTACTGGAGCTTCAGCTTTAGCATCATTCCCTCCAAAGAAATCCCAGGGCTGATCTCCTTCAGAATGGACTGGTTGGATCTCCTTGCAGTCCAAGGGACTCGCAAGAGTCTTCTCCAACACCACAGTTCAAAAGCATCAATTCTTCGGCGTTCAGCCTTCTTCACAGTCCAACTCTCACGTCCATACATAACCACAGGAAAAACCATAGCCTTGACTAGACGGACCTTAGTCAGCAAAGTAATGTCTCTGCTTTTGAATATACTATCTAGGTTGGTCATAACTTTTCTTCCAAGGAGTAAGCGCCTTTTAATTTCATGGCTGCAGTCACCATCTGCAGTGATTTTGGAGCCCCTTTTGCCCTGCTTCATCCTGCATTCCAAGGTGCTGCTTGGTGTGATATCATTATTCTGCCTCCCTAAAGAGATAAGAAGGATCCCACATGACTCACCAGGCTCAAGGATTGTGGAATTTCAGAATGAGAAGAGCCTTAGGGAATGCAAACACCTCCTCTACTTAACAGATGGGCATCCCCCATGGACACACAGAACCTACGTTTCCCTGCCCAGTAATCTCTTAACATTCTTAATATCTTTCCAAAGAGGAGGAGAATCCCGTTGTTCTCCCTAATCTGAGTTAATGGTAAAATAAATTACAGGACATCTGAGTCAGAAGGAACCTGGGGCCCATCTGCTTCAGCTTCCTACCCAAAGTAGGAAGAGGACCACCTGATCATTATCCAAATATGTCCTGTGACTGTGGAACCCTTTCTGTGTTGGGTGCTCGTGGAATTAAAATCTTCTTTCCTAGGGCTCTTGACAACTGGCCCTAGTATTTCCTTCTAAATGAATGTAATCTCTTAACATTCTTAATATCTTTCCAAAGAGGAGGAGAATCCCGTTGTTCTCCCTAATCTGAGTTAATGGTAAAATAAATTACAGGACATCTGAGTCAGAAGGAACCTGGGGCCCATCTGCTTCAGCTTCCTACCCAAAGTAGGAAGAGGACCACCTGATCATTATCCAAATATGTCCTGTGACTGTGGAACCCTTTCTGTGTTGGGTGCTCGTGGAATTAAAATCTTCTTTCCTAGGGCTCTTGACAACTGGCCCTAGTATTTCCTTCTAAATGAATGCTACAAGCTGTTGATTGTATTATCTTTCCCTGGGAAGATAGACATCTAACTTGGTTTAAAAGCAGAGACATCACTTTGCTGACAAAGATCCATATAGTCAAAGCTATGGTTTTTCCAGTAGTCATGTATAGATGTGAGAGTTAGACCCTAAAGAAAGCCAAAGAATTGATGCTTTCAAGTTGTGGTGCTGGAGAAGACTCTTGAGAGTAACTTGGACTCCAAGGAGATAAAACCAGTTAATCCCTAAAGGAAATCAACCTTGAATATTCATTGGAGGGACTGATGCTGAAGCTGAAGCTCCAATCCTTTGGCCACCTGATGTGAAGAACTGACTCATTGGAAAGGACCCTGATGCTAGGAAAGACTGAAGGCAAAAGGAAAAGGGGGCTGGAGGATGAGATGGCTAGAAAGCATCACCAACTCAATGGACACAGTTTGAGGAAGCTCTGGGAGATAGTGAAGGACAGGGAAGCCTGGTGTGCTGCAGTCCACGGGGTCGCAAGAGTCGGACAGGACTGAGCGACTGAACAACACATGGCTCTCAAAAAGCAAGTCTAATAGGGGACGTTTGTGCACAGTGTTGGGTGGGTGGGGAGGCACTCTCAGGCAGGTGTTCTTTGGGGAAATATCACACACCACTTCCTCCTCTACGCACAAGGCAAGGCCTGGTGGTCTTGTGGAGCACGAGGCCTTAGTGGGGTATTGGCAACCTGGGAGCCCCCGAGCAATCTGCTGTTACGCAGGCTGCATGAAGTGTGTTTGTCCACCGAGTCACCTTCCAGGTGTCTTCTGAGGGCTGAACCGCTTCCTCTAGGTATGTGAGCTCCTCCTCCACGTGCCATTTTGACCGATCGTCATGTTTTCTGCAACATAAGCCGTTTTGACATGAAGCGTGTGCTTTTCTGAGGCACTTTTGAACTGCTTGCTGGCTGTCAGCCTTTGACAAACCTGCATTATTACGGGAGATACGCCGGAGGAGCAGCCCCGTGCTCCACTATGACTCAGGGAGCATGTTAGGCGCTGAGGTTCGAATGCCTCGTTTCCATGACGACGCAACAGGAGCCCCAGGTGGCCGCCACGCATCTTCATCTTCAGGTCCGCCTGCAGCCGGCCAGGGAGGAGGAAAGCGCGGAGCGCCTCCCCGCTCTGCTCTGGCCCAAGGCGACGCGTGGTGCTCGGGGAGAGCTGGCCGCAGGCTAGGGCCGCTGCTCATGGGGCTCTTGTGCCCTGGTGACTTGGAGTGGACTCGGTCTTCAAGCACAGGAACACGCCTGAGACCAGGGTGGTGATAGTTACCCTTGGGGCTTCCCTGGTGGTCCCGGTGTTTAAGAATCCACCTGCCAATGCAGGGGGTCACAGGTTTGATCTCTGGTGGGGGAAGATCCCACATGCCATGGAGTATTTAAGCCTGTGCGTCTCAACTACTGAGCCTGTGCTGCAGAGTCTGAGAACCAAGCTACTACTGAGCCCACGTGCCATGACCACTGAAGACCGCATGCCTGGAGCCTGCGCAACAGAACAGGAGAAGCCACCACAACGAGAAGCCCGTGAGCCGCAGTGAGAACAGCCTCTGCTCACCACAACTAGAGCAAAGCCCGTGCAGCAGTGAAGGCGCAGGGCAACCAAAAACAAAGCCATAAATTTAAAAATAGTTACACTTGACATTGCCCTGGATATAGATGCCTTGGCAAAGGATCGGTCAATAGACACAGTGGGAAAACACGCCATCTAAGCGCGTACATCTAGTGCGGTTAGAGTTAGTCCTCCTGGGGTTCGGTGAGAGGATCACAAGGTCTGCAAGTAGCTTGCAAGCCTTGGTTTCACTCACTTGATGTGCAGATGGGAATAGGACTCAATGTTTGTATCAACCCTGGACATCCCCAAGCGCATTCAGGCTTAGTTAGGACAGTTTTCACCCTAGAGCAGAAGTAGGAAATAGGCGAACTTGACCCTCATGCAGAGGGGTCTAGCAATTAACATATAAAGGCTTATATCAGGGTTATGCAGTGAAAGAAAACTAAAAGGATGTGTGTGGGTGTGTATGTGGTACATGTGTGCATGCGTGCTAAGTTGCTTCAGTCGTGTCCAACTGTTTGTGATGCTCTGGACTGTAGCCCTCCAGCCTCCTCTGTCCATGAGATTCTTCAGGCAAGAGCACTGGAGTGGGTCTCTGTTTTCTTCTCCAGGGGACCTTCCCCACCCAGGGATCGAACCCTCATCTCTTAGGTCTCCTGCATTGCAGGGGGTTCTTAACCACTAACGACACCTGGGAAGCCTGGTATACATGTGTGTATGTATGTAAAATAAGGGATTGGTTCATGTCATTATGGAAGCTAACAAGTCCCCAAATCTGTGGTCAGCAATCTAGAGACACAGGGAGAGCTGATATTTCAGTTCAAGTTCAAAGGCAGGAAAAGAATCCCATGTTCCAGCTTGATAGCAGCCAGGAGGAGAAATTCCTTCCTACTCAGCATTTTGTCACATTCAGAGCATCATCTGATTGAAGCCCGTTACATGAGGGAGGGCAATCTGCTTTTCTTTATCAATTCAACTGTTAACTTCATCCAGAAACATCCAGAGTGATGTCTGGCCAAATATCTGCACCCCCATCCCCGCCCCCCACTGATAACCCAGTAAAGTTGACAAATAAAATTAACCATCACAAGTCTACCCCTTGTCTACTTGGCACCCACACACATCTCCTTACACCATCCTTAATCTCCAAATAAAGACAATACTTCTGGTCATAATTCTGCTTCCTAAGGCCAAGAGGAAAGCCTTCTGTTGTTCTGGGCCCCACTCAAAACCAGTAACTTTCCAGGTTGCTAGATAAGTGGGCTGAAGTGGCACGTACAATGTGAAGTGTATGCTGACATGGACACCTGTGGATCTAAAGCGTCATCAGGTGTCCCCTCCTCCCCCCAGAGAGGACTGACTGATTAGCGGAAACTTGGCCCAGAGTGGCTAGCAGTGGGTCCACCGAGTTTGGGTTCACCCTGTGGTTAATTTCCTTGCCCTTGAATTTATAACTGGGCTAGACATACATGGTAATTGGCAGAATTCAATATTGGTATTCCATCCTGCAGGAAAGAGCTATTATCGTTGTGGGGGAAGCCAAGCCAAAGCTCTAACATTGCCTTCCCCTGACCGAGATACAAGTACCAAAAGCAGTGTTACACCCCAGGGGGAGGGTACACGTTAACGGAACCTTTAAAAACCGAGGGGCTGCATGGGCCGTGATCCCCATCATGCATTCATTTACTTCACCAGCTCTCTCCCCCTCTCTGTCTCTCATCTCTAGGAGAATGAACGTGAGCAACAGCAGAGTTACCCGGGCAGTAGCCCCGCGTGCAGCGGCTCTCCCACACACCGCGCTGGCGCTGGAGCCGATGAACATGCGCGTGTGCACGCGTATTTCGGCACACGGCCATTGGTCTGCCCTGATCCTTATCAGAAAAGAGTATCAGACCTTCTTCCCATTTACTTGGGAAGGACAATGCATGCGTTGATAGTCTTGTCACATGATTACATTAACTTCCTATTTTCCCAAGGAATTTGAAGGGGCCTGAACCAAGTGGCAAATGGCTTGGGTGGTTCAGTTCAGTTCAGTTCGGTCACGCAGTCGTGTCCGACTCTTTGCGACCCCATGAATCGCAGTACCCAGGTCTCCCTGTCCATCACCAACTCCCGGAGTTCACTCAGACTCACGTCCATTGAGTCCGTGATGCCATCCAGCCATCTCATCCTCGGTCGTCCCCTTCTCCTCCTGCCCCCAATCCCTCCCAGCATCAGGGTCTTTTCCAATGAGTCAACTCTTCGCATGAGGTGGCCAAAGTACTGGAGCTTCAGTTTTAGCATCATTCCTTCCAAAGAAATCCCAGGGCTGATCTCCTTCAGAATGGACTGGTTGGATCTCCTTGCAGTCCAAGGGACTCTCAAGAGTCTTCTCCAACACCACAGTTCAAAAGCATCAATTCTTCGGCGCTCAGCCTTCTTCACAGTCCAACTCTCACATCCATACATGACCACAGGAAAAACCATAGCCTTGACTAGACGGACCTTAGTCAGCAAAGTAGTGTCTCTGCTTTTGAATATACTATCTAGGTTGGTCATAACTTTTCTTCCAAGGAGTAAGCGCCTTTTAATTTCATGGCTGCAGTGGTTAGGGCCCTGGAAAGAGCTACATTGCGGCATCAGTAGCAAGGAAAGAGGTGCAGAGATGAGCCCGAGGCAGTGAGCACGACGCCTGAAGAGCTTTCTCACATGGCAACGCTTGTGTCATGGGAGAAGCTACTTCTTCCACGAAAGACTATGTGAACCAACTGTACAGAAAGACCTGGCTGCTTGAAGTCGGGTCACCAGGGCTGACACCACACATGCATGTATGGCATGGCCATGGATGGCTGGGATGGAGACCAGGCGGCTTGGAGGCCACTTGCCGAGGCTGATCTAGCTACTGCCTGCGCTGCTGTGCATCACGTCAGCAGCAACTTCAGTTCAGTTCAGTCGCTCAGTGGTGTCAGCTCTTTGCGACCCCATGGACTGCAGCACGCCAGGCCTCCCTGTCCATCATCAACTCCCGGAGCTGGCTCAAACTCATGTCCACTGAGTCAGTGATGCCAACCAACCATCTCATCCTCTGTCATTCCCTTCTCCTGCCTTCAAATTTTCCCATCATCAGGGTCTTTTCCAATGAGTCAGTTCTTCACATCAGGTGCCCAGAGTATTGGAGCTTCAGCTTTAGTATCAGTCCTTTCAGTGAATATTCAGGGTTGATTTCTTTTAGGATTGACTGGCTGGATATCCTTGCAGGCCAAGGGACTCTCAAGAGTCTTCTCCAGCACCACAGTTCAAAAGCATCAATTATTCGGCAGTCAGCTTTCTTTATAATCCAACTTTCACATCCATACACGACTACTGGAAAAACCACAGCTTTGATTAGATAGACCTTTGTCAGCAGAGTAATGTCTCTGCTTTTTAATATGCTGTCTAGGGTGGTCACAGCTTTTCTTCCATTGAGCAAGCATCTTAACTTCATGGCTGCAGTCACCATCTGCAGTGATTTTGGAGCCCAAGAAAATAAAAAGTCTCTCACTCTTTCCATTGTGTCCCCATCTACTTACCATGAAGTGATGGGACCGGATGCCATGATCTTCGTTTTCTGAATGTTGAGCTTTAAGCCAGCTTTTTCACTCTCCTCTTTCACTTTCATCAAGAGGCTCCTTAGTTCCTCTTCACTTTCTGCCAGAAGGGTGGTGTCATGTGCATATCTGAGGTCATTGATATTTCCCCCAGAATTCTTGATTCTAGCTTGTGCTTCATCCAGCCTGGCATTTCGCATGATGTACTCTGCATATAAGTTAAAAAAGAAGGGCGACAATATACAGCCTTGACATACTCCTTTCCCAGTTTGGAACCAGTCCATTGTTCCATGTCTGGTTCTAACTATTGCTTCTTGATCTGCATCCAGGTTTCTCAGGAGGCAGGTCAGGTGGTCTGGTATTCCCATCTCTTGAAGCATTTTCCACGGTGTGTTGTGATCACACAGTCAAAGGCTTCAGCGTAGTCAGTGCCAAACCCTGAACCCCAGTATGGGTCCATCCCTCGAAGAGACCAAACAGCTCTCTGGTAACAAAGTGACTGCCCTGGACCAACTCCATCCTTGAGAGGGAAGCCACTCCTCTTCCTAGAGCTGATGCGTATTCTAAGTATGTGTTTTTCTTTCCTGCCCACTGGGTCTTAACTGGCACCACTGACCAAGGGCTTACAGGATATTTGACCCACTGCATAACATTGTTCACTCCCCAGCAGAGGAGGTGCAGTGGTGTGAACACTGCATATGCTGGAATAGACATCGGAGAAACTGGATGCTTTTTCCAGGTCAAGGAAGACTATTTGCAAATGCATGGAAGTAGGAAAAAAATCACGGACACTGTGGGATAACAAGAGTTGGGCACTGACAGCCAACTCTGATGCCCTACCTGCCTACACCTGGAGTGAGGTTTGCCTCGACCCTCCTTCCTAATAGACAGTGAGATCAACCCTCATCTCAGGAAGGGTGAGAACAGCATCGTTTGCACACGGCACTCAAGTGGCTCCCACAGCCTCAGGGCTCCTCGCGGTACTTATTTGCTTTCCGCCATCCCTGTTTGTTCCTGGCATCAGCTGGGAGCACATCTACAAAGGGGACTGTGTGAATAAATCTGGATGGACAGAAAACACATTAGTTATTTCTTAGCCCCATTCTGAAGCTTAGCTGAGTTTATTAGATTTGATTAAAGGATTTTATGTCTGGCTTGTTGGAGAGATAGGGATTAAGCAGTAAGGAGCTTTTCCCTTCCGGGGATCACCAAACCCATCCCCGGAGAATGGTGACGTGCTGAATTCTGGGCTGCTGTTCTTAAAAAAAATGCCAGATTCTTTCCCTTCATTTGTATTAATGAGCTCAGTCAAAAATGATGAAGCCTTCTGCAGTTTTGCAAGCCATGAATTATCGAAGAGAAAAGCTGGAGGGGAGATTAGAAAGAATCATAGCCCCAAACTTCACTGTGCAGATAAGAGAGCAGAGAAGTTAACTGACTTGCTGGAGGTCACACGGCCAGTTCCAGGCACAGCGGAGAGCACGGCCCAGGTCCCTTGTCTCCTAAATCAGCACCGTTTAGTCCTCTCCTTTCCCCAGAAATAGATACTGAACCACAAAGGGATGGATGTCCAGAGGAAGGGATGAAGGGGAGGTTCTTGCTGCACTTTCTCTGCTTGAAATAAGATACACAGTTGGTTTTCAGCAACACAGAGCTCTGATGATTTACCGCAGACACCAGTGTACTGGCGTGAGGGGAAGGTTACGGGGTTATGAGACGGGGAGAGAAGGGAAAGGGGCAATGAGAGACTGTGTCCAGAAAGTTCTCCTCGGTGATCAACACTCCAGCACACCCACCAGGGGCCCTGGATTTCTGCCACCGTCCTCCCCATGCAGGACAGCCTCCCTGGAAGAGGAGGGGACCTCCACTGGATTCTCAGGAGTCCTTTCTCCAGAGAGCAGAGGACAAGTCCTGGGAGGAATGAAAGGCTCGTTCTCACTCCAGGCAGGACCGGGATGTGGGTCCCCTCCTCCTCCGGGTTCTTCTCGGCCTCAGCTCTGCCCTCAGTGACCGTCCATCTAGATCGAGGCAGGTGCCAGCGGCCTGGATGCTTCTGAGCTCAGAGTGTCCTGGGCTTATTTCTTGAGGGGTGCCCATTTTTCTCCATTTTGGCTTGTTCATCGATCGTGGCTGTAGGGCGATGACATAAATAGGCATCGAACGCTTAGCTGGAAGCAGGTTGACCCCCTGCTGTCATAGGTGAGCGTGAGCACGACTCTGGGGGAGGGTGGGTCCAGGCCAGGAGATGCAGGCATCCACAGGTGGGCGAAGCACTGCCCTGAGGGTGACGGGCATCCCCGGCCGGGAGGGACAGGAGGGACCAGAGAGCCCGGAGGAATGTGCTGTCCCGGGCAGAGGGCATGGGGCTGCTGGAGCTAGAAGCACGGGCTAGTGGGTATCAGGCATGTCTGTGCCTGGCATCAGGTGCCACATGGGGTGGCGTGG
>SJXQ01005330.1:164482-227832 GCA_006408695.1 Aepyceros melampus
CGTGACCAATCGCCAGGTGAGAGGAGGTCGTGGTCACCACCAGGGCCCCTGGCCCCCAGGCTGTGTGTCCAGCCTGACAGCCTGGCCTGGCTCTGCATGTCCTGCCTGGTGACCTCCTGCCATGGACCTCGGAGTGGTACCCGACTCCTCCTCCCTTTCAGTCTTTCCAGGCGATTAGTCACTCAGTGTATTTCCTGAATGTGTATTACTGGGGGGCAGTGACCCTGGGCTGCATGGACCACAAGCCGCTGGACCAGGCTCCCCACTTCTCCCAGTGGGGGGATTACACTCCACTCAGCTTCCCACAGCACCAGGGACCTCAACCCCTGGGAAGAAGGGCTGCAATCCTTCAGAGCCCCAGTGTTCCTGGATGTTTCCAAGACCGCTCTTGTCTTGGATAGCTCGGCGTCCCAGACTGCCTGCTGGGAACCCCACTAACAAAACTGCCCCGACACTTGTTGTGTAGGGCAGACTCCCCCCTCCCCCACACACGGTGTATCTACACAACTCCTTGGACTGTTCCCCAGTTGAATCTATTACCCCCACTCACTGGGTGAAGAGGTCCTTGGTTCTGCTGCCTTCTAGCTGGTGACATCAAAGGCAGCCAGGGAAAGGGTAGGGTGGTCAGAGAGCACGTTGGGGAAATATCACCACCTTTGCCAGGTAAGGATGGGGCCCCGAGTCAGATCTTAAAGAATGGGTAGCATTTGCACACAGCAATTACACAGTAGACCTGGATCCACGTGCCTTTTCTATCAAGGACGGATTTCCATCCAACTTACATTACCTGAATGATGTTCAGACGATGCATAATTGTAAGTAAATCCAAGCCAAGTGAAGCAGGTGAAGGCTGAGCAGATGGTGCAGGAAGAGGAGGAAGGGAATGACAAAATCGGATGGCTGTTTGGCTGCAACAACCCCCCATCACCCCCACCCCCTTCAGAACGTTATCTTGATCAGTCAATTACATGCTATACGATCAGATTGAATTCCACAAAGAAACACTTGGATGGAAATAATTATAGGTAGAGTCATTTTATTAGTATTCCTAAAGACCTCTAATGAGGAATAGGGATGGTAAATCATTAATATATATTTTCAGCTGCTTTAAAAATTAAATCTGTTCCACAATGTGTTTCACAATTTTATAGCCATTATGTGGAGCCCTTTGGGATCGTCTCATAAAAGGCATTCCATAAATTTGATCTGTCCTTGTATCACATTGCGTTTTACAGCAATAATCTGGCATCTTAAAGAGCTCCGAGGCCCATCTCTTTCAGAAGCAGTGATGAAGGGACGTGCAGGAGGCGAAGGGAGTGAGCGAGTGCTGGGGAAGGGGTCGCCAACCTCTTTTCAGAACAGTACAGGGGAAGGGATCAGATTTAGAGAGATTTATTTCACTCTCCCCTGAGGCTTCCTGTTAAACATCACCAGATACATCTCTTCTTCAACTGTCCTCCAAAAAAACGAACCCACACCAGGATTCCTCTATAAGACAGTGTACGACATGGGTCACTCTTGCTTCGTTGCAATGGGGCTGAAGGACACAGCACAGGTGAGTCCAGCCCGAAGTGGAGACAGTAATTCATTCCCTCTGCTTCCTCAGCTACTACTTACCGCATCACTGCCAGGAAACCCCCCAGGCTCCATTTCTGTAGTGACCACGATGTTCGGCAAGCCTCTCCAGGCATTTGAAAACCTAGATACAGAAGTGACAGAGTAAATTTACAGGGAGGGCAAGCGATGTCCTCATCTATGGCATCTTTGTATTTTTTCATTCATCTAAGATGTTTGCTCCTGAGAAGGAAAGCTATGACCAACTTAGACATTTGGTCAGTTTTTTAAACTTAGACAGTTAAAAAGCATAGACATCACTTTGCCAACAATGGTCCATATAGTCAAAGCTATGGTTTTTCCAGTAGTCATGTATGGATGTGAGAGTTGGACTATAAAGATGAGTGCCAAAGCATTGATGGTTTCAAACTGTGGTGTTGGAGAAGACTCTTGAGAGTCCCTTGGACTACAAGGAGAGCAAACCAGTCATTCGAAAGGAGATCAGCCCTGAATATTCATTGGAAGAACTGATACGGAAGCTGAAGCTCCAATACTTTGATGCAAAGTGCCGATTCACAAGGAAAGACTCTGATGCTGGGAAAGACTGAAGGTAAAGGAGAGGTGGGTGGCAGAGGATGAGATGGTTAGATAGCATCACCATCTCAGTGGACATGAGTTTGAGCAAACTCTGGGAGACAGTGAAGGACAGGGGAGTCTGGCATGCTGCAGTCCATGGGTTGTAAAGAGTTGGACATGACTTAGTGACTGAATAACAGCAATACTCACGGAGGCACGATGGTTTAGTAAAGACATTATATATCTTGGGCTATGATAAATCATGGGCTCTTTCACAGCAGGTCACACGTGACACAGAAGTGTTGTGGGCTAGGGTGAGGGGGCCGCTCACCCTGTGAAGTGATGCAGGTTCTACTCTGTAATGTCTCACCTGTGGGGTTAGGTTCTCTGGCCCCACAGACTCACACCTGCCCTGTGATCAACCAATCGGAATCCACGTTGTTGGCCATGTTTCACCCCATCAAGCAGAACTTCTTATCCTTGTCAGCAGTTTTAATTGGAGTGCTGAAGCCAGATGAAAACTATTTGAATATGCTAATGGCCTGGCAGGAGATTAAATGGGCCCCTTAACAAATGACTCTCCATCCAACCCCCCAGAGTCCTCACCTGACACGGTGGCACGTTAATGGCACTGATCTTCCCGCCCGCCAGGGACATTCCATGCATCTCCTGTGAGCCCATCACAGCTGGAGAATCAGCACACCTCCTTTGCACGTTACCCATCGATCTCTCGGTGACCGTGGACATGGCTTCGTGAGGCTGCCCTGAGAAGTACTGCCTTGCTGAGCTTCCTGTTCCTGGACCACTTTCCCGGGCTGGTGACAGGTTGCTCTCTACAGGGAAAAACCACTTAGAGCACTTAAGATGGCAGTGATGAATTTCTCATACTTTGGGACCATTTGAGAAGCTGTAAGAATCAATGTTCCCTGTAAAATGTTGAAATGTGCAAGAGGTTGAGACCTAAAAGGTATGTTTGGGGTAATTCCCGACTCACGCTTGCTGTTTGCGGGAGACGTTATGATGGGGTGACTTAACTGATACATCCACTCCTCATTTTTTTTTGGTTGGTGATAAAACCTGCTTGTGGTCCAGGACAGTGTTCCCACAGGTATGCATGATGTGGGTCTCCTCTAAAGGACCCTCTGCTCCCCACGTGGCCCCCATTTCCTCTTTCACGTGGACTCCGAGGTCCTCCTGAAGCCTCAAGTTGGGAAAAGCAGTAGACTCTTCCCGAAGAGGGCTTCCCTGGTGGCTCCGACGGTAAAGAATCTGCCTGCAATGCGGGAGACTTGGGATCTGTTTCTGGGTCAGGAAGATCTCCTGGAGAGAGAAATGGCAACCCACTCCAGTATTCTTGCCTGGAGGATTCCATGAGCAGAGGAGCCGGGTGGGCTACAGTCCGTGGGTCTGCAAAGACCTGGACGTGAGTGAGCGACTAACACTATTCCCAGAGAGCATTTCTGCTATGACCTGGAGACCGTGCTGAGATCTTAGGCCAATGCCTTGAAGATGATGCTTTTCCTCCTCAAAATCTGCTCCCGTTTCCCTCATTGTCTCCAGACCAACAGCTGAATCAGTCTCCACTCTAGTCCAGCTGGAGAAATCTAGTTTCTGCTATGGGAAGAGATGCCTCCTCAGTGAAAGAGGACCTGGGTGGAAGGAATGGACAAAGGCAAGAGAATGCATGGGGATGGAGCTTGAAGGCAAGGGCAGGAGGGATCAACTCCAGGGTGAGAAATGGTGAGCTGAAGAACGTGGAGCATCCTTCTGGGATTCATAACTGAGTACAGGCAGGAACTCCTGTAGCAGGTCCTAAGATACACTTGAGCTGACTCCCCGAAGTTTGAATACGAGGGAGAACAAAGGAAATGAAAGATTCAGAAGTCTCTTGTCAGGGATTTGCAAAACAAGTCAGGAAGTTCAGGGAAGTGTGCAGTTTGGAGTGGATTTATTGCATGAGGAGGAAACCTGCTTGTTCCCTAAAAGAGTCTGGAGGACACCCAGTCACCATGCCGATAAAGACTGCACGAGGGAGTCATCAGCATCTTTGAGAAGCCAGTGGTGGCTGTCCTCTGTAGACCAAGATTGACATAGAAACTACTGCCCAGGAGCCGGGCTTCCTGTGGCCAGGGGAAGCAAGATTCTGAAAAAACACAATGAGATCAGCCCCAGGATTTCTTTGGAAGGAATGATACTAAAGCTGAGCTCCAGTACTTTGGCCACTTCATGCGAAGAGTTGACTCATTGGGAAAGACTCTGATGCTGGGAAGGATTGGGGGCAGGAGGAGAAGGGGACAATCGAGGATGAGATGGCTGGATGGCATCACTGACTCGATGGATGTGAGTCTGAGTGAACTCCGGAAGATGGTGATGGACAGGGAGGCCTGGCGTGCTGTGTCATGGGGTCACAAAGAGTCGGACATGACTGAGCGACTGAACTGAACTGAACTGAACTGAAGATGCAGCCATTAAGTGTTAGAGGCTAGTGGATGTGTTGAGTTGGCCAAAAAGTCCATTTGGATTTTCCGTAACATCGTCCAGAAAAACCCAAATGGACTTCTTGGCCAACTCAATAAATAATACAATGGGCAACAGGGCTGACTGAAGATCCTGGCCCCCAGGGGACACTGGTGATGAAAAAGGGCTGGACTGGCCCCAGGGCTCTCTGACCCACAGAAATCTGTGGCTATGTCCAGTATCTCAGGTGAAGATATGCGGTGCTGACAATCCAGCTTGACTTGCGTGAGCAGAAAAAGCTGTAGGCTCCCACCAAGAGGCATTTTCATGCCTCACCAAGTTGCCACCAACTTTCTGGCTTAGACTTTATAGGTGAGTGGACAGCTGAGTTCCCATGAAGAAGGACCCTGTCATTTCTCCACACATGTTAAAATAACCTTCCCTGACCCCTTCCTGAAAAGCTGTGTGAACATTTTCTAGAAGAGCCGTACCCTGGGGTGGGAGGAAACTGCAGAACTCAGGCTGGCCCTGACATCAGGGCCTCGAACCGGCATGGAGGCACTGGCAGTCCCATGAGAGGGGAGGCTGTGGCCGAGTCCATCCGCCTCTGGCTCACACCGCAGACTCGAAGCGTTGTATCTGCCCCTGCTGAAGCCACTCAGCCCCTGTTAGACAATGTCGGACGCAGTCACTGCTGGCTTCTCCGCTTTGGTTCACTGCAGACTGACTTCCCCAGGGCATGTCCCTGTGTGGAAGTGTGAGGGTGGACGGGTGGGGAGAGATTTTGTCTTTTACTGAGATTTCACTCACCTTACAGTAAAAAAATAATCTATTTCGAGGACGCTGTCCCTCTCGTCCATTAAATCATGGCAGCAGCAAAGCTTATTCGCTCCTTAAGCTTTCATTCTCGGAATTCTTGAATTCATAAGGAGGTAATAATACACGGCTCCAGTCTATGAAGAGAGCTCTTTACAGCCAGTTCTCAATCATGGCCTTAGTCACCAGGAGTATCACTAAATCTCATTTGTCATTCTTCCATGACATGATAAGCCCTAATACATTTAAAGTGTGCTCATGCCAATGCGAAGCTACCTTGTTCCTTCTGAGGGTGTGTAAACAAAGCTCTTCCCCACATATTTCTGTACTAATTTTGTTTGTTTTGCATATGTGCAAAGAGAGTGGTAGACACATGTTGAGAGGACAATTGGCAACATCCACTTTGACGGAGAAGGAGTAAAGGACCTTTGACACTTTTGTCGAGGGGTTTTGGGATTTTTGCTCTCAGTGGATTCTGGTCTGTGGTGATAATACCCAGTTGGTCACTGTGATTGCGATTTTATACAGCTTGATTTCTGGCTTAACTTTGCTATAATTTCTATTGCTCAGAAGGTGGAGGAATGTTGTTTTGAGAACAGAGAGAACCTGGAACCAAGTGCCTGAGTCTTGGAGAAATTCATAGAAAGCCTCATAAGGGCACCGACAGACACCAGCCCTGGAGCTTAGCAAGGCAACTTCAAGTTGGAGGAAAAGGCCCATATGACTCCAGGTTAGAGAATTAACAATAAAATATTTCTTAAGAGGAAAGAAAAATTAGAGAAACCGTATTTAAATTCTGGTGATGTAGCTATGAGAGGAAACATGGGATAAAGCAAAAGTGCAGGTTTGGGGGGCCATTTTCATCTTAAATCCTATCTCTGTGACTTTCTAGTTTCCCTTTTCTGGGGCACCTATAGGCTGGCTTCATCCTTATTTCACTCTTCAGTATGCGATTTTATTTGAAAATACGGTCTTGTTGCCATCTTCCAGTTAAGACCAAGTCATTAGGGTGGACTCTAACCCACTATGCAGCCTCCTTGATGGCTCAGATAGTAAAGAACCCGCCTGCAGTGCAGGAGACACAGGTTCGATCCCTGGGTCGGGAAGATCCCCTGGAGGAGGGCATGGCAACCCACTCCAGTATCCTTGCTGGGCAATCCCATGGGCAGAGGAGCCTGGCGGGTTACAGTCCATGGGGTCACAAAGAGTTGGACATGACTGAGCTAACACTCTGATGTCCTTGAAAGTGAAAGTCGCTCAGTTGTGTCCGACTCTTTGCGACCCCACTGACTGTATAGTCCATGGAATTCTCCAGGCCAGAATACTAGAGTTGGTAGCCTTTCCCTTCTCCAGGGGATCTTCACAACCCAGGGATCAAACCCAGGTCTCCTGCATTGCAGACGCACTCTTTACCAGCTGAGCCACAAGGGAACCCCTGATGTCCTTAAAAAAAATGTAAATTTGGACAGACAACACAGAGGGAAGACGATGTGCAGAGACGAGGGGAAACGAATGCCGAGCGACCGTGGAAACAGAGACAGGGGTGATGTGTTTTCGTCCTGCGGGGACCCTTGACTGAAATGCTTCCTGACTGGGGCTCTGAGTCACGCGCTCTGCTGGGCACACCTTGCCATGGTCTGTGGGGCATAGCGCCCTGGTAGTCAGCCTCAGCTGGGTAATAGAAGCTGGGGGCCTGGAGGGGTGGGGCTGGGGCCTGCCTCTGGCCTCGGGTGGTCTGCAGAGGCAGCAAGGCTCTGGCCCGGCATCTCACAGTCACCCTTTTCCACTGCCTCCCTTCCTTCCTCCAGTGGTCATGCCCCACCCCCACCAACTTCACAAAAATCTTCCCAGCTCCGGCTTTAGTTCGCAAAATCCCATGCATATTCACTCGCTCATTCAATAAATATTGATTGATCACTCGCTAAATTTCAAGTGTAGCTTTAGGCATATTTCAAATAACCGTGACACAGGGTGGGGGGCGGTCTCTGACTCCACTATCAGAGACATCAGAGCCCAGGGAACTGTATTCAGAGCCTTGTGATAGCTATAAAGGAAAAGAATATGGAATAGAATAGGTATATACATGTATAACTGAGTCACTTTGCTGTACAGCAGAAATTAAGCACAACATTGTAAATTTAAAAAGATTTCATTTTCAGAAGGCATGAATAATGAATATTTATCAGTGGCAATAAAACAATT
The DNA here is from genome assembly GCA_006408695.1 of Aepyceros melampus. Taxonomy (NCBI): domain Eukaryota; kingdom Metazoa; phylum Chordata; class Mammalia; order Artiodactyla; family Bovidae; genus Aepyceros; species Aepyceros melampus. The sequence continues at coordinate 172,088 of SJXQ01005330.1, forward strand.
TTTGGTGGTTAAAAAGGAAATATCCAAGCCCAGACTCTTGTTGAAAACACCTGGTGTTCTCGTCTGGGTGAGTCAGGCGGAGCTAATTGGACCTTGAGAGGAAGTTGCTGGTCCAGGATTGTGTTCTGGGCGTGCGGTGGGGTGGGGAGGCTTGTGTTGGGGATGTGGACACACTCACTGTATTCACACCTGCCTTCCATGGGCAGTGCCCTGAGCTTGTCCTGCACACATACACGAACGGTTGTTAGACACTTCTCTCCTGTTCTTAAAGACACTTAAATCTGTTAAGCTTTCTAGTCGTCTACTTTCCTCAAAACAGTCAGTGAGGAATCCTGTCAGGCACTTGGTTAAGTTGAATATTTCCTTGTTAATATGAACATTCATTCCCAGAACTAATATTCATGTTCACAGCAACAGACACAGTGACCAAACCCACAGTCTAGAGTACGAAGTGTGTTCAATGTTTTGGGGGTACTCAAGAATTTTTTCTTCTTCTTTTTCAAAATTTTAACCAGAAATATATTATTTTTTCATTTCATGTTATTTATATTTTCATTCTATTTTAAAAAATTGGTTAATTAATCTGGCCACCGAGGTCTTAGTTGTGGTTCTCAGGATCTCCGTTGCCATGGGCGTGATCTTTGTTGCAGCCGGTGGGATCTAGTTCCCTGACTGGGGCTCGAACTCGAGCCCCTTGCATGGGGAGCGTGGAGTCTTAGCCACTGGACCACCAGGGACATAAATCCCTACATATTTTAAGGAATTTTATTTTCTGTTTCACTGAAATGTGGCAGCGGATTTTCTTTCCCAGGTGTGGTCTGCTCCAGGAACTAGGCCTGGAGATATTAAAAGTTCCATCTTTTCATTCCCTTGACACCCCTCGACCCCGCCTTGGCTGGAGGGAGAGAGAAGGTGCCATTTATAAGGGATTTGAGACGGGGCAGGAGAGAGCACTTGGGGGCAGGTGATGGTGTTTGACAGAGCAGGGAAATCCTGGGCTACAACAACTCCTGGAGACTCTCTTAGCTGTGAGTCGTGAGCAGCTAATACTCCATCCAGGTGCCGTTCAGTCGCTAAGTCCTGTCCAACTCTCTGTGACCCGTGGACTGCAGCACGCCAGGCTTCCCTGTCCTTCACTGCTTCCTGGAATTCGCTCAAACTCATGTCCATTGAGTCAGAGAAGCCATCAAACCATCTCATCCTCTGCTGCCCCCTTCTCCTTTTGCTGTACTCCAATACAAAATAGTCCGTCTAGTCAAAGCTATGGCTTTTCCAGTAGTCATGTATGGATGGAAGAGTTGGACCATAAAGAAAGCTGAGCGCCAAAGAGCTGATGGTTTTGAACTGTGGTGTTGGAGAAGACTCTTGAGAGTCCCTTGGACTGCAAGGAGATCCAACCAGTCCATCCTAAAGGAGATCAGTCCTGAATATTCATTGGAAGAAGTGATGCTGAAGCTGAAACTCCAATCCTTTGGCCACCTGATGCAAAGAGCTGACTCACTGGAAAAGGCCCTGATACTGGGAAAGATTGAGGGCAGGAGGAGAAGGGGACGACAGAGGATGAGATGGTTGGATGGCACCACCGACTTGATGGACCTGAGTTTTGAGTAAGTTTCAGGAGTTGGTGATGGACAGGGAACCCTGATGTGCTGCAGTCCATGGGGCTGCAAAGAGTCAGACTTGATGTAGCAACAGATCTGAAAAAAAAATAAAACATTTTAAAAAAGTGAGCTGAACTAAACAAGGCTGTCGTTGCCATATTCTGGCACAAACTCCTTATCTCCTCATGAACTGGAAGAGTTTGCAGGTTGTCATTGTCAGCAAGGTCCTCTGAGGGCACTGTTGTCAATCAGCTGTGGTCCTCCCCAACAGGAAATCACGCTGGGTCGTTTCCTGATCAGCTCTATTTGTGAAGTCAATCTTCCCGAGTCACTTCCAGTGTGAAGTGACTTCCAGAGTCTGGGGAGATAAGCCTTGCCCACTCTCGGCTTTCCCAACAGCTCTTTTTCCTCTTTTGCCCTAGGGTGGGGAGGCTGACTCCCCTTAGCAGATCTTGTCTGATTGTGTCTGACGACATCTGTTTAGTCTTCCCCAACGTCCAATCTTTGTCAGCTGAGAAATATTTGAAGTGCTGACGAGGCTCTTACAGATGACACACCTATCACTGCAGAGTTGGGAGGATTAATTCTTCTTAATTATGTGAGTGCTGGGCCATCATTCAAGTTTATTGATGCTGTCTGGCTGTGTCTAGGAGATTTATAGGTATCTAAATCCATCTTACCTAGAACAGACCTCAAACAACTTGGCTGCCTTTTCAGAGTCTTTGTGCATGAGGCAAATGCTATACAGTTATTACAGAAACTCTTTCATAAATAAGGACTTGCTTCTCTAAGTTTCCTGTCTGGGGCCCTGGGGCCCTGGGGCCCTGGAAGGGGAGTTTGGGAATTGGGAATTTTTTGGGGGGGCAATTTTTGTATCTTTTTCTCCTGTGGCTGAGTTAAAAACCCACTGTCTTCAGTCAGAGTGTTCCATGCTAGCCCAGGGAATATTCTTGAGAATTCTATTCAAGTTAATTTGCAAAGCAGAAACAGAGACACAGAGATAGAGAACAAATGGATGGATACGAAGGGGAAAGGAGGGGGTGGGAGGAATTGGGAGATTGACATTGACATATATACACACTATTGATGCTATGTAACTTCCCAGGTGGCTCCAGGGTAAAGAATCTGACTGCCAATGCAGGAGACGTGGGTTCGATCCCTGGGTTGGGAAAATCCCCTGGAAGGGAAAATGGCAACCTACTTCAGTATTCTTGCCTGGATAAAGGCAGGCAAATCTCAGACAGAGGAGCCTGGTGGGCACGGTCCACAGTGCCACTAAAGAGTTAGACACGGCTTAGTGACGCAACAACAATATAAAATAACTAATGAGAACCTACTCTGGAGCACAGGAGACTCTACGTAATGCCCTGTGGTGACCTGCATGGGAAGGAAGTCCAAAAGGGAGGGGGTATTTGTACATGTAGAGCTGGTTCATTCTGTTGTACAGTAGAAACCAGCACAACAGTGTAAAGCAACATACTCCAATAAAAGGATGTGAACTGAGAACTTCCAGGTGTTCAAGCAGGAGAAGGCAATGGCACCCCACTCCAGTACTCTTGCCTGGCAAATCCCATGGACAGAGGAGCCTGGTGGGCTGCAGTCCATGAGGTCGCTGGGAGTCGGACACGACTGAGCGACTTCACTTTCACTTTTCACTTTCATGCATTGGAGAAGGAAATGGCAACCCACTCCAGTGTTCTTGCCTGGAGAATCCCAGGGACAGAGGAGCCTGGTGGGCTGCCATCTCTGGCGTCGCACAGAGTCGGACACGACTGAAGCGACTTAGCAGCAGCAGCTTAGCAGCAGATGTTCAAGCTGATCAAACTGCCAACATCCATTGAATCATTGAAAAAGCAAGAGAGTTCCAGGAAAACATCTACTTCTGCTTTATTGACTATGCCAAAGCCTTTGACTGTGTGGATCACAACAAACTGGAAAATGCTTCAAAAGATGGGAATACCAGACCACCTTACCTGCCTCCTAAGAAACCTATATGCAGGTCAGGAAGCAACAGTTAGAACTGGACATGGAACAAGAGTGGTTCAAAATTGGGAAAGGAGTATGTCAAGGCTGTATATTGTCACCTTCCTTATTTAACTCATATGTAGAGTACATCATGTGAAATGAGAGGTTGGATGAAGCAAGATTTCTTGGAGAAATATCAATAACCTCAGATATGAAGATGACACCACCCTTATGGCAGAAAGAAAAGAGGAACTGAAGAGCCTCTTGATGAAAGTGAAAGAGGAGAGTGAAAAAGCTGGCTTGAAACTCCACATTGAAAAATGAAGATAATGGCATCCGGTCCTGTCACTTCATGGCAAATAGATAAGGGAAACAATGGAAACAGTGAGAGACTTTATTTTCTTGGGCTCCAAAATCATTGCAGATGGTGACTGCAGCCATGAAATTTAAAGACGCTTGCTCCGTTGAAGAAAAGCTATGACCACCCTGGAGAGCATATTAAAAAGCAAAGACGTTACCTTGCCAACAAAGGTCGGTCTAATCAAAGCTATGGTTTTTCGAGTAAGAACTACGGTGTTGCAGAAGACTCTTGAGAGTCCCTAGGGCTCTCAAGGAGATCAAAACAAGGAGATCAAACTAGTCAATCCTAAAAGAAATCAGTCCTAAATATGCATTGAAAGGATTGATGCTGAAACTGAAGCTCCAATACTCTGGCCAATTGATGTGGAGAACTGACTCACACTTGTAGGTATTGTCAAAGCTTTTCTTCAATATGCTAATAGGTTTGCTGTAGCTTTTCTTCCAAAGAGCAATTGTCTTTCAATTTCATGGTTGCAGTCACTGTCTGTGATGATTTGGGGCCAAATGCAATTTCAGATTTTCATTAAAATATCATATTTATGTCAATTGACATGATTCTTTTTCATATTTGAACATCTAAAGTGGAAACTAAAGTGTAGCTTCACTCCCCAAATAAGACAGCCCCTGTGGTCCTCCAGCAGGTAACAGCTGACAGTTGATCACGTGATCCCCTTGAGTGTGATGGGAGGCGTGTACTCGGGTGGGGAGCACAGTGAATTCGAAATGTAAGGGCCCGGCGGAGCGTTTTATTCAGGCTGGAATGGAAGTCATTCGGAGCTTCGTGCGGAATCTTTGTTCTTGATTTATAAAGGAAGGTTAGAGTAAGAAGCACTAAAGGAATGGTTTATGGATTCATAGATGAGGGGATAAACTGGAATATAAAGTGGAAAAAAATTGTCATCCAAAGTCACAGGCCTGGATTTGAGCCCCATCTCCATCCATCACTCACGGTGCGGCTTGACAGGCAGGTGTTTTCCCCCTCCCGCCTCTGTATCCTTATTGGTCGAACAGGGACCTCAGCAGCTGCCTGGTAATCTCACGGGCTGCGGCAGGAATCAGAGGAAGGGTGGTAATAAAAAAAACACTGGTTTAGATCTTAGGACGAGGAGGGTGGGGCGAACTGGGAGGGTAGAGCTGATGTATCTACACGGCTGTCTGACACAGACGGCTACCGGGGAGCTGCCGTAGCACAGGGAGCTCAGCTCGGTGCTCCGTGACGACCTAGAGGGGTGGGCGGGAGGCAAGCTCCAGAGGGAGGGCATATAGGTACCTACTGAGCCTATTCGCGTTGTCTTTCCGCAGAAACCAGCACACACTGTAAAGCATTGTGCTCCAATAAAAAGCGAATTAATAAACACTGTTTGAGAACTCGCGTGCGCATCTTTCGTTATTTACTGTCTTCAGCAGCAGCCTGGCAGTTTGGGAGATGGGGGTTCCATTCGCGTGAGCGTAGGGGTCGGGAGGCACCCGGTGTATTGCAGGCTTCTCTGCGTCAAGCATTGCGCATCGTGGAGGCGTTTCGTTCCTTTGCTGAGAAATCTCGGGGTGAACTCGGGGCGGGAGGCCGGTGGAGAACAGTCAGCATGGCCATGCGGCAGGGGTCCCTTCGGATTAACCAGATGGGGCTGGGAGCCAGGAGGCCCGCTGCCCACCCCGCCTGCCCCTGTGAGACGGGCCCTTGGGCCAGGCACTCTGGACGCGCCGGAAAGGCCGCCTGCCCTCTGGCCTCCAGCTGCTGGGTGGTGCCGGCAGTCTGGGATGGGAGGGCGGAGGGAGACCTCCGTGGAGGGCAGGCTCACGTCAGAGACTGTGTTCTCAGCAGAAACCTGACAAGACCAGCTGTCCAAGGCCCCAGCAGTTGGGGTCTGGGGTCTTGGGGAGACCCCTCAGAAGATAAGGAAACAGTGTAATACTTTTGCTTTGCCTTTGTCCACATGCCAAAGCCCGAGGTGTTTGTGGGGGTGACACCTAAGTGCACAGGGAGTGGGTGGTGGTTTACAAAACCCTCGTGTAATCTTCCCAAAAGGCTTGAAGGTGAGTATTCATCTTTGAGCGTGAGATTTTTCAATCGTCAAAAGAATGGACGTGCCTTGTCGTTCAAGGCGACGGACTTCGTTGGTGGCAAAGTTTACATTCAAATGCATATAAGACCTGTCCAGGTCATTCAATTATTAGTACATTCAAGGGGTTGAGTTCCAGAAGATGAATGTAAGCTGGGGCAGTGCCCGAGCAATGTAAACAAATGGATCGAAGTCTGACTTTTGGCTTCTGTGCTCACATGTGTTTGCCTGCCCGCCTGGTAATCCCATATGGCTGGCCCATGGGATGGGATTTACACGGTGGGTGCAATGTGGGTCTACACCACATCCCAGGTGAGAGAGGAGTGAATGGATAGGGTTGGGGGGACCTGGGTTAAGGGTCTTATAGGTTTAGATGAAAAGGGAGGGGACAGGTCATGGGTGTGGGGGAGGGGCCCGAGGGCATGCAGGCTGCACATTGCTATTCCTTCTGGTCCAAAGCCAGTTTCTCTGCCATTCAGGTCAGGGTGGCAGCAGAGGTCTGCCTCTGTTTAATTGGGCAGGGATGCCCCAGGGAGGCATGCATACCCTTGTTGACCAGAATCCACCCTTCCTTTTGCAGGACACCAGCCTGTCCATTCATTTGTTACCCTGCTGGACCTTGCTTTCATTTGACTTCGGATCTTATCCAGCTGTTATCTGTAGAGCTCTGGAAGATTCCCTTCTGCAATAACGCTATTCTTTTTTTGAAGTAGGTGGCTCAGATGGTAAGAAATCTGCCTGCAATGCAGGAGACCTGGGTTTGAGCCTTGGGTTGGGAATATCTCCTGCAGAAGGGAATGGCTACTCACTGCAGTATTTTTGCCTGAAGAATTCTATCGACAGAAGAGCCTGGAGGGCTATAGGGGGTCGCAAAGAGTCAGATATGACCGAGCAAGTAACGCTTTCACTGTCATAGTAATTCACAATGTTTTAGATGTACAGTAAAGTGATTCAGTTGTATAATATGCACATATATCTCTTCTTTTTCAGATTCTTTTCCACTATAGGATATTACAAGATACTGAATGTGCTACACAGCAGGTCCTTGTTTACCTATGTTTTATACAGTAGTGTGTATCTGGTAATCCCAAATTTCTAATTTATCCCTCCCCATCTCCTTTCCCCTTCAGTAACCATCAGTTCATTTTCTACATCTGAGTCTATTTTTGATTTATAAACATTTGTGTCATATTTTAGATTCCACATATAAAGGATATGAGATTTATCTTTTCTCTGTCTGACTGCACTTATGAACATCTCCAGGTTCATTCATGTTGCTGCAAATGATATTACCTCATTCTTTTTTGTAGCTGAATAATATTTCATTATATATATGTACCACATCTTCTCTATCTATTCATCTGTCGATGGACACTTAGTTTGCTTCAAAGTATTGGTTATTGTAAATAGTGCTGCTATGAACATAGGGCATATTTTTATACCCTTATATGTATAGGGATAGATACTTGTGCAACTCTTCAAATTAGATGCAGTAATGTTTCTGCGTCAGCGCCTGGAGTGGTGTTGCTGGCTGGTCCTTGGCACAGATCGTCCCTTTTCCTTTCCTGAAAGGAACTCAGTTTTTGTTGTTCCATTGCTCAGTCATGTCTGACCCTTTGTGACCTCAGGAATGCAGCACGCCAGGCCTCCTTGTCCATCACCAGCTCCCGGAGCTTGCTCAAACCCATGTCCATTGAGTCGGTGATGCCATCCAATCGCTTCATCCTCTGTCGTCCCCTTCTCCTCCTGCCTTCAGTCTTTCCCAGCATCAGGGTCTTCCCCCTTTGTCTCAGAGTCCAGTGCTACAGGGAAATGACACCTGCTCTAGGAGTGGCCTGAGTTTTCTTTCCTCTTCTTTGCCCCATGATTAGCCGAGGAACGACTGTGGTGTAATTTTAGCCAGTGGGACATGAGACAGGGTTTTCTAGAGACCTCTGGAGAAGGAGGTTCCTCACTTGTCTGGGGAAACTATTATACTCGAAGCCCCGAGGTCTCTACATAGCCACTCTGAGGAAGCGTTTAGCAGCACACAGATGAGAGAAGAAGCATCTTCCTTGTGAACAGATGAGAGCACTGGGTCAGCACTGAGCTCCCAGCAACCAGCTGTAAGATCTGCCCTTCCTGCAGACGTTCAGTTATAGAGCCAAGTAGCTTCCTGATAAAGAAGGCTGAGTGCCAAAGAATTGGTGCTTTCAAACTGCGGTACTGGAGAAGACTCTCGAGAGTCCCTTGGGCTGCAAGGAGATCCAACCAGTCCATCCTAAAGGAGATCAGTCCTGAATATTCACTGGAAGGACTGATGCTGAAGCTGAAGCTCCAGTCCTTGGGCCACCTGATGCGAAGAGCTGACTCATTTGAAAAAACCCTGATGCTGGGAAAGATTGAGGGCAGGAGGAGAAGGAGATGACAGAGGATGAGATGGTTGAATGGCATCATCACCTCAATGGGTATGCGTTTGAGCAAGCTCCGGGAGACAGTGAAGGGTGGGGAAGCCTGGCGTGCTGTGGCCCACGGGGTCCCAAAGGGCTGGGCACTGCTGAGTGACTGAACACCAACCACAAAGCTTCCTTACTGAGGCCACTCGGCTTGGTTCCATCTGTCCCCTTTCTAGCCAGAAGTATTCTAACATTCATCACCCTTGCTATAGACGAGTAGTTTTTTGTGCTCTATGCCTTGAATACTCCAGAACACTTCTTTGTGCCATACACAAGGCCGAACAGCCAAGGACAACTTGCGACTGCACACTCACCTCTAAGAGCCTGGCACAGCAATGGGCGTGATATAAACCATCTGCCATGGAAAGCGCACATGCTGAGCACCAGACACCTGCCCTCAGAGCAGCAAGAAAAGGAAATAAAAAACCCTCTAGATTCGGAAAAAATGAGAAATAACTTTCTTTTTCATGATATTAGTGGAAATCTCATAAATACTAGTTTAAAATATTAGCAGTGCTGACTTTTATACACTGCCACCAGCAATATCTAAAGCAGCATTAAGACCTCTAAACAAAACCAGGTTTCATTCTGTAAATACATATGTGTTTGTCTGGGTAGACAGAGGGATATATATATAGAGATAGATGTAGGTGTCATCTGAAAAAATCAATGTGATTGAAATTAAGGTGTTTGTAAACTGTGAAAGGTTTACAAAAAATGTCTACTAATTTTCCTGGTTAATACTAACAATCCCTTTTCCTCCTTATAGAGTTCTTAATCAAATATACTAATTTGTAGAATAAAAAGCAGGTTGAAAGAATTCGAAGCTGCATGTAGCCATTCTTTCTAGTCCAATGACTTTCTCCAGGAGACAATTTGGATCAAAGTGGCAGCAGAGTATGTCTTCGCAAACACAAAATTAGATTTTCCTGTTACTGCTCCCCAAGTGAGGAGAGTGTATTGCATTTAATTTCTTCCATCACAAAATCCAGGAGCAGACCGCTGCATCAGTGATGCTAGAAAATGCCAGCAAACACGCAGTTTAATTATTTTAAAAAATGCTTCTGAAACAACCGGGTGAGGATGTGGAAGAGCAAGTGTCGAGCCAGGAGGTGATGATACGAGTCAGCTCGTAATTCATTTTGCAATTTGTTGCCGACGCAGGTTCTGACCCGGCTAACCAGAGCGGGGCAGGAAAAGAATCAAGCGCAGTGGCAGTCTCGGTCACAGAGTGCGCACGCAAGTGACTCGCTCGTGCAGATGGATATGCCTCCTGTGGATGCAGAAGAGAGAAGGGGCAGGAAGCCATCTGACTCCAGGATGCACAGTGTTCAGGAAGCAAACACACCCCCTTGGGCTTGGGGTGATGACTCCTCTCTCTGTCAGGACCCTTGTGACCTGTGGTTCCCCCCTGAGGTTGGGGTGGTGACTCCTCCCTCCATCAGCATCAGCAGACGATGCCGACTCTTGTGACCTGTGGTTCCCCCCTCGAGGTTGGGGTGGTGACTCCTCCCTCCACCAGCATCAGCAGACGATGCCGACCCTTGTGACCTGTGGTTCCCCCCTCGAGGTTGGGGTGATGACTCCTCCCTCACCAGCATCAGCAGACGATGCTGAGCCTTGTGACCTGTGGTGCCCCCCTGAGGTTGGGGTGGTGACTCCTCCCTCCGTCAGCATCAGCAGACGATGCTGAGCCTTGTGACCAGTGGTCCCCAGGGAAAGCAAAACCAAACCCAGACCTCCCTGGCCGGTTGCTGTGCCCAAAGCTCCTCTCTCCTCACTCACTTCTCCTCCAGACTTAGAGCAAATCTCAAACTGGAGAATTTTCTGTGGATATTGACCTCTGTCAAAAGCATATTGAAAAAGGGCTCCACACCTGGTTTTCTTTTGCTTCATTTCTTATTATATGCGGTACAAAAAAGAGCTGGTAGAGCTCATTTCCAGCTCCACATCAGAAATCTTTACATTCGGAATGACTGCCTCACCTTAAATCCCTCAAGTGGGTTTAATCCAAAATTCAATCACACCGAGAGCCCTGTGCAACGTGGCTTTTTGTGTCAATCCCTGCTTATGTATCTGCCGCCCAGTAAATGAAATGAACATGAGATCTATCATTCGTGGCATCAAGGGTGTGGGTAATCCAGGATGAGGGATGGCTGGGGCCATTTCTCCATCAGATACAAAGATGGATTTAACTGAAAACCCGAGGTGCTTGCAGAGCTCCCTGATCATTATTGCACTTTGGTTTCAGCTGAGAACAGGAGATCTGTGCTTTTTCTCCTGTGGAAGGTGGAGACCTGTGTTTAGCTTCTAATGTGAGCTTAGTCTCTCAGTTGTGTCCAACTCTTTGTGACCCCATGGTCTGTAGCCCGCCAGGCTCCTCTGTTCATGCAATTCTCCAGGCAAGAATATTAAAGTGGGTTTCTACTCCTTCCTCCAGGGTTCCTTCCCCACTCAGGGATCGAACCTGTGTCTCTTGCAGCTTCTGCATTGCAGGCTGATTCTTTACCACTGAGCCACCAGGAAAGCCCTCTGAATCCCCTAAAAGCAAGCTATTCTGGGGCCATTCTGTGATCCCAGCTCCATGCAGCTTCTCCAAGCAGCTGCCCATTCACGAATAAAAGAATGAAAAGTGATAGCAGTAGAGCAAAACTCCATTTAGGTGGAACTTGCCCCTGATGGCATCAGGTTCTTGATCAAACATTCAGCAAGAAACACAGCTTTAAAAGCTCCCAACTGCACCCAGTAACTCAGACCATGAACAATGTGTTGCCAAGTGGAAAGCTTTGGAGCACCTGCTTTAATGGAAATAATTATAATTAGCAAAGTGATTAGAGTCAGAAGCTGCTGCCTGAGCATCTCCCAGGGAATAATGATTGTTATTAATTTGCTTTAACTTAAAAATAGGCCTTTTCAGCCTACCACTGACATGGGGAGGCTTTGAGTGCCAGTGCCAACTGGCACTGCTGCTTCACCTGTCCAGGATCCATTTCCCCTTTTTCTGATAAAGAGTCAGCCCCCTGGACATCATGCTCCCCTCATTTTCTGTCCCTTGTGTGGTGGAGCTGTGCCCATCTTCTGCTTCAGGGGTGGACATGGGATCTGGGCCTGGCCAAATAGTACTATTATAGCCATTCTAGCATGTGTAAGGTAGTAGTTCCGTAAGGTTTTGACTTGTATTCCTCTAATGATGAATGAAGGCTTTCCAGATGGCACAGTGATAAAGAAAGAATCCTCCTGCTAATGCGGGAGATGTTGGTTCCATCCCTGGGTTGGGAAGATTCCCTGGAGAAGAGAATGGCAACCCACTCCTGAATTCCTGCTTGGAGAGTTCCATGGACAGAGGAGCCCAGCAGGTTACAGTTTATGGGATCACAAAGAGCCAGACGCGACTGGGCGACTTCACAACAACACTGAATAATGCAGAGCGTCTCTTCATCTGCTGTCTTCTGAATGCAGGCTTTCAAATAAAGGTATTTTGTTGTCATCTAACCATTTTGGGAAGCATCCTTAGGACTTCAGAAACTCAACAAAGCCTCTATAATGTGCTTTCTCCCTTGTGATGTGTAAGTAGACGCAGGGTAGAGATGAGAGGGGGTGGTTGGGAAATAGAAGAGCTGATTCCTGACACTGTCTCGCTTCAGCCTTGTTACTTTTCTTGGACAGGCTAGTCCTGCACAGGGCAGGACATCTCAGCTTCTCCAAAGCCCAGAGATGTTTTCCTGACCCAGTGGCTATCTGGTATCCTTCCAATAATGATCTGGTTAGGACAGAGCTGGGCACAGCTGTGCTGTGTAATGAAGTCTGGGTCCCTGGAGCTGCCTGAGATATTGCTTCAGTAAAGAGAACGTCTGAAGGCGGGCTGCAGTTTTATGCTGTGTCGTCTTTCATCTCCTCGTGGGAGACCTCAGTGGCTGTTTGGCTTTCCCTGACTCTCAAGCTAACAATTTTAGACAAACCACGAATTTTCTGTGGGGCTGGAGATGGTATATTCTCAGGCTCAAATGGATAATAGATGTAAAATCAGAAGTTAACCATCAACAGTAATGCAATTAATTAATTTTTTTAAATCAGAAGTCAACTGCCACCTTCTTCTCTATAGTCATTGAAAGGTGGTGTGCCTCTATTGGAATATCTTCCCTGGTTACTCCTTTTCAATGAAATGAAATCCACGAATACCCCTGCAAAACCCGCATGAGGTCGTCTCTGCCCTCATCTTCAACAGCTTCTGCCCCTCAATCCCTCACTCCCGAGGGCCCTGTCACACTGGTCCCCTCTCCTGTTGAATCTGCCCTGCTGTTGCGTCTCTGCTTTGGGCACAGAGCCATCAGGACCACGGTTAGCGCCGACCCTGCTCTGGGTGTGGACACCCCGCCCTTAGCTCTCCCTGCATCCACCTCCCTCACATCCTTAGACCTGAACTCACTAGCGAGGCCTTTCTCATCCACCTTATAAAAGACTGAACACCTTTTCCTTTGTTTTTTTGCCAAATAAAAAAAGTATTCTGATATTTGTTAAAATGGTGAAGACTTCATTAGGACTATCCGGATATTGTGTTGACAATAGAGGAGAGAAATGTGGCTGATGTTGAATACAACAGGACCTGTGGGGATTTACAGCCAAGGAGCAGGGTTTGAGGGGGCTGGTGGATGGGAAGGGCCAGGAGACAGCATCAAGGGTGGGGGCAGGGCTCTCCCAAACTGGCCTGACAGGGCTCGTGCTGAAGGCAGGCCAGATGATCACTGGGGGCTGGTGGGGACAAGCATCTAAGTGGACTCGGCAGGATTCTTGCTGAAACTGGGCTCTGCTGGCCCAGCAAGGACGGGGCTCTGCTCTGGGAAGGACCAGGAGACAGCATCAAGGGTGGGGGCAGGGCTCTCCCAAACTGGCCTGACAGGGCTCGTGCTGAAGGCAGGCCAGATGATCACTGGGGGCTGGTGGGGACAAGCATCTAAGTGGACTTGGCAGGATTCTTGCTGAAACTGGGCTCTGCTGGCCCAGCAAGGACGGGGCCAAGGTTAGTCCAGAGGAGGGCTCAGAGAAGCCTAGGTGAAGTTTGCAGGAAAGAGGCTTTGTTGTGATACACAGTTCTATGACTGTGTTTATTTCTTGTATCGCATTTATCCCAATCTATAGTTAGAATGCTTACAATGATCTTGTCTCTGTTATTTACTGTTTTGTCTTCCCCAGCAAAGCAACCACTCCTGGAGTCAGAGGTTTTCGCTCTTTTCAGTCCCACCCTCTGTGTCCAGAGCGGTGTTTGCCATAGCAGGCCATCAGGAGGTGTGTGCCTAGGGCGTGGCTGGGTCCTGCGAAGTTGTCCAGAAGAAACACACTTGTGGAACTCGAGCCCTTTGCTGTAGACAGCACACGTGAACAGGAAGGAAAGCAGGGCTCTGGAGGGCTCTGCAATAAGCAGACTCACCTGTCACTCTTGACAGCTCATCTGCCCGATACCTGAACACATAGTGTGGCCCGCATTTAGGGAAATCCCCAGCAGGGAAGGACATCTGCTGGTACTTAAGGATCCCGGGAATAGCGTGAGCTGTTAGTTTTTGTCCTGACATTTCCTGTCTCCTTCATCCTTTCAGTGGCAGGCTTGGGACTTCACAGACATTCAGGGAAGCTCACCGGAAGCTTTGGGGACCCTACCGTGGTACAGGGTGGGTGGATACGATCGTACTGAGGCCAGCGCATACGGGCAGCTGTGTTTCATCCACAGCACTGGCCACTGCTAGGTCTGTATGGCTTGATAGCAAGGCTTCTGGTAGGAACTGGCCTCTAATAAGCTCGGGTTGTTTCAGTATGTTCCACAGTTGTCCTTGGCATCCTGAGTTCTGCAGGTGCTTCCGGGAGCTCTGCAATGGGCACAGACACACAATGCCAGCTGCAGTGCAAAGTCTCACTGCACTTTGTCGATGACAGGCCAAGAGTCTCAGCAGTGTTTCTGAGGTATTGGCTCCTTTCAAAAAAGCCCTACAGATTTAATTCTGATGTGAGCACATGGCTGGCAAACATTTCCCAACCTCTGGCAGTGCAGACGGGTACGGTGTGTGGCTCTTGATTTAGGAAACTCGCTTGCAAAACTTTCCTTTTGGTCTTCACAATGCCAAACACCTGTTTCACCCACTACTTGCTTTCCCAGTGGCTGCTTTAGGTCATGGAGGGAATCTGGGTGTGCACTCTATCTTTGTTTTAACAGGGGAGCGTTAGGCACGGCAGCCTCTTCAACAGCTCCTGCCCCTCAATTCCTGACTCCCGAGGACCCTGTCCCTGAGCTCGTCCAATAGTATGCAGACCCTTGTGGAGAAATCTGCGAGGTAGGGGTTTCTACTGCAGCCACTCACTATGTGAACTGGGAAAGCTAACTTCTGTCTCAGTTTTTTATCTGTCAAATGAGCCAATTTCTGTCTAACCACCTTGCAGGATTTTTATGAAGTCCCTACTAGATAAAAATCTAGAGGCACCAGCTGGGTAGTGATGTAAGCAGCACTGGGTCTGAGGTCTCCCTCGCGCCAGCTTGCCCTTGCTCACGCTGGCATTGGTGCCCTAAGTCCAAGTGACTTAGGTTTTTCCAAAATGGAACACCCAAGGTGAGGTTTAATCACCGGCAGGTGCTACCCCAGGGCAGAAAGGGAAGTGAAAGTGTTAGTCGCTCACTTGTGGATGATCATCTGTGACCCCCATGGACTGCAGCCCGCCAGGGTCCTCTGTCCTTGGCATTTCCCAGGCAAGAATGCTGGCGTGGGTAGCCTTTCCCAGGGGGTCTTCCTGATCTGGGGATCCAACCTGGGTCTCTCACGTTGCAGGCAGATTCTTCACTGTCTGAGCCTCCGTGGAAGCCCATCCTGGGGCAGAGAGAGATGGAAAGGGCGGCGAGGGAAGGATGGGCAAAGAGCAGGTGACACGGTGTTGTCTCTACCCTGCTTCCCCTGGGACTGCTGGGAGACACCCCATCACACGTGGGGCACCTGCTCGACCACGTGGATGGCCTTGGGGAGGCCGTTCGGGGAACTGTGCTTGGGAACCATCCATTTGAGGGGAGGGAGAGTAAGTTTTCCACGACTGGTCAGTGTTGGCTTCCTGCCCTCCCCTCTGGGATGTCATCTGCCCTGACGATGGCCACCATGACGCGGCAGCTCACCCCAGAGGCTCTGAGCGTCCTGCCAGAGTCTGGGCAGACGCCCAGGTTCTGACCAGGAGCCCCAGCTCCTCGGAGGTGTGAACCACACAGGACGGAGGGAGGAGGTCCAGACCAGCCCGGCTCTGAGTCATCCGGCCACCACGTCAGCTGAAACAGAAGTGCCGCCTGCATTCTGGAGTCAGAGGCTGAGGGAGCCGGGGGAGCTATACGAGGCTGATTGTTCAAGTCACCTGACGGAGGGACAGGGCTGGCTTTTTTGTCACATACATCCTGTCCCGAGGCTGTCTGATAGCATCTCGACCATGGGGTCAAAATCCTGTGCTTGCAGCAGCCTGGGGAGCACTGGCTTTCTCAAGTTCAACAGCCCAGTGCCTGTCGTTTAAGTAACTTTAGCTGGAAAAAATGTCTTTGCCACTTTTGTTTGATAGGAAAGGGGCTACAGAGGTCAGGTGTAGTCTGCATCCAGCTGTGAACATAGTCAGATCTGCTGACTCGTTTGTGAGGTTGAGGAGAACTTTGGCCCCAAATACACCCTTTATTGGACAGCTTCCTCCCCCGCTTTCTGGGCTGCCAGAAATACCATCTTGGTCACGTGAGTCAAGGCAACTGTGTTTCCTGGAGCGGTGGTCACTGGGCAGTCTGCACTCTGCGTCGGTTTTAAAGATACAGCATCTTACGCTTACAGCCCTGTGCTCGATGCCAGATGTGGGGAGAAAGGCACAAGGGAGCTCGGTGTGCGGTCCTTATGTCTGTGAGGCTTACACCTGGTTAGCAGCAGGACAGGGCTTCCCTGGTGGCTCAGACGGTAAAGAATCTGCCTGCAATGCAGGAGACCTGGGTTCGATCCCTGAGTTGGGAAGATCCCCTGGAGGAAGGTGCGGCAACTCACTCTGGTATTCTTGCTTGGAGAATCCCCATGGACAGAGGAGCCTGGCGGGCCACAGTCCATGGGGCTGCAGGGAGTCGGGCACGGCTGAGCGGCTAACAGAGCACAGCACAGCAGCAGGACTAGTAGGCTGTTAGGTTAGCTTTAGCCACCACACGTCCCTGGGGGTCAGATTAGGAATGTTTGATGGGGAAAGGAAAGATGTGTAACCTCCATTCTGCCCTTTGTTTCTCTGTTTTGTTTATGTTTGCGTGCTCAGTCGTGTGCAGTTCTTTGCAACCCTGTAGACTAGCCCGCCATGCTCCTCTGTCCGTGGGATTCTCCAGGCAAGAAACGGGTGGTTGCCATCTCCAGATCTTCCTGACCCAGAGATTGAACCTGCCTCTCTTGCAACTCCTGCATTGGCAGGCAGGTTCTTTACCACTAGCACCCCCGAGAAGCCCCATGTTTCTGTGAACTTGGCTATTTTAGATGCCTCATATAAGTGGATTAATTGCTCCCATTTTACCAGCATCGCCAGGCCTATCATTGGCAACAAGAAGAACCAAGAGATATGGGGCATCAAATGCCGACTGTCACTGGAGAAGCCCAGTTGTCTATGAAGCCTCTATTGCAAGATGGTGTCTCCTCTTTTCTTTGAGCAGGGAAAGTAAGCAGGAAGCCCAATTGAGGAGAGCTCAGCTGTTTTTATTCTTGGTTTTCTGTTGCCTTCCTTCTACAAGTATATTAGAGAACTGTTGGAGACAGAAAACTATGAAGTGTTGCTTTTTAGAAATGACTATGAAAGCTTTTATCACTGCTATACCGTTAAGAGCCTCAGCTCTATGCTTTTTGAAATTTTAGGGAGAGTGAGCCTATAATTTCAAGATACCTTAAATAGCAAAATTTGAACCACGTCTTCCCAGTGCCATTCTTCATAAATCTATTTAGAATCAAGCTTAAAAATCACCACCAGCAAATCATTTTCGTGGCCTATATGGCAACTGAACATTCTTCTATTTAATTTTTCAGCACTGCTTTATTATAAGACATAGGTTGCAAAAAATAATAAGCTGTTTGTATTGTAAACTGAAAAGAATGAGAATCACAGAGTAGACCTGCAGCAATCTCTTCTGAGGATGGCAAGAAAAACAGACATTTCAGCTGTGCCTTTAGATTCACAATCAGGTTGATGGAAACAAATAGCTCTAGGTCAGTCACCCTAAAACCTAAATAAAGAAACAAGCAGTTGCCAACCAGAGGTGTAGAACTGGTATAGAATTAAAAGGCTCAGGAGACAGCTTTCTGTGACAGTTAACCAGGGGTATGCTCTAATGCACATTAATGAAGTCTCCTTTATGTACAGTTGGGAAGGTCCCCTGGAGGAGGACATGGCAACCCATGCCAGTATTTTTGTCTGGAGAATTCCATGGACAGAGGAGCCTGGCGGGATACAGTCCACGGGGTGGCAAAAAGTCAGACATGACTGAGCGACTAATACTAATGCATATAAGTGGAACCATATCCTTCTCTGTTTGAATTTCTTCATTTAGGGTAATGCCTTCCAGGTTCATCCAAGTCGTCGTGAATGGCACAGCTTCGCTCTTTGTAAAGGCTGAATAATATTCTATCCTATGTTGTACCATACTTTCTTCTTTCCATTCATCCTCCAGTGGACTCATACGTGGTTTCTGTATCTTGACTACTGTGAATAGTGCTTTAATGAACATGGGAGTGTGCATATGTCTTTAAGATTCTGATTTCAGCTCTTCTGAATGAATACCCAGAAATGGGATTTTTAAAAATTATGGTAGTTTTATTTTTAATTTCTTGAGGAAGCTCCACACTGTTTTCCACAGTGGATGTACCATTTTGCATTCCTACCAACATGCACGGGTAGATATCCTCATTTACCAACTTCCTTTGATCAACTTTCAGAAGATTCTCATGGCCTTGGGATATTATATGTATTTTTTAAGGATCAGAGCTTGGCAGCTTTTTAGAGATATGTTTGACGCCACCTCCTTGTGCCCTTTGTATTTTTCAATTTTTTCTGGGTCACTAAATTTGTCTTAAAATTATAAGAGATATGGAAAGGTTTTGACTTTGTCTCACCATTCAAAGTTAGAAATGATTATATCCTGGACTTTAAATCTTATTGTATCTGTCATTTTGTTATTTATTGGTGATTTCCCCAGCCAAACATCTGCCTCACACTTGCTTTTAATTGCAATGGTCCTGAAAGAGTCAGAAAACCCTGAGGGGAGAAGTTTTTTCATCTGGGATGCCAACATCAACTCAAGACCTTTTGTAAATATTAGTGCTCTCAAAATAATGAAGTCTTCAGTTTCCTCACTTTCATTAAAACCAACCACTGAATCAGAGCTTAATGTCTTCACATTTTGCCCTCCTGTCAGTGAGGTTATGGCAGCTCAAGAATACTGACTATGTAATTTATTTGTAGGAGGCATGTAGAGAACTTCCTATGTTCCCACCTTCATGTCTTCTATTAATTTGCTAACTTGGGGCTCCCCTGGTGGTCTAGTGGTTAAGGCACTGCCTTCCAATGCAGGGGGCATAGGTTCAATCCCTGGTCAGGGAACTACAGTCCTACGTGCTTCCAGGCATGGCCAAAATTTTTTTTGTTTGTTTAATTTGCTAACTTGTTGTCACTTTCCATCACTTATGGAAAAACCCCTCTGAGATGAAGTAGCTTACGGAAGGTCACATATTTACATGAATGCTGGTAGGCTTGTCCTTTGGCAGCTAGGTGATTCTTGGTGAACTGGAGAATTCTCTTCTTCTTATAGCTTGGAGAAGAGCTAGCCCATCACTAGGTCCACTGGAGAAGCGTGCCAGGAATATTGTGTAACTTTGTGTTGTTCAGTCACTAAGTCGTGTCTGGCTCTTGCAACCCATGGACTGCAGCACTCCAGGCTGCCCTGTCCTTCACTATCTTCCAAAGTTTACCCAAGTTCATGTTCATTGAGTCGGTGACGCCATCCAACCATCTCATCCTTTGCTGTTCTCTTCTCCTTCTCCTTCAATCTTTCCCAGCATCAGAATCTTTTCCAATGAAAAGAGAGGTGGACAATAAAGAAGGCTGAGCACCAAAGAATTGATGCTTTCAAACTGTGGTGCTGGAGAAGACTCTTGAGAGTCCCTTGGATCTGAAAGAGATCCAACCAGTCCATCCTAAAGGAAATCGGTCCTGAATATTCATTGGAAGGACTGATGCTGAAGCTGAAGCTCCAGTACTTTGGCCACCTGATGCAAACAGCTGACTCATCTCTGCCAACAGCCAACTCATTGTATAACTTACCCAAGCTGAAAACATTCAGTTGCTCCCCTATGGGGACAACGCTTCCTACAAGATATACATCAAACCAACATATTTTACAGCATTTCTAAATATAAGGGTGCATGTCAGATCAGTTGGCTCCAGTTCTGAGCCTTCGTTTACACTACTCATCTTGTCTGGGATACCCTTGTTTCTTCTTATTCAGAACTTTTCCTACTGCTACCTCAAGGTCTGACATAAATTCTACTTCCATTAAAACCCGTCTGGTTATGACACGCTTTAAAGAGCTTTTCACTGAGTGTTTTTACCACGCTTCCTGTCTTTGTTGTCCACTTGAGTCATAAAAACGGTATGTATCACAAGACATTATTTAAGCATCTGGACGGTGGATGGCTTCCGTGTTCCTTGTTGAACTCGACCATGGAGGCAATGAGGACGTACTCATGTGTGTATGCTAAGTTGTTTCAATCGTGTCTGACTCTTTGCAACCCTATGGACTGCAGCCTGCCAAGCTCCTCTGTCCATGGGATTTTTCCAGCAAGGATACTGGAGTGGATTTCCATGCCCTCCTGGGGAATCTTCCCTACCTAGGGATCCAGCTCACATCTCCAGCTCACATGTTTCCTGCAGTGGCAGGCAGTTTCTTTACCACTAGCGCTGCCTGTGAAGCCCACTCATGTGTGGACAGTGCAAAAACTTCCAGAAAGAATTTTTTACTTTCCTGTGCCACCAAGGTCTTCCCAGGTAACTCAGTGGTAAAGATCTGCCTGCAATGCAGGAGACTTGGGTTCTATCCTTGGGTTGGAAAGATCCCCTGGAGGAGGGCAGGACAACCCACTTGAGTATTCTTGCCTGGAGAATTCCGTGACAGAGTAGCCTGGTGGGCTACATGGGATCACAGAAGAGTCAGACATAACTTCGCGACTGTTGGCAACAACAGTGCCAAAGTTCAGATTTGCTTGCTTTAAATTTTTGGCCCCAACCCCCGATCTGCACTTGTGGCCTTGTCTCATGAGCGTGTTGGGCTGGGGGCTAGGATGTGTGCCAAGGGCAGTGCAGTGTGTTTCCAAGCTGAAGGTTTTTCTTCTGTGTGTTGCCACAGATGCATTTGCCTGTCTCCCTTTTTATCTGGGGGTCTTCCTTTTAATTTGTTTTTAATTGCCTATTTAACACACCTAGCAATTAAGGTGAAATGGCTCTTTGACAAATGTGAGCGCTTTTTAATTAGTGCTAATTGCTTTTGTTAATTAAAAGTAATGCTTTATATTGTGTTATTGGTATTCTCTTCTATAAAACTGGATTAATGAGTTCCAATCAATCCTGCTACAAAAGGACTTTGCTTTGTGATCATTGGGACTTGAGGCATCGCATTCTCAGAGGCTGAAAAAACATGACTAGGATTTAAGGAGAAGTTACCAGGGGAGGCAGGTGATTTGGTTGCTGGCTTGGACGACTCCCACCAATTTGGAAGTTCCTTGAAAGTCCTTGGTGAGGAGTGATCTCCGCTGATGCATCAGAGGGTTTCAACAAGAAAGAGGAACATTCTTCAATTAGGACCATTCTGGAGGACACCGGGCTATTTGCAAGAGTCTGGGCTAGGTAAAGGAGGTCACAATGGACGGAGCTGTTTTTCCCTTTAGTCAGAGAGATGGAGTCGCTCAGTAGTGTCCGACTCATTGTGATCTCATGTGCTTCAGCACGCCAGGCTTCCCTGTCCCACACTATCTCCTGTAGTTTGCTCAAACTCATGCTCATTGAGTCAGTGATGCTATATCTCATCCTCGTTGTCCCCTTCTCCTTTTGCCTTCAGTCTTTCCCAGCATCAGGGACTTTTCCAATGAGTTGGCTGTTCTCACCAGGTAGCTGAAGTATTGAAGCTTCAGCTTCAGCATCAGTCCTTCCAATGACTATTCAAAGTTGATTTCCTTTAGGAATGACTGGTTTGGTCTTCTTGTGGCCCAAGGCACTCTCAAGAGTCTTCTCCAACACCACAGTTCAAAAGCTTCAATTCTTGGGCACTTAGCCTTCTTTATGGATCAACTCTCACATCCGTACATGACTACTGGAAAAACCATAGCTTTGACTAGACGGAGCTTTGTTGGTAAAGTAATGTCTCTGCTTTTTAACACACTGTCTAGGTTGTTGGCAGCATAGGTATCTGGGGTTTTCTGCCCTCCACAGCAGTCCCCCTCGCAAGCTCACACTTTTGAGTCTCTCCGATCCTTGGGACACCATTGACTGTAGAAGTTCAGATCATTGTCCTTCACTGAGGGCTTGGAGGAAGCAACGGCCCGCACGTAGTGCAACCCGAGCATCGTGTCAGCACTGCTCCAGGGTCCTCCCCAGGGCGCTTGGTCCTCTGCCTTGGGAAGTGGTCCCATCCTGGTAAACTTGTGTTCCATCCCCTCCATCCAGAACCCTCAGGTCCTGTGTGTGTTCTCCTGGCTCCTGTCTGTACCAGTGGCCTTGGCCAATTCCAGAGGGGCCTCCAGTTCTGGGAAGACCTTTGGGAGTAACCCTGGAATGGGGGCAGGGAGAGGAGACTTTGATTTGCCCTCCTCACTCCATCACTGGATGCAGCCTGACCTCGCCCACCCCGGGAAGGGGCGGGGCTTGAAGACATCAGGAGTTGGCCACCAAAACACCCCCTAGACTTGGAAATGTGCGCTTCAGTCCCAGAGGAGGGAATTTGGACCACGGTCTGCGGCATCCACTTCTCTTGTTTATATAGATGATTTGGCAAACAGATAGGAAAACACTTCCATCTGTTAGGTCAACAGCTGGAGCGAAGCATATTTCATTTCTTTCACTTGGAGTAGGAGGTCTTGATGTGCACACATTTTTATAGAAAAGGAGTCCTTGCACGCAAAGCTGGCTGGGGTCCCACACTGGTCCTCTCTCTCTTGGTTCTCACATTCACTCCTACTCTTAGCTTGCTCTGCTCTGTGTCATGGGGACCCCTTTTCCCAGCCTGTTTCAGATCCTGGTTGGATCAAGGGGAGACTGGATGGAAGGCTGAGGGGAGGTAGGAGGCATGATATTCCCTCCAACTCCCACTCTCTTGCTCAAAGGGGAGGCTCCAGCACTCACAGACTGATGACCACAGCCCCTGGTCTCTAGAGTGGAGCTGTGCACACCACTCCCCCGCCCCAGCCTTGCAGTGGTAGCATCTGTCTTTGTCTTGCCTTGCCAGGCCCTGCTTCTTCTTCTTCTTTTTTTTTAAATTTTATTTTTGTACTTTACAATACTGTATTGGTTTTGCCCTACACTGACATGAATCCGCCACAGGTGTACATGAATTCCCAACCCTGAGCCCCCCTCCCACCACCCTCCCCATATCATCTCTCTGGGTCATCCCAGTGCACCAGCCCCGAGCATCCTGTATCCTGCATTGAACCTAGACTGGCGATTCGTTCTTACATGATAGCATACATGTTTCAGTGCCATTCTCCCAAATCATCCCACCCTCTCCCTCTCCCAGAGTCCAAAAGTCTGTTCTTTACATTTGTGTCTCTTTTGCTGTCTTGCATACAGGGTTATCATTACCATCTTTCTAAATTCCATATATATGTGTTAGTATACTGTATTGGTGTTTTCCTTTCTGGCTTACTTCACTCTGTATAATCAGCTCCAGTTTCATCCACCTCATTAGAACTGATTCAAATGTATTCTTTTTAATGGCTGAGTAATANATCCCTATCAAGCTACCAGCGGTATATTTCACAGAGCTAGAACAAATAATTTCACAATTTGTATAGAAATACAAAAAAACTCAAATAGCCAAAGCAATCTTAAGAAAGAAGAATAGAACTGGAGGAATCAACCTGCCTGACTTCAGGCTCTACTACAAAGCCACAGTCATCAAGACAGTATGGTATTGTCACAAAGACAGAAATATAAATCAATAGAACAAAATAGAAAGCCCAGAGATAAGTCCACATACCTATGGACACCTTATCTTCAACTAAGGAGGCAAGAATATACAATGGATTAAAGACAATCTCTTTAACAAGTGGTGCTGGGAAAACTGGTCAACCACTTGTAAAAGAATGAAACTAGAACACTTTCTAACACCATACACAAAAATAAATTCAAAATGGATGAAAGATGTAAACATAAGACCATAAACTATAAAACTCCTAGAGGAGAATATAGCCAAAACACTCTCCGACATAAATCACAGCAGGATCCTCTATGACCCACTTCCCAGAATACTGGAAATAAAAACAGAAATAAACAAATGGGATCTAATTAAAATTAAAAGCTTCTGCACAACAAAGGAAACTATAAGCAAGGTGAAAAGACAAAGACAGTATGGTGCTGGCACAAAGACAGAAATATAGATCAATGGAACAAAATAGAAAGCCCAGAGATAAATCCACACACCTATGGACACCTTATCTTCGACAAAGGAGGCAAGAATATACAATGGAGTAAAGACCAACTCTTTAATAAGTGGTGCTGGGAAAACTGGTCAACCACTTGTGAAAGAATGAAACTAGAACACTTTCTAACACCACTCACAAAAATAAACTCAAAATGGATTAAAGATCTAAACGTAAGACCAGAAACTATAAAACTCCTAGAGGAGAACATAGGCAAAACACTCTCCGACATAAATCACAGCAGGATCCTCTATGATCCACCTCCCAGAATACTGGAAATAAAAACAAAAATAAACAAATGGGATCTAATTAAAATTAAAAGCTTCTGCACAACAAAGGAAACTATAAGCAAGGTGAAAAGACAGCCTTCGGAATGGGAGAAAATAATAGCAAATGAAGCAACTGACAAACAACTAATCTCAAAAATATACAAGCAACTTATGCAGCTCAATTCCAGAAAAATAAATGACCCAATCAAAAAATAGGCCAAAGAAATAAATAGACATTTTTCCAAGCAAGACATATGGATGGCTAACAAACACATGAAAAGATGCTCAACATCACTCATTGTCAGGTCCTGCTTCTTCACCAATGAGATGGAATTGCCGAAAACCTATTTCTTGTATTAAATATCCTCTGTTTAAAATATCCAGAATAGCTTTAATTAATCCCCAGTTTTTGGACACGGAAGCTGTTTCTTCTTTGTTACTAAAAGTATACAGCTGTGACCATACTTGGCACTAAATCTCTGTGTACACCGATGGTTATTTTATGAAGCTAAAATCCCAGAGGCGGAGGAATTACTGGCTCAAAAGATTTAAAACTCTTGTTCAGCTATTACTAACTTTCCTTCCAGAGGGCTTTCCTAGCTGCTAACCTTCTCTTGGACCCTGTGACTGAAACCCTGTCCTGGACCCTCCAAGCCCCGGGTTTTCAGTTTACAGCCGTGGCTGCCGATAGCACACCATGATGTAAACGGTGGCCATAACCGAGTGCTGTCCACAGCGTAAAGCTGAGTCTTGGTTTTGAAAAGCCAGTTTGGCAGTCCGTGTCTTTCGATTGGGTTGTTGGTCTGTTCACATTCTCGTCTGCTTCTCCTGGAGTGATACACCTGCTGTCTGAGCAGCGATGGGGTGGGTGGGAGCCCCTGGTCTCCTGGTGTGGAGCCTCTCTTTATGAATGAGTTGGTGTAGGGTGGATCGAAGGCTCAGTATTGCCAGCCCATCGTACCTGGGGTAGACATTCTGTCCCACCACGTAGGAGCCTCATCTTTTCAGCCATTCTTCCCTGGAATTCTGAAAGCCTGAGAAGCACCGTCACCTATGCCTTTCAAAGTGAAATTGTAGCTCCACTGGGATGAGGTAAGAGAGGAGCCCTGTCTTCTTGGCTGGACCTGCCCAGATCAGAGTGCTTGTGATAGAGTTACTGAGGGTGGGAGTGACAGTGGGCTCAGCTTCCCTAGACCCCCACTGTTCTTACTGAGCCTTAGTTGATTTTCTTGACTATTTCTCCAATTACTAAACGCCCTCAGGACAGTCCCCAGGAGGTTTAGATGACTGTTTTAAAAAATAATTTTCACTAGTTAAGTGGTTGCTTTTCCAGGGAGAATGAAATCACTGGACTCCCCATTCATTCCAGAATTCTTCTAAAGGCAACTCTGAACTACATGAATATAAACGTTTCCTTTTTCTTTTTTTCCCAATTGCCTGACATGTGGGCTGTAATTCACCATTTTTTGTCTGATGGAAAAGGTTTAGCACAAGTATCTTTATTGCAATAAGTGACTGAGTCTCCTGATACAACATTAAATATTTGAAATGCAATAGTTTTGATCCAGAAAGGAAACTCACTGTTATAGCTGCAGTTCTTGCTCCATGAATATTTAACCCAACAACTTGTGAATTTTTATTACTGAATGCCTTTGGACCAGTGGTCCTATTATAGATTTAAATCCTCGACTTGGTCTAGAGATAAATTTATTATTTGGTATTTGCTCCCTAGGGAGAGATTTAGTCTAGCTAGATTTTTATGGGGTTTTATGACCAGACAACAATGCTCTACAGAGGTCCTTAAAATGTCTAGTCATGTGTGCATTCTGTTCAAACACTCTGAGATTTTGATGTTTGCTGGAGAATTTATCCACTCTCCTTTATCCGTACTGCAGACCAAGATGCTAAAGAAACCAAAGCAAGTAGCCAAGTGACCTTTATGCTCTGCTGTGTTCTCTGATCTTTGGTGAAATTGAGTGTGGCAGGGGTGTATTTTATTTTCTCCCCTTTGCCTTTATGATGTGAAGAACTGACATTTGAAAAGACCCTGATGCTGGGAAAGATTGCAGGCAGGAGGAGAAGGGGACGACAGAGGATGAGATGGTTGGATGGCATCACTGACTCAATGGATATGAGTTTGAGTAAGCTCCAGGAGTTGGTGATGGACAGGGAGGCCTGGTGTGCTGCAATTCATGGGGTCACAAAGAGTCGGACTTGACTGAGCGACTGAACTGAACTGCCTTTATTTTGGCCACATTTCGCATGTTTGCAGAATCTTAGTTCCCCCAGCCAAGGGTTCCCCAGACCCTCAGCAGTGAAAGCACTTGGCCCAGTGAAAGTCCTAATCACTGGACTGCCAGGGAACTCCCTCCCCTTTGTCTGTTAAGGATTGTTGTTGTTTTTTAGTTGAACTTCCGGTAGCTCAGCTGGTAAAGAGTCTGCCTGCAATGTGGGAGACCTGGGTTCGATCCCCGGTTTGGGAAGATCCCCTGGAGAAGGGAAAGGCTGCCCACTCCAGTGTTCTGGCCTGGAGAATTCCATGGACTATATAGTCCATAGCGTCACCATGTCTGACTCTTTTGTGACCCCATCAACTGTAGCCCACCAGGCTCTTCTGTCCGTGGAATTTCCCAAGCAAGAATGCTGGAGCCGGTTGCCACTTCCTTCTTCAGGGAATTTTCCTGACCCAGGGGTCAAACCCATGTCTCTTGCATTGCAGCAGATTCTTTACCACTGAGCCACCAGGGAAGCCTTTTAAGGTTTATTTGCAAGGATTTATCAGTATCCTTCATATATCTAATATCCTGTGCTCTGTGTACACTTTTCCCATCTAATATTTGAATCATTGACATGTATGGAGGACCCATTTAAGCCACATTTACAAAGTAAGTGGCCGGTTAGAACGTTATCATGTGAGTTATAGCTTTTAACCAGGTATCATTTAAAAATTGTTTATTTCTTTGTGTCTGTGCTGGGTCTTCCTTACTCTTATGGGCTTTCTCTAGTCATGGTGAGCAGCGGCTACTGTCTAGTTGCAGGGCAACTAGAGAAAAGCTGCTCATTGTGGTGAATTTGCTCGTGGGTCACTGGCTGTAGGGGGCACGGGCTTCAGGAGTCGTGGCGCATGGGCTTAGTTGCCCCTCAGCATGTGGGATCTGTCCTGAACAGGGATCAAACCCACGTCCCCTGCACTGGCAGGCAGGTTCTTAACCGCTGGATCACCAGGGAAGTCTCTAACCAGATACAGTTTTAATTCAACCCTTTGGGCTCTTGGAAACTAGCTAGTCACCCCTCCTTTTCCTCTATCGACCAAAAGCTTATTGATGACTTACAATGGGTAATACTCCAAGTGGTATCTCAGGGATATGAAGAAATATCAGCCTGACTCTCTTGCAAGGACCCCCATCAGGCAAAGCTCCATGTGTTAAATTATGAAGCAGACAAAAGCTTGTTCTTGTCTTTTGGATTCTCCTTTAAAATAAATTCTCCTATGTGTTCCTTTCTTCTCTCAGATACTATCTACCCTTTTATCTCGCCCTTCTTTTCATGCTTTTCAACACTGTTTTGAAAGGATATTTCCACTACATGGGTCCAGGTGACGTGTCTGTCTTCTAAAGGAAGTTGTGGGTCCAGCACTTCTGGTTGTCTAGACTGTGCCCCAAGCAAGGGCCCCTGGCCAACATGGCAACGTGATGGGCTGGAGTCAGACCTCACTTTCCCAGTCCTGAGTCCTTGTGGACTTTCTGGAAAATGGGATCTCACTACAGCTTCTATGCCCTAATGCTAAATGGACCACCTTTGGCTAATTCCTCTAAAAGTACTGTGTATGCAAGCTGACATCCTGAATATCTGAGTTTTAAGGAATATCTGAGTTTTAAGCACAGTAATATCCCCGTGCTTTACTAGGAGTTTTCGAGAAGTCAGGGAGAAGATAGACTATTTTAGGCGGTCAGAGGGCTACCTGTGATTATGAACTAAGGTGAAGTTTGAAGTCTGCCCTGCTTGCATATGGAGTAGACCGAACGCTTGCTTATATCCTGTATATTTGTGAGAAAGAGACCAGCTCCTCCCATATTGGTTAGGACGTAAGACTGGAAAACTCTAATGGGGGTTTTGAGTTAAGACTTGAGCTGTATATGTTCCTGGGGAAGAAAGGATGATGAATTAAAACAGTTCCAAGAAACTGTAATGCAGGCGGGTGGTCAATGTCAGTGATCTTGGCCAAGACAGGGTCAGG
This sequence comes from Aepyceros melampus, assembly GCA_006408695.1. Lineage (NCBI taxonomy): Eukaryota > Metazoa > Chordata > Mammalia > Artiodactyla > Bovidae > Aepyceros > Aepyceros melampus. The sequence continues at coordinate 200,710 of SJXQ01005330.1, forward strand.
GAGCCTGGGTTTGGGTCATTGGAAAGAGTCAGCCCAGGCATGGATGATCACTAAGATCAAAACTGGGGACCTGGAGTCCAGAGATTCGATGGGAAGTCCAACGTAAGCACCCAGTTGAAGTCTGATTGAGGAGGACAGTCATATAAACCACCACCAGACTCCCCCACAACACCCTTCTATACTTTTCATGTTTGAGGTAAACAAAGAATTAGAGAAAACTATTGAGGGCAGGAGGAGAAGGGGGAGACAGAGGGGGAGATGGTTGGATGGCATCACCGACTCAATGGACAGGAGTTTGAGCAAGCTCCAGGAGACAGTGAAGGACAGGGACGCCTGCTGTGCTGCAGCCCATGGGGTTGCCAAGGGTCGGACACGACTGAGCGACTGAACCACCAATGATGAGCTGGGACAGCACAGGGCACACCAGGGCACTTTACAGAATCTTTGAACGGGGCTAGTGTCTGTCTTTCTGCTTAAGGAGAGAAGAAAGAGAAAGCAGGAAGACTTGGGCTCTTCCCAGAGGCGAAGCAAAGCCTTCTGGCAGAATGGAGGGGAAAATATGGCCCTGGGATGCCTCTGGTTGCAGGCATGGAGGCTTGGGTTTCTGCTTAGCTCTAGATGCTGTTCTTTCGGCCATAACAATGGTGACTCTGCTGTCAGTACACACGTGGGCAGCCCTTCCTTTTTTGGTTTAATGTTTCTTGGGAATCCATGGCCAGAGGGTGTCACTGCGACCCAGGTCTACCTGCCTCAAGAGCAGAAAGGAGAAGGAGGGAGAGAGAAAGTGCAGGAGAGTTAGTTGGTTCTATTATTGATTCTGTTTGCGTTTCTGTAGAGGGTTCAGTTCAGTTTAGTCACTCAGTCGGAAGGGGGTTTGTACACAATTAGCAGCAAAGTCTGGAGAGAACCAGTGCATATTATTACTTTGTGATATTTAGGAGGGTGTTTGTCTCTTATTTCTCTAGCTTTTGAAACAGTTCAGTTCAGTCGCTTAGTTGTGTCCGACTCTTTGCGACCCCATGAACCACAGCACGCCAGGCCTCCCTGTCCATCACCAACTCCCAAAGTCCACCCAAACCCATGTCCATCGAGTCAGTGATGCAATCCAACCATCTCATCCTCTGTTGTCCCCTTCTCCTCCTGACCTCAATCTTTCCCAGCATCAGGGTCTTTTCAAATGAATCAGCTCTTTGCATCACGTGGCCAAAGTATTGGAGTTTCAGCTTCAGCATCAGTCCTTCCAATGAACATTCAGGACTGATCTCCTTTAGGATGGACTGGTTGGATCTCCTTGCAGTCCAAGGGACTCTCAAGAGTCTTCTCCAACACCATAGTTCAAAAGCATCAATTCTTTGGTGCTCAGCTTTCTTTATAGTCCAACTCTCACATTCATACATGACCACTGGAAAACCATAGCCTTGACTAGATGGGCCTTTGTTGACAAAGTAATGTCTCTGCTTTTTAATATAAAGGATGCTTATTGGCCCCCATTTTGTTGGAGAGACCAAGTATGCAAATTGAACCCAATATTTATAAAAAAATCTTAGTATTAGAATTTTAAATGGTAATTTATTAGTGATTAGGTATTGCAAAGATACTTGGCTGCATTCAACAAGAAGGGCTGCTCATGTAGCCACTAATAATCCAACTATTATGCACAGAACTGGAGAATTGTTTCTCCTTAAGTGATGTGCTCTCCTATTTATTACAATAATTGAAATAGTTAGCGATGACTCTAAGAATTTTGTTTTGTAAAATTTGTTTACAAACCGACAAAGTAAAAGTTGCTCAGTCATGTCCGACTCTTTGTGACCCCATGGATTATACAGTTCGTGGAATTCTCCAGGCCAGAATACTGGAGTGGGTAGCCTTTCCCTTCTCCAGGAGCTCTTCCCAAACCAGGGATCGAACCCAGGTCTCCCACATTGCAGGGGGGTTCTTTACCAGCTGACCTATGAGGAGAGCCCCAAACTGACAATGCCTTCATTTTTTAAGTCATTTTTCACTTCTACCAGAGGGAATAAACACAGATGTGGCTGTGAATGCCAACCATGCACTGAAAAATGTTTAATTCCAGGCAAAGGGAAAAGGGGCAGCAGAGAATGAGATGGTTAGGGAGCATCACCAACTCAAAGGACACGAAACTGAGAAAGCTCCTGGAGAAGTGGAGGACAGAGGAGCCTGGTGTGCTGCAGCCCACGGGGTCACAAAGAGTCGGGCATGACTTGGCGACGGAACGACAGCCCCACTAGTATTGTGACATGCCTGCTGCGAGTAACACGGCTTCGCAGGGAGCCTTTCTCGTGGCAAGGCTGTCCTCAGCACTTCCGCATGCGCAGAGTGTTTTGTTGGGTGATTGCACGTCTTGGGGATGATTGGCATGTGATTTAGCAATTGCCATTTCCCCCCAGGGATACCAGAATGCTTCATGTAGGTTTCCAGAGCTCTTAGGACAGGACAAAGCTTCTTAAGGTAAAGAGAGTGAATATCTGCCAGGCTCAGTACTAGGAATATGATGTCATCTACTTTAATGGGGGTTCTTGAGGTTGGCTCATCTGCAGCTCCAACAGGAGACTTATTAAAAAGTGGATTCCTGTGTCTACCCCTGATGACTCTATCATGTGTATATGGCAGGTTTGAGCATCTTTACTTTTTAATAAGCTCCTCAGAAAGTCCTGACATACACAAGATGCTTGTCAATAAACCTCACGTGTTCCCTTCTAACAATTTTCAAACAGCCACATCCTGGACACTTGTATCGTGAAAACTGGTGAGTTATTGATGATCTTTCCTTACTGGACTGTTTCCTTTCATTGTAAATTACAATGGACAGTAAAGCATAATGTAACATACCAGAGCCTAAAATGCAAAGGGTCAATTCTGTTCAATAACTCAATTTATCAATTTCAGACTGTAAACATATTTAAATATTTTGATAAGTGTTAACAGCCTTTGTTTTGTTGGCTGAAACTTAGATATGCTATTAGCATCGATCAATAATTATTATCTGTAGGATTCTCACTGGATCAACACAGCCTGGAGTGCACCTCATGTGTCAGCTCTATTTTGTATTAAAAGTTTTCAGGCCCCAGGAAAAATGGTCTGAAAGAATGTGCTTAGTGGAGAAAAATACAGTTAAAATGAGAGTTTTGATCTATAGTCATTGATTTTGGCAACTTGGCCTCTCTTCGAGTGAAAACCAGTTTTAAGTGTTTTTGAAAAAGGATTATGAAGGATTTGCATGTGTTTAATGTGAACTACAGTTCTGCAAGTTGCCCGAAATGTCACCATCCCCGATTTAATCCTTTAAATTATGGTTTCGGGTGTGTCTGTCACACGAAAAGTGCTCTTTCGTGTCAGTCTAATGATATTTTAGTGGTATTGCAACAGAGTGCACAGGCCCCTGCAGCTGAAACGGAAACGCTGCAGGTCTTAACATGTGTTCTTGGCCAAGGCAGGGCTCTCTGAGCGCTGCGTGGAGTAGAGAACTAAGTGCGCTGGAACAGCGTCTGATACACCCTCTTCTCAACTCGACTCGCTTCTCTCCGCCTCAAAGGCGGATCCTTTATCAGACATCAGGAGTGGAAATCTTTCAGGAATGTGGGCACCTGGTTTTTCTCAAGGGCCGCCCTCAATGGCAGAGGAGACAGGACCAGAACATCTGGAGTAAGTCTTGCTGCCTGTGTTAAGGGCCTTTCCCCTCCTCCAGGGCGGTCCCACCTCTTCTGCTCTCTCATCTTTCCTATCTCTCGTCTTTTCCTGGGAGCTCAGGGTGGGACCAGGGACCATCTCTGTGATGCTCTTTCAGCTCCTGCATCACTCTTACAGAAGCAGAGAGAGGGATGGGTTTTCTTCTTCCACCAAAACTGGCTGCTGTCTGTGTGTGTGAGTTCCCTTCTCATCCATACCAATGTCTGTCTTTATTGTCATTCTTAAGCTTAGCAATTACTATGTAGGGTAAAAATTCCTCATGTTGAAGGAGGGAAAAAACAAAAGGACTCAGAAATGATGGCGGCATGAACGGAAGAGAGTGAGAAGTCTGATCTCACTAAATGCCTACATTCACAAAAGGTGGGGCTGGATTCTAGGAGCTTCAAAAGCCAAGGTGACCAGTTTAAATTTGATGGAGAAGGGGAAAGGGGGCCAAGCACGCTCTGGGATGTAGGCACACCTGCAGGAAGTTTGCCAGGAGCACTTTCCAGGTCCCCGCCCAAGGAAGGGAGGAGGGCCTGTCGACAGCAGCCTCAGCTGACCTCGGAAGGTGGTGCATTTTCGGGGGGCCCTGGCCTTGCCCCTCTCACACTGGCCAGTTGTTGGCTGTGGCGTCCTCTGTCCCCAGTGGGGTGTCACGGGGTGAAGGAGCGCTCCTCGTCTGAGAGCAGTTTGCAGAGAGGATGGCAGCCACGGCCAGTCATCTGGTGGGAGCGGGTGTGGAGAGTGCTTCACCCCTGAAGGAGGGGTGGGCGGCACATTGTGGGGTCCCTTATGGGCATCTTGCTGTCCATCACTGCCGTGTCTTAAGGAATCTGTTGTCGGGGCAAAATGCTTACTTGGAGGTTGGGTATGTCTTCGGCAGAATGACTGAGTGAGTCCTCCAACCCGTAAGGCAGGAAGATCCTTGAAGGCTGTAGGTCGATGGCAAAGCTCTCTGGAGGAGGGACTGGCATCAATACGAATCCTCGTTACCCCTAATGGGACTCGGTCACATCCATCGTGCGCTTGACCGGCACTGTAGCAATATTTAAGCGTGCCATCTCGCTTCGCATTCAAAGCCTGCTGGTGGCGGGCTGTGTTTCATTACCATTCTCCTGGTTGTCAGCATTTTTGTGATACAATTAAAGGCATGTAATTCCCAGAACAAATGAGCCATTTCGAATATTGTGAGTTGTGTAATTCAATATTATAAAAACCCGTGGAATAATTGAGTTTAGAGAAACAAATAGGCACCAGTGTGGGCTGAACAATCTGGCGGACGAGGATCCTGAGAGTTCCTGACCCTCCCGATTGGGTCACCGCGAGGAAGTGACACCCACGGAAAGAGCCGCTCACCTGCGGCTCCACGGCCGCCTTGCTAAAGCTGCTCTTGCCTAGTAAGGAACAGGATCTCGTTTTCCCTTGGACCTTTGGACAGTGCAGTTCACGAAAGCGAGAACTGTAAATGTGATCTCTACTGTGAATAAAGAACAATTTAGTTTTCCTACTATAGAGATGCAGCCAGAAGTGAACGTGTTTCATGTTCTTTTCAGGAAACACGCGTGGATTTGAATCTTGGATTTCCGTATCCCCTCTGAACTCATCAAACTGCTTTTAATGCTTCTTCAGGCCATGTGCTAAGGCAGGGCAGCACGTGATGGCTGGGGAGATGACAGTAGGGGTCTGTGAGCGGCAGGGAATGTGCGAAAGGGAATGTGAGAGGGGGCTGGACGATCTTGGCCTTATGGAGCCAAGGAGAGCCATCTGCCTCGCTGCATCAGCCTGGACAGAGGGCCCAGGACTCCCAGGCGTTGTAGTGACTGAGTCAGGGCCCCTGCCCCTGCACTGCTGTGTGGCCGCCGGCAGCTGTTTCTCACGGGCTGGTCAGCGGTCCCCGTGGCTGCTACAGCCCCTCCTGCGACTGGAGTCTGATGCCCTGCAGTCCCTGACCTTATCTCTCATCGCCCGCTCCTCTGGTTCTTTTGAAAAAAAATTTATTGGAGCATAGCTGATTTGCAATGTTGTATTAGCTTCTACCGTACAGCAAAGTGACTCAGCTCTACATACACACATAGCCACTCTTTTCCAGATTCTTCTCCCATATAGGTCATTATAGGGTATTGAGTAGAATTTCCTGTGCTGTACTGTAGGTCCTAAAGGAAATCAACCCTGGATATGCATTGGAAGGGCTGATGCTGAGACTGAAGCGCCAATACTTTGGCCACATGATGCAAAGAACTGACTCATTGGCAAAGACCCTGATGCTGGGAAAGATTGAAGGCAGGAGGAGAAGGGGACGACAGAGGAGGAGATGGCTGGATGGCATCACTGACTCAGTGGGCATGAGTTTGACAAGCTCTGGGAGATGGTGAAGGACAGGGAGGCCTGGTGTGCTGCAGTCCATGGAGTTGCAAAGAGTCGGACATGACTGAGCCAGTGAGCAACAGCAAAACAGTGGGTCCTGTTGCGTATCTGTTTTATATACAGCAGTGTGTACATGCTCGTCTCAGTCTCCCAGTTTATCCCTCCTCCCCTTACCCCCTGGGAACCGTGTTTGTTTTCTATGTCTGTGACTCTATTTCTGTTTTGTAAATAAGTTCATCTGTACCATTGTGTTTTGAGATTCCACATGGAATCTGGGGAGGGGAGACCACCCTGCAGGGTGAGTTCTAACCTGTCCTCCCAGCCGGGGGCTCTCTCAGTGATGCCGATCTTCCTTTAAGGGCCCACCTTGGATCACCCCCACCTCGTATCTTGGAGGTGCAGAGGTAGAACGCCTCTGCTCATCATCTCCATTTCTGCAGGTGAGAATACTGACTATAGAAGGACTTCAGTTCAGTTCGTTTGTGTCCTACTCTTTTCAACCCCATGGACCACAGCAGGCCAGGCCTCCCTGTCCATCACCAACTCCTGGAGCTTACTCAAACTCATGTCCATTGAGTCGGTAATGCCATCCAACCATCTCTCCTCTGTCATCCCCTTCTCCTCCTGCCTTCAATCTTTCCCAGCATCAGGGTCTTTTCCAGTGAGTCAGTTCTTCGCATCAGGTGGCCAGAGTATTGGAGTTTCAGCCTCAGCATCAGTCCTTCCAATGACTAGAAGGAATTAAGCAATCGAATTGTCCCAGGAGTTGGGGAATGGTTAACACGTGGCATATCTATATAATAGGATCTTTTAAACCCATTAACTGGGTTGCCAGGCAAATATTTAATGACCATAATGCTCATGATGAAACATGAAGTGGTGAGCAGGATGTACTATTGTGGAATTTTAGTAGTTAGCATTCTGTGAGTCACCCTTAGGCTCCAGCACATGGTATAAGGTTACTGAGGATGTATCTGAATCTGGCAGACTCTGAGTCTGTGCCATGAGGTGGGGAGGGGGGGCGTTCCTTAGCCAGAAGGGCGGCTGACCCTGGTGTCTACACATCCTTGTGGCCATATCTCAAAACCGTTTGTTGGTTTATACTTTCCAGATATTCACTGACTTGCCCCCAGCAATCAGTTCCATTTCTTTGTAAAACACAGTTCCCCAAAGAACACCAACTTCTAGTCTTGCTGAAATAAAAAGTGAAACAGTCAAAAAAGGCAATGGTCCTAGAAAATAGAACCCAAACTTCAAAAGTATAGAATGCCAAATTCAATCATAACTTAAAGTTGTGATATGACTAAGGCGGCCATACATTCTCTTTATAAACAAGAAAAGCAACCTGAGAAGTGGCAGTGAGGATTCTGGGCAGTGCCAAAATTGTTCAAGTGAAAAAGGAAGTTTGAGTAAAACCGAGAAAGGTGGTTGATGTGAGGCGGGGACGTGCACGTGACCGAGTATGTCTCATGTGAAAAGTGGGTGTTTTGCTAGGATCCCAAGAGTCTGTGCAAATGACCCTGTGATGCTACCGGCAGTGAAACTTCTAGGGTCTCCATTAACCAATGATCTATCACAGCTCAGCGGGCAGGACACTGGTGTCCTGGGCAAACACACGTCCTCGGAGCCTAGAGGTTGCGGAGGAGCCAGGCGGCGGGGGACGGACGTTGAGCAGAGTGAAGTGAAGTGAGAGTCGCTCCGGCGTGTTCGACTCTTTGTGACCCCGTGGACTAAATAGTCCGTGGAATTCTCCAGGCCAGAATACTGGAGGGGGTAGCCTTTCCCTTCTCCAGGGGATCTTCCCAACCCAGGGATTGAAGCCAGGTCTCCCATACTGCAGGCAGATTCTTTACCAGCTGACCCACAAGGGAAGCCCATTTAGTAGAGACCAAACCAGGTATTTAAAAAGCCTGACACAGAAAAGAACTTAGGGTTACCAAAGGGGAAATGAGGAGGGGGCTCCCTTTGGCCTACCATGGGGTCATGCGATGGGGAGTACTCGATCCACGGCTCCCCACGTATGGTCAGCACGTAATCTCTGCTACAACCCCAGCACCGCTTTTCACATCAGGAAGCCCTCTGCAGCAGGGGCAGAGTTTTACTGTGGAATGGCAGGTGTGTGCTTTAACTCTCCTGCTGGCGTTTGCCAGAGACCTGTCTACTCCTGGTCCGCAGGGCCAGGATCTGCCGGGCGCATGGCCCACCTGGGCAGGCACTGGATTTGCTGCAGAACTCGCTTTTGCCCCGGGGCACTCCTGAACCTAGGTTTAGGAAATAGCATATGTCAGACTGCAGAATCTTGTCCCAGCCTATTATCAGTTGACTTGAAAGGCTGCAGAAGAGGCCACTGTGCCCTTTTTTTTTTTTTTTTTTTGGGGGGCAGGCGATACAAGTTGCAACAAGTCCTTGAGGGTAAAGGGTTATTTTGATCTGTCCAGGACCACCAGAGGTATAAAACTTCACTACTGGAGCAAACTGGCAAGACTCTGAATGTCCACAGAATTTTTTTTTCCCAGTAACTGGCCAGGATAGGTCTCACTGGGACAGATAGAAGTACCATGTAACATGTAGCCGTTCATGCTGTCTGATTCTGCGTCGTGATTTGGGAACACCTTTGGAATTTACGGCTTAGAATTCTAGATCTTTTCAAGCTACCAGTATGTTATCTTTTCATTTGAACTGTTGTCCTGGAAACCTTTGAAGCAACTGGAGGTGGAACAAATTCCTATGTAGCTTTCGGCTACAGGGCCTCTTTTCTACGTCTGATCGTGGGTCTCTCGAGCGGATCAGAATGGCTCACAGACCTTCAGTCTCTGCAAAAGGAGCATCCTTGGGAAGTTTCATGAAGGAAACACACTTGCGCTCCATTTTGCGGCCTCTCATCTCCGCAGTGACTGCGATAATACGTGTGTTTAAAAATCCATTACAGTGGGGTGATGATAGACGGTAGATTGTTTTGAATTTGTGTCAGCACCGTAAACAATTTCACATCTCAAATGAGATTTCTACTCGAACACTCATGCTAGAGTGCCGTGTAAAACACCGACAGGTTTGAGCAAATAGCACGGGGCTGCTTGGGCTTTAAAATAGTGGGATAGATTAAAATGTATTATTCATCTCAACTCTTTCGGCTGCTTTGAGATGCAAAATTATTTCTGTGGCTACTTCTGAATAAATATGTGAGCTAGCACCTTAGTGATCTTGACATGTTCATCTAGCTTGATGTGAAATGTGGAAATTCCACCTCACACTGCAGTTTGACCTTCTCTTCTTCAGGGTCTAATGGCCCTTTTACCTGCTATTCTTGACATTTCTATTTAAAAAAAAATTATTGGGGGTATTTATAGGGACTTCCCTGGTGGCTCAGATGGTAAAAGCATCTGCCTGCAATGAGGGAGACCTGGGTTTGATCCCTGGGTTGGGAAGATCCCCTGGAGAAGGAAATGGCAACCCACTCCAGTGTTCTTGCCTGGAGAATCCCAGGGATGGAGGAGCCTGGTGGGCTGCCGTCTATGGGGTCGCTAAGAGTTGGACACGACTGAGGTGACTTAGCAGTTGCTTTAAAATGTTAATGTGTTAATTTCTGCTGTGCAACAAAATGAATCAGCTATATGTTTGCATAGGTCCCCTCCCCCTTGAGGCTCCCAGCCCCGATCCCACCGCTCTAGTCATCACAGGGCGCTGAGTTGAGCTCTCCATGCTGTACAGCACCTTCCTGCTAGCTACCCGCTTTACAGCTGGTAGTGTAGATATGCCAGTCTTAATCTCCCAGGTCATCCCAGCCTCCTGCCCTCATCCGTTCTCCACGTCTGTGTCTCTGTTCCTGCTCTGGAGCAACTTTCATCTGTACCACGTTTCTACATTCCACATATATGTGTTGGCTTCCCTGGTGGCTCAGCTGGTAAAGAATCTGCCTGCAGTTCAGGAGGCCCGAGTTCGATTCCTGGGTGGGGAAGATCCTCTGGAGAAGGGACAGTTACCCACTCCAGTATTCTTTGGCTTCCCTGGTGGCTCAGATGATAAAGAATCTGCCTGCAGTGCAGGAGACCTGGGTTCTATCCCTGGGTTGGGAAGATCTCCTGGAGAAGGGAATGGCTACCCACTCCAGTATTCTGGCCTGGAGAATCCCATGGACAGAGGAGTCTGGGGGGTTACAGTCCATGGAGTCATGAAGAGTTGCGCACGACTGAGCAACTTTCACGTCACCTCATATAATGTGTTAATATACAATATTTGTTTTTCTCTTTCTGACCAACTTCACTCTGTGTGACACACCCCAGGTCCATCCTTGTCTCTACAAATAGCTCTTTGAGGGGATGGGGTGCTGTCTTACTTCAGAGGGGTCTTCTCTGTGTCCTCCGGAGAATCTTGAACGGGCTGGTCCGGGTTAAGGGATGAGCCTGAGGTTGGACTGGCAGTGCTCTAAGTCAAATTGTCCAAAGACCAAGTTCAAAGATGTTCAGCCACAGCAGGCTGATGAAACTAGGCCTCGTGGACCCAGGAACTCCGAGTCCAGAGTGCAGGAGGTCAGAGAGCAAAGCCGGCCAGGCGTCGAAAAGCAGTAAAAGGTCAAGAGCCCCACCAACCTGCCAGGAGGCTCAGAGGCCAGAATTCAGGCGAGAACCGTGACAGCGTCTGCCTGGGGACTGACGGCATTCCTCGGGGCGGGGGGGACAGACTGGTTCCTCGGTCATTAACGTGAAGCTGACATTGGTGCTCTTTGCAGCTGTTGGCAACCAATGCCGCTGTGCACAGGGAACCAGACGGCACTTACCGTGTGACGTCTGATTTGCGGTTTAAAACCATAGACTTTTAAAACAGTAAATGTGCAGAAGCTTTTAATTTTAATTAGATCCCATTTGTTTATTTTTGCTTTTATTTCCAGTATTCTAGGAGGTGGGTCATAGAGGATCCTGCTGTGATTTATGTCGGAGAGTGTTTTGCCTATGTTCTCCTCTAGGAGTTTTATAGTTTCTTGTCTTACGTTTAGATCTTTAATCCATTTTGAGTTTATTTTTGTGTATGGGGTTAGAAAGTGATCTAATTTCATTCTTTTACAAGTGGTTGTCCAATTTTCCCAGCACCACTTGTTAAAAAGATTGTCTTTAATCCACTGTATATTCTTGCCTCCTTTGTCGAAGATAAGCTGTCCATAGGTGTGTGGATTTATCTCTGGGCTTTCTATTTTGTTCCATTGATCTATATTTCTGTCTTTGTGCCAGTACCATACTGTCTTGATGACTGTGGCTTTGTAGTAAAGCCTGAAGTCAGGCAGGTTGATTCCTCCAGTTCCATTCTTCTTTCTCAAGATGGCTTTGGCTATTCGAGGTTTTTTGTGTTTCCATACAAATTGTGAAATTATTTGTTCTAGCTCTGTGAAAAATACCGCTGGTATCTTGATAGGAATTGCATTGAATCTGTAGATTGCTTTGGGTAGTATACTCATTTTCACTATATTGATTCTTCNTCGCAAAGAGTCGGACGCGACTGAACTGAACTGAACTGTGCCTCATTCGTGGGCCTTCAGACTGAGACTGAGACTTGTACTAGCAGCATTCCCCACCCCCAGCTCTCAGTCTTTGGGTTTGAACTAGAACCGCACAATTCACTGTCCTGGGCCTCCCGCTTGCAGAGAGGAGGTGGGACTTAGCCTTCATGACTGAGTGACCCAGGCTCTCGTGGTAAACTTCTTTCTGTATGTCTCTACACAGATAGACACTCGCACACACATACACACCCCTACTTGATTCTGTTGCTCTGGAGATTGCTGAGTGACACCTGCCAAATCAGTGATATCAGTAGAAGGTGGAATGGGGCTCACTAGGGGCTGGAGGAGTGGCAGGTGGGGCCCTGGATGGTACCGGGTGAAGGTAGCTTTGGAGATGGCTGCACAACAAGGCGATGAAGTTCACATTCCCGAATCATTTGCTTAAACTTGGTTCAGATGGTAAATTTTGTGATGTGTACTTTATAATAGTTAAAAGAAGAAACTGAACCCTTGAGGGAGATACCTGGTGCTCAGAAATCCCACTTTCTAAATCATGTTTAAGGGGAAGAAAAGGAAGCTTGGGCGGGCTCCTGGAGGAGGGAAAGTCAGATCCGAAAGGCTGAGAGATGGCAAGAATTTCTCAGGAGGGAGGAAGTGCTGAATCATCCCTTGTTGTGTGAGTCTGCAGAAGATCAGCCAAGCTGGTGATTTTTAGAAAATATTTGATATTTTTCTAAAAGGTAAATAAGGTCAACCTGGGGCTCAGAGGGGAAGGAAAAGTCATTTTCCTTAAGTGACCAGGACACCTAAAAGCCCAAATTGCTTATCTTTTGGGAAGAGCATGATCATGAGGGCCACTCTGGGTTGGGGAGCCCATGGCTCTGGTCCTCTCTTGCTGGTCACCTAAGGCCCACGTGTCTCCCGGCTCTCTGCTGTCCCTGCAGCAACAGCGCACTGTATCCAGGCACCAAACCTGCTGCCCGCTCCTGTCCTGGTACATTTCTGTCCCTTAACTTCCACCAGTAACGTGAGCACCAAATCAACTCTCTCCTCCCACCTCGGACCAGTGCAGAACCTCACCCCTGAATCAGGCCCCCATGCTACCCCATGCAGGGGACACCTCCACTCTGCCTGCAGGTCTTACCCCCGTATGCTTGGGATCCCCTCCAGGGAATCCAGGTCAGACTCTACTTAACCTAGAAGCAACCTTTGCATGAGGAATGCCTGTCTCTGCATTTTGTGTAGAGAATTTGAGTGGGTTTTTGTACTTCTCTTTCTGGCTGAACTAGCGGCTAGTTAGGAAGAAGACCAAAGTCTATTCCAAGATAAAAGATCAAAACTCCAAGATCTTTGTAAGACGATATAAAAATAAAAAGATACAGAGTTTATCAAAGATGACAATAAATATTTTTCCTTTTTATAAATCATGAAATTTCTTGACTCTTCATTTCAGAAGTTAAAAGAACAGCTGTAATTAGTAATTTGTGTACCCTTAAATAACACAGGGTATTTATTTTCAACTTTGATGAAGTCTGCCAATAATAACAAAAAATGAAATTGCTAGAAAGTATCAGTGGATCTCAGATCCATAAGTACTAATTACAGTTTCTAGGCACTCTCTGACTCAGCACACTTATTTATTTTGGGGGGGGAGGTGAATAAATTTTATTGTTCTATAATTTTCAAAACCTCTTTACTTAAGCAGCATACAATAATGATAGAGCTAGAAGGCTTTCTAAAGGGCATCAAGTCCAAGGTGACAAATGAGTTTCAAGTGAGTGACAAATGATACTTCCAGTGACATTTAGTTCTCTCTTTTTAGGACAAATATTTTGTAACACACCCTTGACTCTCATAAGATGAAAGTCACTATTACAGTTTCTAGGCACTCTCTGACTCAGCACACTTATTTATTTTGGGGGGGGAGGTGAATAAATTTTATTGTTCTATAATTTTCAAAACCTCTTTACTTAAGCAGCATACAATAATGATAGAGCTAGAAGGCTTTCTAAAGGGCATCAAGTCCAAGGTGACAAATGAGTTTCAAGTGAGTGACAAATGATACTTCCAGTGACATTTAGTTCTCTCTTTTTAGGACAAATATTTTGTAACACACCCTTGACTCTCATAAGATGAAAGTCACAGATAATAAAGCCTACCTATATACATATGTGAGCTAGCTTCCCTGGTGGCTCAGAGGTTAAAGTGTCTGCCTCCAATGTGGGAGACCCGGTTTCGATCCCTGGGTTGGGAAGATCCTCTGGAGAAGGAAATGGCAATCCACTCCAGTATTCTTGCCTGGAGAATCCCATGGACAGAGAAGCCTAGTAGGTTACAGTCCACGGGGTCGCAAAGAGTCGGACACGACTGAGCGACTTCACCTCAGCTCACCTCACCATATACATATGTGATTCTTGCAGGTGATTTAAAAAATTAGTGTAATGTCTTAACTGTAATATAAAAGAGAAAGCAATTCATAATGAAATAATACATGAATTCTCAATGGTCAACCAAGACTTTACTAAAACACAGAATGAGGTAGATACTCAGATGCTTGGCATAAATTTGTATTTAAGGGAAGGAAAATGATCAGAAAGCATTGGTACTAAAAGTAGAAGAAATATATGAGAGGAGATGAAGATAGAAACTAAAATAGAGCTAATATTAAAGTAAGGAATACCAGATAAGACTTGTTTGTATATGATAAAAAATATGGAAATAACATTAATTAAAATAGGAAAAATGTGAAAGGAAAAATTAGACGCAAATGGAGTGGATAAAAGAATGATCTTGTGGTAAATGATCTGGGTCTTATTTAACAGTGTACGATCAGATAATTCCCGAGGTCGTTTCACAGGACTGGTGATGATGAAGCTGCAGATGCATCTGTCTTATAATTTCACCTCGTGTCAGAGCCTCCATTCAGACTCCACGGTTTTAGATTCTAGGTATCATATTCTGCTGCCAGTGAGAGGAAATAGAGGGTGGGTGGGACAAAAGACTGTAATAAAGGGGGTCTGAGGTGAAGACGGGGCGAATACCTGAGAACAGCATCAGAGTGAGATTGAAATCTAACAGAAAGCCTGCATATGAATCATTTTAATGTGTAGTTTTACACAATGGATTTCTTCTTATTGTACTATCATGCTTATATATACACATATAATAATAATGCAAAACCGTTTCCAGAAAACCCTTATGGATGAGATTTAGTGCGTTCGTAAAACTGCTACCATAAGCACCTTTGGTTCTGAGTTTGCTAGAAGCATCTCAGCGCTCTTGTCCTGCGTCTGTGGGTCCTGTGCTGAGCTGTGGCGACTGCCATGCTGCACTGCAGACTGACAGCAAGTTGCTGTCACACTCGGGATGGGGTTTCCTGAAATGATGAACAGCTTCCCCATCAGATCATCTTTCACTGGGTGTTAAGGCGGTTGCACTCCTGGAGAATTCAGTGTGTAATGAAATTGCACAGAAAGTCTGGGTTTATGTGTCCGGCACTCACATGAACAAGGGCTTGTCGCCTGTATGAGTGTGTGTGGTGGTCTCACAGGACACAGGTCAGGGACAGATCTTCCCCCTGTAGGATACCTGCCGTCTAGATACCTGCCGTCTAGGTGCCTGCCCACTGGAGGGGATTTGTGTAGTCCCTGCTCATTCATCCCAGAGAAGGCAATGGCACCCCACTCCAGTACTCTTGCCTGGAAAATCCCATGGACAGAGGAGCCTGGAAGGCTGCAGTCCATGGGGTCGCTGAGGGTCAAACATAACTGAGCGATTTCACTTTCACTTTTCACTTTCATGCATTGGAGAAGGAAATGGCAACCCACTCCAGTGTTCTTGCCTGGAGAATCCCAGGGACAGGGGAGCCTGGTGGGCTGCCATCTATGGGGTCGCAAAGAGTCGGACTGAAGCGACTTAGCAGCAGCAGCAGCAGCAGCTCATTCATCTGTTCATCAGGCCTTTTTATTTCTAAAATAAATACAAATTCCTGCTAATGTGATGTGCTGGGGCTTTCCTGACCCGGAGAGACTGCAGGGGCAGGGACCCCTTCTCCCCTACAAATGAATCCCTGGAGACAGTGAAGGCTTTTCCCATGAGCATGCCTTTCACACTTAACACAGGAAATCTGGGCCATACCCCAGCCTCTGCTCCATGTTTCCACCCTCTGGCCACTGTCCCCTGCCCTTGTCACCCAAGGCCAGGAACAGACAATCAGGGGGAGCCCTGTGCCCAGAGCCCAAGGGCATTACCCAAACTGACTGGTTCTAAGCCCGCTTACCCATTCCTTCCAGGGAAACCACAGTACAAACTATATTCCACAGTTCCCCTGGCTTCCTCTTCTCCCTGCCCAGCTCTGGTGCTTTCTCAGGAGGCCCTGCCAAGTGCGGCACATCCCTCCTCTTGAGAATGGGGTTAACCAGACTCTGGTGGCTTCAGTGTGCCTGAATAATAGTGACACCTGTGTTTAAAAATACCTGTTCACTCTGCCAACCCAAAGAACCCCTTCCCACACATTGAGGACTCCCTGGAGGGCTCCCAGGCACTTGGTGCTCAGCCACTTCAGTTGTGTCCGACTCTTTGTGACCCCATGGACTGTAGCCCACCAGGCTCCTCCGTCCATGGGATTCTCCAGGCAAGAGTACTGGAGTGGGTTGCCATTTCCTCCTCCAGGGGATCTTCCTGACCCAGGGATCGAACCTGCATCTCCTGCACTGCAGGCGGGTTCTTTATAGATGAGCCATCAGGGACATGCCGCTGAGGCACTTGGGGATCGGGACAATCGCAGTCTCCCTGGGTAGGAGGGTCTCCCTGGCTTGGGGGGTGGGGTGGGTGGCAACTTTCTGTCTGTCTCGCACATACCTGTGTGCACCCCCACACAAGTGCTTTCTCTGCATTTTTTTCCCTTGATGAAGCCATGGTGTGGAAACAGCCTGGCATTTCCCAGGGGGGGAATATCTGAGGGGGATGCCCTGCAGACCCAGAGTCACAGATGACCCAGTCACAGGTCACTGCTGCCAGCAGGGTTGTCTGTCCACTGCAGGGCCCCAGGCTCCACTCAGTGCATGAGCAAGCATCTGGTCCTCCTTGGGAGTTTGTTTCATGAACTCTTCTTTATGTATCTCCAGCCGGATTGGGTTTGGCCCCTCCTATCTCATGTCCCTGGCTTCTTCCTGCACCGCTGTCAGTTTAGAGGAAACACTGATTCGCTTCCTGGTCTGTGCAGGCTCCCGGTTTACACTCTCCAGGAGCAGACTCTGGATGGACTGAGGACCTTCACTTGTATTAATGCTCCCATTATACTTGGTGACGTGATCAGGGCGCTCAAGAATCAGGTGTGACTTCAGGAGCAAGAGCCAAAGGCAAGGGAGAGCTGATCGGCCTCTGTGAGGCCTGGCCTCTCCCCGTCTACTTAGATTAATAGGTTAATTAGGAGGATTTAAAAGTCCAGACAGAGCAGAGCAAGGGTGGTTTAATTAGCAAATCAGCCGTTAATATTCAATTTACTTCTAATTTGTTTTTCTAACTGAATGGTCTCTCCCATTCTGCCCACTCCTTTCCATCCCTACAGCCGTGACCCTGGCTCAGGCCTCAGGCATCCCATCTGGACCTCTCAGCTTCCTCCCAGTGCCCGTGCCTGTCCAGGCCTCCAGGCACCCACCCCCCACCGCCTCACCTCTGCTAATTCACAGCCTGTGCCTAAACCCCGGCATCTGATCCTACCTGCTCTTAACAGGCAGGGCCCCTTCTGCTGGCTGTGGCTGCTCCTGAGCTTGGTTATGGTCACCCAGGCAAGGTCCCAGCAGGAAACTACTGCTGCTCAAATGGGCCAAAGGGAGAGAAGGCAGCCGCTGGCATCACAAGCTAGTTTTCCTGACATGTTTGTTGCTCACTCTTTTATTTCCACGGACTTGTCATTCACGCAGGTGCCCATGGCTCCCACCAGGGGGTTGAAGACAGTAGAGTCCAGGAGCCAAGGCAGGCTCTCTGCTGGTTTGAAGGGGCTGACAGGCAGGTGCTCCAAGAGGCTGCCTGGCAGCTCAGTGTGTGGCTTCTGCAGCCTCTTGTCCAGACCGCCTTGTTGCCTCCCTTCTGCTTGGGGAGGAGAGGTGACAGCCCTGTCCCCATGGACAGTGTTTTCAGGACCCTGGACAGTGCCTGGAACAGCGTGCAAGTGCGGTGCAGACTGGGATGTGACCTAAGTACCATCTGCTGCTCCTCTTGCCAGTGAGGCACAGTCATTAGCATGTAGGGTCTTGGGGAATATTCCATGTGCTCTGTTCAGCTTAGTCTGCCATTACAGAGTACACAGACTGAGGTGTTTATACTCTCTCAGCTCTGGGCTCCAGACATCCATCTCCTCTTTCCGTCTCCTTCCTGTGTCCCCACATGGCTGTCCTTTTGTGGGTGTCTGACTCCTGATCCCTTATAAGAACACCAGTTCTGTTGAGTCAGAGCCCACCTCCAAGACCTCATTATATCTTAATCACCTCTTTATAGGTTCTTCCTCCAAATACAGTCACATTCCAAGGTACCAAGGCTAAGACTCCAGCGACCCATGACAGGTGGTAAATACTGGACCAAACACCAGCTCAGCATCTCCCTTCACATCACAAGACAAGGCACCCGATGCTCTTCTTTGCAGTCCTCTTTGAATCTTTTGTGTGGAGTGTGTGAGGGACCGTGTGTCTCTCCTGTGCTCGGAGAGCTAAAACATGAAACAGTCTGTGTGGAGGTCTTTATCTCCTCAATCACTTGCAGAATTTAGACCACCATCAAACTGAAGCTAGTCTGACTGTGTTGAAAGAAAACTGAGAAGCATTAATAATTAAATCCTCTTTCATTTCGACATATAATGGGGTAGTGACTATTAAGTGGATGAAATGAATTTGGAGAATCCATTTGAAGAATGGCAGTATGTCTCACATAGAAATGTTAGCACTCTGAATTATCCTTCTCTTTAGGGTTTTAATTGATTAATTCCTTCTGCTTTTAATCATGTCTAGTAATCCATGCAGATGGCAAAGACATACTGGAAGGGTGACAGTTAAACAGGAGGGGGAAGGATGGGGGAACATTCCCCAATTGTTAACGTTAGTCTTGCTTCTAATAAATACCTGCCTGTTTGTTGAACACCTGCTCAGATGACTTTTTGTGGGAAGGGGATGTGAGGACATCACGGGGGGCCCTGGCCAGGCTGAGGGAGGCTGGGGGCTGATGTTCTGTCCCCTGTGGTCACTGGTCCATGTAAGGCATGTGGATCAAACATGATAAGATGGGATAAGTTTTTATAGTAATTTAGCTAAGATATTCCACTACAGAATCTTATTCTAAGTAGAAAAACAAGCAAATTGATTTAAACTCATCTTATTTTTTTAGGAACTTTCGGCTTGAGGAAACCATGGTATTTCCCCTTCACCGCATCCTACTGGAAGGACATGTGTGGGCTTGTGGTGAAAAGGCAGAGCCTGGCCAGTTCTAACCTGTTCTCCTCTAGTGAGAACTTGGATGGTCAAGGTGGGTAAAGGGAGCGTTGGAGGTGTGTTTCTCCTTTCAGTCAGCTTTGGCTTTGGTTTTCCTTTCCAGTTGAGCCTTTGCAACTGTGAGTGCATGGCTGCCCAGAGGCCTGCCTTCCATCCCAGGTGGGCAGGAACCTGTGTGTTAGCATCACTGTTCACAGTATCCTCTGTTGTAACTCAGCTAAATGAAGCTTCTTTACTAACATGACTTTGTGTAAATAATAGAACCAAAGGTGGACAGCTACTGAGGTGTAATGTACTTTAGAATGTTCAGTGTTTCACAAGGGCTAGTTTATTCCAGGCTCCATGAGAGAGAAACTGTCACTGTCCCTACAAACGGGGACGTGCTTCCCAGGAGACTCGGTGGGCATCTGCCCTGGCCTGGGGCTCGTTCACAGAGCACAACTTTTGGGGAAAAAAAAAATCTATGGATAAACTGGTTCTCACCATGGTAATTTTATATATAAGTCAATACTGTAATTTTCTGACTATACAAGTCAGAAATACAAATCTTACAGAAAATTTGGATCAGCACCACCTGTTAACCTCTGGAGACTTCTGAAGTCTTCTCAGGGTGGACTGCATTTTCCTCAAAATACAACTCTTACAGAGGATTTGGATCAGCACCACCTATTAATGGTCACCTCTGGAGACTGTCAGTCATGTGTAACTAATCTGATTTTGTTCTTCTGTGTATATGTATATATAAGCACATGTGTGTGTTTATTTTTATTTTCTTGCAAAATGTATAATGTAAGGGCACAGAACCTTGCAGTTACTGCTTTCATTTAAGTTTAGCCATCATATAATGTGCCTGTTGACTTAGGTAGAGAAAGAGTTTAGAATTGCTTCATAAGTTTCACAAAGCTAGAATTCAGGCCCAAGGTAGCTGCTGGGTTATCACGTGTGAACATTGTTTTGGAGACTTTTGACGTCTTCTCAGGGTGGACTGCATTTTCCTCACAGGCTCATCCCTGCAAAATGGGGAAGGAGAGCTGGAAGGAGGCTCCCCCGGCGTTGTCCTGCTTTCTGTGACCAAGGAGCACAATGGCCACAAGGCAGGGGTCTGGGGCCTGACCCTGACCTTCCACAGGGACCAGATCACTGCGCTGCTGGGGACCAACGGCGCTGGGAAGACCACCGTCATGTGCGTCCCACTCCCCTTTCTCCCGCCTTCCCTCCAGGGCTTCGGTTCTTAGAGCTGTGTTTACCTGTGAGATCGGGGCGAGATCCCTTTTTTTGCTCGTTTATTTTTGTTTAGTTTTAGTTATTGTTGTTCAGTTGCTAAGTCCTGTCTGACTCATTGTGACCCCACGGGCTGCAGCACACCAGGTTTTTACTATCTCCTGGAGTTTACTCATATTCATGTCCACTGAGTCGGAGATACTTTCCAATCATCTCAGTACAGAGTTTACAGACACATCGGAAAGACAGCCCTCTCACTAGAGCTGCTGCAGGTCTGAGCAGACTCAGGGGTAGGGGGCGGATCTTTTAAAATAAATTTAATTATTTTTTTACTGCCTGCAAAATATTCATGGGTTTACTTTGGCCTTTGAAAAGTCTTATGACATTCTTTTCCCTTCTCTGAGTAAGTTTAATTCTGCTTGCATACCTGAGGAGGATGAAATTTTAATGATGTTTGCAACTTTTTTAACACTTCAGTATTTTCCTTTTTCATGTTCTGCTTTTTATGTGGTTGTGTTTATGTGAAGCCTTTATTTTTGGTATGGGATCCAGTGGTTCCAGATTTGTTTAAAGAATCAAATCATGTGATCCCAGAGAAAGAATGAGCTGAAACACTCACAGTCCACAAAACAGCCCCAAATTGTCTGTGGAAATGGGGCATTTTTAAGGCCAAACCACCCAAATTATGGAATTTCTGTTTTGAACAAGTGACTTTCTTTTTGTTTTTTATTAGTAGAGCTAAATAAAGTATGCTTAGTTAACACAAGGAAAGGGACTATTTGCTTCAAGATTCTTAACAAAAGTAGAAAAATAACATTAAAAAAGCTTCAGCAATCTCTTACTGACAATAAATTGAAAAGAAACATCTCTTTTCTTTTCTTGGATGCTGAGAAAGAACTGAAGATTTCATGAAGGATGTTTTTAGTGTTTTCAGATCGGGAAACGTTGCACTAATAATGACTCCGAAAGCCAGCCTCCACGTGCTTTTACTAATGCACGTTTCCTGCAAGAAAGCCTGGAATCTGTGTTTTGCACAATGAAGAGAATTAAATTAGGAGTTTTTGGATGTTTCCAGGGTTGCTGGCTGCACCGCTCTTAGTGACTGCTGGACATTAGTTGTGAGTCCTCCCAGCGATGTCTTTTCCTGGCACTTCTCGGAGGAGAGGCTGAGAGGCTGTTTCCGGGCTGGCTGTCACCATTTGAAATGAGGCACTCTGAGGTGCACAGAGCTGCGTATACTCTGTTTCATTGTATTCCCCGGCGAGGTCTGAAAACCATATAGCCAACAGCTGTCAATCAGGGTTACTGAAGTGCAGTTTATTCGCAGGAAACAGTATATGTCCAGCTGTGCATCTGATGAGCTGGGCTTGGCTAAAGCTGCACAAAGGCTGGGGGACGAACAGGACACGGACATTTGTACTCTCACCGCCCTGGCGCCTGGGCCTCCTGGATCTGGCCCCTGAGCGACCACAGTCCTGCTGTTTGAGCTGTGGTACAGTTAGCATTTTCTAGCATTTCCTATAATGGAGTTGTACTGAGCCTCCTGTTGGCATGATGCTTGGAGACACACGCGTGGTGCCGTTGCATCAGCTGTCAGGTCCTGAGGAGTCCATGCCATGGAAACACTACAGTTTTTTTCTTTTCATCTGTTGGCGCAGTTGAGGCTGTGTCCAGGTTTTGGTGACGATGGACATTCACGTACATCATTTGTGTGGACATAACATTTTAAGTTCTTTCTGTAGGTAGTTAGGTGTGGTTTGCTAGGTGCTGTGGTGGGTATATGTCTAACTTTTTAGAAAAGGAACATAGTGTAAAGCATGAATAATAAATGACTTGAACTAGGAGATGGCAGTCCTCAGGTGTCCTGTGGGCCTGCAGACAGGAGCTTTGGAGACGAGCTCTTGGCTTGTCATGGATTTGACACTGGCAGGTGGGTGGCTCAGGCATAGAGGCAGGAAGCCTGGCCGCAGGGCTGTGGGGGGCGGTGGGAGTATGAGCTGCTGCTTGGCTCACATCTAATGATGAGGACTTGGGTGGTTAGGCCATCCATTTAGGCTGTTTCCTCATCTCTGAAGACCCTTGGAGTCATCATCGAAAACTCTCAGTAGGGATGGTCACTGGGCATGGAGCATCCCAGGCGAGCATAACCCGATCACAGGCCCATGTCCCACCAAGCTCTGTCCAGCCTTTGTCTCACTGGGTAGCAGGCGCTGGTGAGGGAGGTTGGGTGTGAGTTCCGCATGGGAGGCAGATGTCCCTGGGGCTGCCGGGTAGTCAGGGCAGCAGCACGTCCAACTCCCGTGCCCCCACTGACATGTCTTCTCTGCAGATCCCTGCTCACAGGACTCTACCCCCCCACGTCCGGGACCATCACCGTCAATGGCAGGAGCCTGCAGAAGGACCCGTCTGTGGTCAGGGCAGAGCTGGGGGTGTGTCTGCAGCGGGACATCCTGTTCGACCACCTCACGGTGCTCAGCACCTGCTGCTCTTCGCCTCCCTGAAGGCGCTGCGGGGGACCCGCCAGGAGCTGCGTGAGCAAGTCCACAGGTGTGTGACACCACCTCTGCGCCCTGCTCTCCATCCTGTGTGGGTGTGGAGGGTGCAAGGAGATGCCTTAGAGCATCGCTGCTGCCTGTATCTGTGAGAAGAAAGCGTTAGCAAGTGGTTCTAACTATGGAATTACGACCCCAACCCTGGGATCAGAAAATGTCCCAGGGAGGATACCGAACCCTTTCTGTCCTCAAGGAGGGAGCAGACAGCATGAGGGCTGAGGTCTGTGTCCAGAGTGTGGGTGCCTGTGGGTATCCTGAAGTGAAAGGATGGGGTGGGTGAAGGAGCCTGAGCAGTCCTGCCGAGGAGTCTAAATGTCACCCTGCAGATTCGGGGTTATGGACAGGACAGGCCAAGCAGCCCGGGGCCTGGAAGGTGTACCTGTGACCCGAGGTGGTACTGGCCCTGGGTGGGGACAGGACATGGAGAGGCCGCAGGGCAGGCCCAGGTTTGAAGGCTATTGGAGGCCAACTTGATAAGCTGGGCATCCAGGGTGGGGAGGGGAGAGCCTGGGTTCTGGATGCATTCCAAGGGGAGCAGAGGACATGTGTGTGGGGAGGAGGCAGGGGCTGGGATGGCAGGAAGGGCCGGGGTCATGGAGCTCCTCCAGTCTCACAGAGACTCACAGAAGCAGAGCTCCAGGGAGGCGAGGACCCGAGGTCCCGAGTCAGGAAACCAACCAGTGTCTCCAGGAGGTGAGTGTGGCTGGGGCCCGAGGGGCCTGAATCCAGTTGGGGAGCCACTGATCTAGAAGACAAGGGGCGGGCTTGTGTGTGAAGGCTGTGGCCCGAGCTGGGCTCTGCCCCTCGAGGGGACCGTGAGACCACAGTGTGGAGGCTGCTCACTCTCAAGCCAAGTTTGTGAAGCAGGACATCAGTCAGGCCTGACCCACGGGGGACCAGGCCAGGACGCAAGGACAGATGGTGAGTCACTCATGTGCCTCAGAGAAGAGGGGCCCCTGAGGAACTATGACTGTTCCTGCTTATTGCTGCCTTAAAATGTTTGCAAGGTTTGTTTTGTAAAATAAGGATTTACAGTCACGTGGTTAGCAGCTAACTGGTGTCTAAGGCGTTCACCACCACAGCGGGACTGACTCACATCCCGTCTTCAGAAGTGGCTGCTGATGACAACCACGCCAATGATGCTGGAGACTCAGATACATAGGAAAACGTCTACTTTGCACCAGGCAAGCCTGTCCTAAATGACAGCAGGAACTTAGGGAGAAATAGTACACATCACTAAAGGACAAACTGGTTATGTGCTACCTACACTTTAAAAAAAATTCCCAGGCCACCAATTTTCATTCAAAGTCTGCACCTACCCTGGACCATGGCAGACTGCTGTGCTGGGGGCTGGGCCCAAACCCAGCTCCTAAGGATGCTCCGAGGGCTTCATCTGATGTGGGCACAGCAACCTCACGGGTTATCAGTTTGCTGCGAGTTACCTGGCAACGACACTGGTGTGCACAGAGGTAGGCGGGGAGAGATCATGTTTTAGGACAGCCGTACTCAATTAGAGGAGCAAGGACTGAAAGCCCTGATTCGGAGGCAGGACGATCAGTGTCAGCTCCTGTGGCAGCACTTGGTTCCCCTAATGGCCATCTTGGTTACAATCAAGCTGATGCAATCCAGGGTAGACTCCTTAGAGAGAACATTTGTCCAGAGTCAGGTCTTTACTGTTTTGCCTTTTATTTGAAGGAGAAGGTAGAAGTCAAGAGGGGAACTTAATCAATGGGATGTCATGATGCGGTTAGCGTTAGTCCTGAGGATTCTGTCAAGCATCACAAGGCCTCAGCTGCAGCCTGGCTTGTTTGATGGTGATGAGACCCACAAGGGCATGTGTGCAGGTGGACGTAAGCAGAGGACACAGCATTGAATCCTGCATGCTGCTGTAGACTCCTTAGAGAGAACATTTGTCCAGAGTCAGGTCTTTACTGTTTTGCCTTTTATTTGAAGGAGAAGGTAGAAGTCAAGAGGGGAACTTAATCAATGGGATGTCATGATGCGGTTAGCGTTAGTCCTGAGGATTCTGTCAAGCATCACAAGGCCTCAGCTGCAGCCTGGCTTGTTTGATGGTGATGAGACCCGCAAGGGCATGTGTGCAGGTGGACGTAAGCAGAGGACACAGCATTGAATCCTGCATGCTGCCGTGTGAAGAGGATGGAGGGATGAAGAAGGACCTGCCAGGAATAACAGGAAAAGAGGAGAAACTAGTCCATTAAAGATAAGCAGGGATCAGTGAGGAAGGAGGAGGGACCAGGTCATTAAGGAGGGAGAGGTCTGGTGCATCAGATGCTATTGAGGGTCAAGTAACATGAAGACGGAAGCATAACCTCTGGACTTAGTGTTAAGAGGTCGCTAGTTGACTGGATCAGAGCCATCTTGGTAGCACAATGGGGAGGGAGGTCTCTGGAGTCAGGGGAGAAAGGATGGAAGGAGAGGATTAGAAACTGAACTCTTCCCAGGAGTTTTATGCAAAAATGGAGTAAAGATTTGCAACAATATAGCAGGGATCAGTGAGGAAGGAGGAGGGACCAGGTCATTAAGGAGGGAGAGGTCTGGTGCATCAGATGCTATTGAGGGTCAAGTAACATGAAGACGGAAGCATAACCTCTGGACTTAGTGTTAAGAGGTCGCTAGTTGACTGGATCAGAGCCATCTTGGTAGCACAATGGGGAGGGAGGTCTCTGGAGTCAGGGGAGAAAGGATGGAAGGAGAGGATTAGAAACTGAACTCTTCCCAGGAGTTTTATGCAAAAATGGAGTAAAGATTTGCAACAATATCGAGATGAAAGAGAAGCAGGCATTTCAAATACTGAACAAACCACTGAGGCAACACAAGGTGGGTGGCTTTCTGGGTGCCATCCTATAAGCAGTGGTTGGGATCTGTGGGGGGTGGCAGCCTGTGGACACAGGAGGCAAGGAGGGGCGAGGGAGGAGAGTTCCGTTTTATGGGAGTGATGGCTGGAGGCAGGGACTGGCTGGAGAGAGGATGTTTGGGAGAGGATGGGTGGAACTGAACCTCTAGCAGGGCCGTGGATGCTGGAAACAGCCAGGTCCAGGGTGTGGTTTGGTCCTGAGTGGCTAGGAGTGTGCTGACTTCAAGATCAACAGAGAACAGGGAGGGTTTTGGTTTAAGGTAGAAATGTAATTAGGATGTGGATGTTTGAGAGCATCTGACATCTCACTGCCTTGTTTTTGTTTTCTCTGCCGGTCCATCTCTGGTTAATGGAACTAATGAGATTAGCCCCCAGAGGGTCACCTCCTCTGGAGTGGGAGCCACCAGGTGGGAAGGGATTGCTGGCTCTAATGGGAATAAAGGTCAAGACAGCCCCCTGCTGAGACGGGCCACTTTGTCCTCTTCCTCCCAGCTGGGTTGATGTCCACAGTGGGAGCATCTGACAAACAAGGGCAAAAACTGCTATAAATGTAGGTTGAGGTTCACTCCACAGGAAATGTAGGGCCACACAGACTAACCATCCAGGGGGCTGACTGATAACCAGACCTGAGAAGGGAGCCTGGGCTCCTTCTGGGTCTGGATGAGGAATCTGTCAACAGTGAAACATTTACTCGGTGCTCAGGTGCAAGTACCTGGGATTTTACTGGTGTCTGCATGAGAGTTTTGCAGTTTTCTGGGTCCCAACAGTCTTGAAGCTCAACGGCATGGAAGCTTGTAATCCCTCCTCTCCCCCACTCCTCCTCCTCTGGCTGTTCCTTGGCCGCGGGAAGTTGTGGCTGCCCTGTGGCTTGGAGGGAGGGAATCTACTGGATGTGAGTGCTCAGAGGAAGGCTTCCTGTGAGGGGTGGTGCCTCTGCTCCAAGAGGGGGCTTAACAGAGAGTGAGATGAAGTAGGTGGCGGGAGTCTTAAGTGTTCACGTGTTACTGGCACATGGTGCAGAGTGAGAGGTTACTTGTGAAGTGGCGCCTCCCACGCATCGGGAGATGCTGGGTGTCTGCAGTCAGTGCGGAGACGGGAAGCTTGTGGAGAAAAGAGGGCTGGTCCTCACGTTAGTGGCATCTGTCGTGCCTGCTCTGCACACAGTGACTCATGGCTGCATCCCAGGTGCTCAGGCAGGAAGGGACTGATGCGGAGTTACTGCTCCAGGGCGAGGTCAGTCTTCTGTAGAGGTGCGGATGGACAGTGGACGGCCTCTGCCTGTTGCTCTGACCACACCTGGGTCAGAGGGGATGGAGGTCCCTTGGCAGGTGAGTGAATCCAGAGGGGACACAGCACATACTTCCTACAAACAGCTGCCAGGGCCTCCCGCTGGGTCCCTGGATGTGGTCGTATCCGGTCCCGAGGAGGCCGGCGCTGCGGCGTCAGGAT
>SJXQ01005330.1:227986-259940 GCA_006408695.1 Aepyceros melampus
GGATCATGCGCACGTGGGGCCCCTCCAAGTTTCCGCGGATGAGAAAGAGCCGAGTCCTCGCGGGTGACTGTCTCCAGAGTGGGACGTCAAGCGCAGCTGAGTCCGGGAGAGTGAGGGCTCTGTTCTCCTTTCAGAACTCTTCAGGATGTGGGGCTGACGCCGCACCAGCACCAACAGGCTCGAGCGCTCTCGGGGGGCACGCGGAGAAAGCTGTCCATCGGCATCGCTTTCCTGGGCGCGCCGGGGACCGTGGTCTTAGACGAGCCCACCAGCGGGGTGGACCCGTGCTCCCGCCGTGGCATCTGGGACATCCTCCTCAAGTACCGACGAGGTGGGGCTCTGCGGAGCGCTCGTTCTCTTCCCACGATACATGGAGGAGGGCGCTGCTGTATCCTCTCCTTCCATCCTATCACCGTGGAGGGCTGCGCTCCATGTCCTTTTCCCGCGATGTCACGGAGGAGCGCTGGGCTGTATCTCCTTCGTCCTGTCACCATGAAAGATGATCTCGCTCTATCTTTCTTGGATATTGAGGTGCAGAGGAATGAGGCCCGTGTTCCAATAATGATACGTTATCCTGGAGAAAAGAAAAATTAGCGGGACTTCCCTGTTGGTGCAGTGGTTAAGTCTCATTGCTTCCAGTGCCGGGGGTGCAGGGGAACTAAAATTCCACACGCTGTAGGGCACGCCTCCCCCACCAGCCCCCAAACAATAAAAAAATTACCCAGGGTCACATAGAGACTCACTCATCGTGACCTCCCCGTGGTATTGAGGGTCTGGGGGTTGTTCAGACCAGCAGTGGTGTCTTTCAAGTATGTTACCCATGATACGAGCGGACACAGAACTCATTCACGGTGGCTTCCATTCTGGAGTTCAGTTCAGTTCAGTTCAGTCGCACAGTGTGTCTGACTCTTTGCGACCCCATGAATCGCAGCACGCCAGGCCTCCCTCATCACCAACTCCCGGAGTTCACTCAGACTCATGTCCATTGAGTCCATGATGCCATCCAGCCATCTCATCCTCGGTCGTCTCCTTCTCCTCCTGCCCCCAATCCCTCCCAGCATCAGGGTCTTTTCCAATGAGTCAACTCTTCGCATCAGGTGGCCAAAGTACTGGAGCTTCAGTTTCAGCATCATTCCTTCCAAAGAAATCCCAGGGTTGATCTCCCTCAGAATGGACTGGTTGGATCTCCTTGCAGTCCAAGGGACTCTCAAGAGTCTTCTCCAACACCACAGTTCAAAAGCATCAATTCTTCAGCGCTCAGCCTTCTTCACAGTCCAACTCTCACATCCATACATGACCACAGGAAAAACCATAGCCTTGACTAGACGGACCTTAGTCGGCAAAGTAATGTCTCTGCTTTTGAATATACTATCTAGGTTGGTCATAACTTTTCTTCCAAGGAGTAAGCGCCTTTTAATTTCATGGCTGCAGTCACCATCTGCAGTGATTTTGGAGCCCAAAAAAACAAAGTCTGACACTGTTTCTACTGTTTCCCCATCTATTTCCCATGAAGTGATGGGGCCAGATGCCATGATCTTCGTTTTCTGAATGTTGAGCTTTAAGCCAACTTTTTCACTCTCCTCTTTCACTTTCAACAAGAGGCTTTTTAGCTCCTCACCTTCTTCACAGTCCAACTCTCACATCCATACATGACCACAGGAAAAACCATAGCCTTGACTAGATGGACCTTAGTCGGCAAAGTAATGTCTCTGCCTTTGAATATACTATCTACCATTTTATTTTTGTTTATTTATAACATATAAAAAGGTTACTTTCCATGTACAGTTATGACAAAATATTGGTTATATTCCCTTGATGTGCGATCCATCCTTGAGACTATCTTACACCCAACAGTCTGTTCCTCCCACTCCCCTACTCCTGTATTAATGTTTTGTTTTTAGTATCTTCAGGTTGTTTTGGTTTCGCAAACCTAAGTCTCCCTGGGGAGACAGAGACAGTTACTTTCCTTCCCTCACTGTCATTGGTGTGAATATACATAGAATCATTGTAAACTCAGTCATGGTAGCGGCTTGTGTTTCATCTGCTTCAGGGCTCAGATGGCAGCCAGGACTGAAGCCTGTCCCTTGACTGAATACACCTTTGAGAACCTTTCCTCCATCCTTGCTTTGTCAAGTTACTTGTTGTGTGCTCTGTGCTAAGTCGCTTCAGCAGTGCCCAACTCTTGGGGACTCCATGGACTGTAGCCCGCCAGTCTGCTGTGTCCATGAGATTCTCCAGGCAAGAATACTGGAGTGGGGTGCCATATCCTTCTCCCAGTTAGTTGTTAGCATCCCATGAAAAGTTTCTGAAGCGTGGAGTCCAGCTACTGAAAGGAATGAGCTTGGGAAACTCTCCCTCCATCGAACTCTAGGTTGCAGAAGTTTATGTTCCTGAAATTTCATTTCAGTTCTAGGAGGGAAGGTGAATGAACAAAGAGGGAAAAGTGGAGAGCTATGCCAACTTCACATCAGGCAGTTTTCAGCTGCTTTTTCTCTAGACCATTAGTTTATTGATGGTGGGTTGCCTTTCCAGCAAATCTCTTTTGATTGCAACTGTATAATGAAGACGTGTTTTAGTGTCCTTCTAGCTCCAGGGGAAACTCACCAGGGGTCCTATCATTCCCACTGAAGTATCAATGCTGAGGCTAATTCATCTTGATTTTTAGAGTCATCATTCCATCTTGAGGGCTTATGACTACTCTGAGCCGTTGTAAAGGGGATTTGTCCACGTGAGGTGATTCAGATGGTGCTGAGCAAGTCTTGGGATAGAGACAGGTTTCTTTTTATTCAGGTTGCTGGCTGCTGTCCTTACCAGACATCCAGGAGAAGAGTCATTAACATGGTGAGCCCTCGTGCTCACTTGGATGATGGAAGGCAGACACGGGCTTCAGCTTTTATCCCCAAAGAGCCTCCAGATCCAGGTACCCTGGCTTCTTGCCCTGATCCATGACACCAGGCCAGTGTTGACCTTCAGGAGGGTGCTGGAGAATGCCTGGATCCTTTTTGACACCAAACCCAGCCTCTATAAGCTGACACTGAAATAAATCTCAGAGACAGTTTTGGGTGGGGTCTTCTTTTGTGGCTCAGATGGTAAAGAATCTGCCTGCAATGCAGGAGATGTGGATTTGATCCCTGGATTTAGAAGATCGCCTGGAGGAGTGAATGGCTACCTGCTCCAGTATTCTTGTCTGGAGAATTCCATGGACAGAGGAGCCTGGTGGGCTATAGTCCATGGGGTCAAAAAGAGTAGGATGTGACTGAGTGATTAACACTTTTACTTTTTCTGAAAAGAATAGCTTTAGTGCTTGGCCAGGCCAAGTGGGTCACAGCAGGCTAATGCCCCCAGAACTGTGTGTCTTACCCAGGGGAGGCTGTGAGAAGACTTATAGCCAGGGCTGGATGCTGATAAGGATCAAGGTGCGTGCAGGGCCCACATTGCTTCAATCCAAAGATCATCTAGTGTCAGGTGATGAGGGGTGAACTTTGACCTTCTCTCTGGAATGAGGAGTGCTTTATCAAGTTGTTAACACCGTCCATTTGTTGGGCTTCCCTGGTGGCTCAGAGGTTAAAGCGTCTGCCTGCAATGCAGGAGACCTGGGTTTGATCCCTGGATTGGGAAAATCCCCTGGAGAAGGAAATGGCAACCCACTCCAGTATTCTTGCCTGGAGAATCCCATGGATGGAGGAGCCTGGTGGGCTACAGTCCATGGGGTCGCAGAGTCGGACACAACTGAGCAACTTCACTTTCACTTTCTTTCACTTTCCATTTGTTGGGATTTTAGTTTTTCAGAAGAGCTCAAAGATACTGTTATGTATATCCCATGAGGGGAAGCCGGGAGCCTGCCCCAAGTTAGTTCTGTCTCAGTTGTGTCCAACTCTTTGTGACCTCATGGACTGCGGCGTGCCAGGCTCCCTGTCCATCACCAACTCCCGGAGTTACCCAAATTCATGTCCATTGAGTCAGTAATGCCATCCAACCATCTCATCCTCTGTCGTCCCTTTCTCCTCCTGCCTTCAGTCTTCCCCAGCATGAGTGTCTTTTCCAGTGAGTCAGTTCTTCCCATCAAGGGGCCAAAGTATTGGAGCTTCAGCTTTAGCATCAGTCCTTCCAATGAGTATGCAGGGTTTATTTCTTTTAGAATTGACCGGTTTGATCTTCTTGCTGTCCGAGGGACTCTCAAGAGTCTTCTCCAACACTACAGTTCAAAAGCATCAATTCTTTGATGCTCAGCTTTCTTTATAGTCCAACTCTCACGTTTAAACATGACTACTGGAGAAACCATATCTTTGAATAGACAGACCTTTGTCAGCAAAGTAATGTCTCTGTTTTTTAATATGCTGTCTAGATTGGTCATAGCTTTTCTTCCAAGGGGCAAGTGTCTTTTAATCTCATGGCTGCAGTCACTATCTTCAGTGATTATGGAGCCCAAGAAAATCTGTCACTGTTTCCATTCTTTCCCCATCTGTTTTGCCATGAAGTGATGGGACTGGATGCCATGATCTTAGTTTTCTGAATGTTGAGTCTCAAGCCAGCTTTTTCACGCTCCTCTTTCACTTTCATCAAGAGGCTCTTTAGTTCTTCGCTTTCTGCCATAGGGTGGTGCATCTACACATCTGAGGTTAGTGATATTTCTTCCAGCAATCTTGATTCCAGCTCGTGCTTCATCTAGTCTGGCATTTCACATGATGTACTCTGCATATACGAAGGCAGTGGCACCCCACTCCTGTACTCTTGCTTGGAAAATCCTGAGGATGGAGGAGCCTGATGGGCTGCAGTCCGTGGGGTCTCTAAGAGTTGACACGACTGAGCAACTTCACTTTCACTTTTCACTTTCATGCATTGGAGAAGGAAATGGCAACCCTCTCCAGTGTTCTTGCCTGGAGAATCCCAGGGACAAGGCAGCCTGGTGAGCTGCCATCTATGGGGTCGCACAGAGTTGGACATGACTGAAGCGACTTAGCAGCAGCAGCAGCAGCACTCTGCATATAAGTTAAATAAGCAAGGTGATATATACAACCTTGACATACTGCTTTCCCACTTTGAAACCAGTTTGTTGTTCCATGTCTAGTTCTAACTGTTTCTTCTTGACCTGCATACAGATTTCTCAGGGGGCAGGTCAGGTGGTCTGGTATTCCCATCTCTTTCAGAATTTTCCACAGTTTGTTGTGATCCACACAGTCAAAGAGTTTACCATAGTAAATGAAGCAGAAGTAGATGTTCTTCTGGAACTCTCTTACTTTTTCTATGATCCAGCGGACATTGGCAATTTGATCTCTGGTTCCTCTACCTTTTCTAAAACCAGCTTGAACATCTGGAAATTCTCAGTTCATGAACTGTTGAACCCTAGCTTGAAGAATTGTGAGCATTATTTCGCTAGGTGTGAGATGAGTGCAGGTGTGCGTTAGTTTGAACAAGGCTTCTCCAAGGGTACTGAATAACTGCCCCATGCTTGCACTGTTGTTTCTTGACTGCTCCTTCTTGTCTCTGCAGCTGTTCCCTTCCCGGATTAGATGGCTGTTTGAACCTGCTTTTTGAAACTCAGGGAAGGGGATACAGACAGGAGTCTGTGCTCAGGAGCCCCATGGGGTCCTACTTGGTTTCATTTTCACTTTCCTGGCTTCCACTCAGAGTTGCCCCTATTCTCTCATATCTGCAGCGCTATTCCTCTTATATTCCAGGGGGTTTGGCTTCCGTAGGTACCCTGACCGTATTCTAATCCTTATGTGTCTTCTCCACTACTTCTCCCCAGCCTGTGGGATTTTTTTGTGGTAGAAGAAAACCTCATTCTCACAGATCAATGAGCATATTCTTCTATGTCTTTGTTTAGCATGGGATTTTGGTTTTTTGAAACGCAAAGGACATAGGCTCTTGAAACTCAGAAAGCCTTTTTTTTTCTCAAATAGTCCCTGCCTTGAGCTTAAAAGGAATGTTTTGAACCTCAAAGGCCAAACTGACTCTCTCCTTGGATCCTTGCTAAGAAAAAAACCCACAAAACCCTACAGGGAAGACAGTGAGCATAGAATGTTCTAGATATTGAAAGGGTAACAGGAAATACCAGGAACCATAAAAATTCAAATAAAATTTACA
The DNA here is from genome assembly GCA_006408695.1 of Aepyceros melampus. NCBI lineage: Eukaryota > Metazoa > Chordata > Mammalia > Artiodactyla > Bovidae > Aepyceros > Aepyceros melampus. The sequence goes on from SJXQ01005330.1 coordinate 234,074, forward strand.
TCAGCTTCTATTACACAATCCTCAGTTCCAGATTCATTCAAATAAGAAGAGACTCAGAATCCAAATTCAGGTCAGCATTTGGAAAAAACTAGTCCTTTAGTTTGTGTGAACCTCAGTGTGTTCTGAAGCTTGTTCAAGGAAAGCAGTGGAAAGAGACTAGAGTGATGAGTAACCATTGTTGAGTTTACGGAGGAAGTCAACTGAGCATTTTATTTAAATTTTAAATATTTATATTTTTAATTTTATTTTTTATCGGCTATCTGCATGCCAAGGGCTGACTCATTTGAGAAGACCCTGATGCTGGGAAAGACTGAGGGCATGAGGAGAAGGGGGTGACAGAGGATGAGATGGTGGGATGGCATCACCAACTCAATGGACATGAGTTTGAACAAACTCCGAGTGATAGTGAAGGTGCAGGGGAGCCTGGCATGCTGCAGTTGGGATTGCAAAGAGTCGGACATGACTTAGCGACTGAACAACATCTGCATCAAGTCTGCGTTCTGGCACACAGGATCTTCACTGGGGTGCGTGACCCTAGTTTCCCCGTGGCGTGTTGGATCTGAGTTCCCCAATCAGGGATCAAAGCCCCATCCCCTGCTTTGTAAGGTGGATTCTTAAACACTGGACTATCGGGGAAGTCCCTCAACTGAGCATTTTAGATCCACCATCATATTTTCACAGCAATCCTTTAAGTGTTATTGTTCCCATTTTATGAATGGGAAAACAGACTAATTTTTATGGACGGGAAAAGAGAATTAGTTACATGCTTAGTTAGTGATAGAACTAAGAGTCAAAACTATTGAGAGCCATATTTTTAAGTCATGTGAAAAGAAGTGGAGGGAATGGAGGAAGGTCAATACTTGAGCAAAGCTGAAAGAAAAAAAAAGGAGAGAAATTGAAGGGCTCTCAACGCAAGGTGGTTGTACCTGTGTCTCTCTTTACCAGGAGTGCTCTTCCCTCATATCTTTTAAGGGTGGGTCCTTTCATTATTCAAGTTTCAGAATGAAATATTATAGAGATCATCTTCGATCATCAAGCTAATCACCCACCATGTACACACATACACATACACCTGCTAGGACATATTTTGATGACTTCTCTTTTGAGCTTCCCTGGTGGCTCCCATGGTAGAGAATCCGCCAGCAATGCAAGAGGCCCAGGTTTGATCCCTGGGTTGGGAAGATCCCCTGGAGAAGGGAATGGCTACCCACTCCAGTATTCTTGCTTGGAGAACCCCATGGACAGAGGAACCTGGCGGGCTACAGTCCTTGGGATCGCAAAGAGTCAGGCAGAACTGAGCGACTAACACTTCACTTCACTTCTGGTGGTTCAGGTGGTTAAGAATCTGTCCGCCAGTCCAGAAGACTCAGGTTTGATTCCTGGGTCTGAAAAATCCCCTGGAGAAGGAAATGGAAACCCTCTCCAGTATTCTTGCCTGGCCAAAGAGCCTAGAGGGGCTATTGACCGTGGGATGGCAAGAGAGTTGGACACAGCTGAGCAATTAAACAAGATTTTATATTTTAAAGAGCCTTACCTCCTTTGAAATCATCTTTTCATTTATTAATGTTCATATGTGTTTGCTGTCTGTCTCCCCTTTCTAGGCCCTCTTGAGCACAGATATTTTGTGGCCCCTTTTTTATCCCTGGTATTTAGAATAGTGCAGGGCTCAGGAAAACCTGCTCGATAAATGTATTTGAACGAGTTTGGTTGAGTAAGAAGGAGTGATCAGAAAGACGAGGATGAGAAAAGCCCCATCTTGCATATCTCTAAACCACATTCTGAATAAAAATGACAAACTTAACCACTCATTACTTTTCAACCTGGACATCAGAAGCTGCTTAGGAAGGTCTGGCTGGCTTGCTTTGGCGCTGTCTCTTTAAGTGAGGATCAGAGAGCACCTTTTAATGTTTAGCTTCATTTGTTTATCAAAGACAGTGGAGCCTTTGTCCTGCCTCACGATTTGGCAGGATGGGAACTTCCTTGGTCTTGAACTTCAGCAGAGCCACATGTAGCTAAAACAGTAGCTTTTCAACTCTGAAATAATCCAGGAATGTGAAAATTCTGCTAAGACACTCTTAAGAGGAGGGAGAATTGGAAATTTCAAATTAGCCGGTTTCTGAAGCCCTTTATGAAGCTCAGAAGACAAGCTTCAGCCCATTTCACAATTAATGCTTCTTTGGAGAATTTAAAGTACACCTGCCATTGGGTTCTTCCCACTAAACCCTTCATGGGTATCATGGAGGGAGGGCATCTTAAAGTCAGCTGCTCCAGCTCCTTCTTCTAGGTTTTGTCCTTAAACTTGACTTATTTGGGTGCCAATCTCACAGATGTTTTTCATATCCAAGCACCACCTGCAGTTACTATAGGAAATTATATGTATAATATTATTTTATGTTATATATGTAATATAGAGCTTTATTACCCATATATGTGTAAATATCTGTACATTTACTTGTGCACACATCTGACACTTTCTTGTGTGCATGCAGTGTGCTAATTCATTTTAGTTGTGTCTGACTCTTTGCAATCCAATGGACTATAGCCCACCAGGCTCCTCTGTTCTTGCGATTCTCCAGGCAAGAATACTGGAGTATGTTGCCTTGCCTTCCTCAGGGGGATCTTCTGGATCCATGGATTACACCCGAGTCTCTGACTCTTCCTGCATTGACAGGCAAGTTCTTTACCACTAGTGTTACCTGGGAACATTTACTTAATATCTCTAATTATTTTGAGTCTGCATTTAAATGAAGATTTTACATCATTCATATAAATAAAAAAGAAACCAAAGGTATCACTAACTGAAGTAGAAGGGAATTATAAATATAAGAGAGGAAAACAATATTATTAATGCTCTGCCTTTTAAAAATGAGAGATTAATAAATATTACGTGTTAAAGACATGATTAATGATCATTAGATTTTCCTTGTTTAAAGTTATCAGAAGGAATGGAGGAAATTTGAGGAGTGTGTTTTCTGCTGTGTGTTTTAATAGTCGGCTGCTATATTTACGTATGGAGAAGGCAATGGCACCCCACTCCAGTACTCCTGCCTGGAAAATCCCATGGACAGAGGAGCCCAGCAGGCTGCAGTCCATGGGGTCGCTGAGAGTCGGACACAACTGAGCGACTTCATTTTCACTTTTCACTTTCATGCATTGGAGAAGGAGATAGCAACCCACTCCAGTGTTCTTGCCTGGAGAGTCCCAGGGACGGGGGAGCCTAGTGGGCTGCTGTCTCTGGGGTTGCACAGAGGCGGACACGACTGAAGTGACTTAGCAGCATATTTATGTATCCCTTAACAAGATATGGAAAACCTCTGAAATAATCACTCTGTTTGCCCAGAACATTGGGAACCACTTCGTTATTCAAATCTGCAGTCCTGTCTCTAACACGTGGCCAAGGTATCATCAGGCCCATCTTGATCATCTGCTTTGAAGAAGGCTCACTTTTCTGACGAAGCCTGTTCCAAGATTTGTCTCTCTTTAGGGTGAGGAGGTCCTAGAACAGTAGAGTCTGAGTGGAGTGACAAGCAATCAAGTCCTTAGGAACCTCTGAGAAGACAGGATATTTCAGGCAGATGGAACAGCATTTAACAAGACAGAAGCAAAAAGACAGCATGGCCTATTTTAGGGAAATCACAAGTAGTTGATTCAGTGTGTCTGGATCCACATAAAATGCTGATGAGAAGGTGGTGAGAGGTGAGTTGGGGGGTTGGGGGCAGACCAGACCCTGGGGAAGCAGCAAGCCAGGCTCCGCAACTTTTGACTTCAGCTTTGGCAGCAGCCAAATGCTTGCTGCCACCTCTGCACTGGTATTTATGCACCTGTTTGGGTGGCCACAGCATTCCCTTCTAGAAGAAATCAATTTTTTCTGCATGCATATATTGGTAAGTTTTGGGGGTGGGAGGGAGAGGTATGAGAGCTCCCAGCATTTTGTTTTGTATCATGGGATATGCAGGCTGAGGGAAAAGATGAGTTTCTGGAGATCACAAAAGGGAATTTGTAAAAGATTGGGCAGCTCAAGAGAAAAAGGCTTTTGTGGGTAGAATTTCCATTAGGGCCATAACAGAGGTGACTGATGGGAGATTTGATGACATTTCTGCTCTCAAGGCAGAAGCAGCGCTGTGACAGTGATGGAGCTCATGGAGATGATTTAGGAGTTATGGGGACACCACCAAGGAGGTAGGGAGGTGATGAGGAAGGGGAGGCAACTGATTGGGGTGCATTAGTAAACCAGCGATCACACTGGGGGCCTAAAACTCAATCCTGTAAATGAGGTTTAAAAATGCCTCCAAATTGGGACTTCCCTGGTGGTCCAGTGGCTAAGACTTCTTCCAGTGCAACGGGTATGGGTTTGATCCTTGGTTGGGGAACTAAGATCCCACATGCCACACAACCAAAAAACCAAAATATAAAGCAGAAGCAACATTGTAACAAAGTCTATAAAGACTTTAAAAATGGTTCACATAACAGAAATGCCCTGAATCAGCCTTACCAAAGAGTGAGTAAATGGTGAAGGACGGTCTGCTCAATTCCCAGGCACTTCCGTTGTCATGGGCATGGGCAAAGCAGAATTCTGAAGCCTGGGACATCTTTCACAGGAAGATGGAGGCTCTGACTGCTGGAAGTCTGAATGGACTGCATGGACATGGTGGGGAGTTTGAGAGGGTATGTGAGGGTCACCAGCACCTGCTCTCTTGGTTTGGGACATTGTAGCTGCTTTCCCAGCTTCCCGGGTGGCTCAGTGGTAAAGAACTCACTGGCCAGTGCAGGAGATGCCAGAGATGTGGGTTTGATCCCTGGGTCAGGAAGATCCCCAGGAGAAGGAAGTGGCAACCCACTCCATATTCTTGCCTGGAACATTCCATGGACAGAGGAGCCTGGCAGGCTACAGTCTATGGGGTCACAAAGAGTTGGACACAGCTGACCGCACACACATACACACATACACACACACACGTGTGCATACACACATACACACCTGCTCTCCCAGGAATCTTTCAGTCTTCCACAGTGTGCCTCTATATTCTTAATATATTGAAAAGTTGAATCTGATTTGAGGATGTGACTGATTGCTGAGTGTGGCCTTCAACTGGGCTCCCCAGGGAGCTGCTGCTGTCCAAGCAAATCTGCCTCATCTTGGACATACGGCGACCTTGGAGTCATGAGGTCTTTCTTACTTGCAGTGATGAAAACTTAATTCGAGTTGGCTTAAAACCAAGAAAAATCCAACATACCGATCTTGGACTTGGAAAATCCAGGGAATGATCTTCACGGGCTTCCCTGGTGGCTCAGACAGTAAAGAATCTGCCAGCAATGCAGGAGACCTGGGTTCCATCCCTGATCTGGGAAGATCCCCTGGAGAAGGGAATGACGGCTCACTCCACTATTCTCTCCTGGAGAATTCCATGGACAGAGGAGCCTGGCAGACTATAGTCTGTGGGTTCACAAAGAGTCAGACACAACTGAACGAGTCACTCACACACACAGCTTGATTCTAGGAGCTCCAGTGACCTAATCAGATTTTGGATTATGTCTCTCCGTCTCTTATCTCTGTCTTTCTCTGGGCTGATTCTGTTCTCTTATAATAATAAGATGATTTTCCACAAGCTTTTAAGTTTTCCTCCTGTCTTCCCACCCACTTCAGTGGAAAGAAGACTTATTTAAACTTTTTTTAACAATAAATTTCAAGACCGAGTCACTCTGGCCCTGACTGATCTTTGTGGGTCAAGTGTGCATCCTGGAAGCATTCACTGGGGTCAAGCTGCTGTTTAGCTCTGATTGGACAAGGTGAGTTAACATGCCTGCCTACCCTTAGAGCTAAAGGTGGGCTAAATCCCACCCAAATCTCATGGACTTAGAAGTAGAAAGGGGCTGTTCCCTGAGATAAAGTGGATGCTATTGATAGTAAAGGAGTTGAATGGATGCTGTTCAAGCGGAAATAAAAGCTTTCCTCTGCAACCAAGAAAAAGCAACCAGCAAGATCCTTGGAGACCTGTAAGCTCAGGCTTTAAGGACCTAATGCAAAACCAGCATCTTAGGCTACTATGCCCCTGCCCCCAGACCCAATTTTGTTAACTGTCCCCCTTCCTGAACGAGACATATGGCTCATCTGGCAGATAGATGAGGGTCTCTGGGTATCCGTAACACTGAATTTCTGTTGACTGCTCTAACCTTGAGCTACCAGCTTTATTGGCAGTATTTAACGCAAATCTGTTTTCCATCCTTGTCAGATCCTACTTCAATATGTGCCACAGGAGAAGCCGAATGCTAAATCGATTTCTTTAATGGGGAGTGCTCTGCAGCGGATAGCAACCCTTCTGGAGATGCATTAGTCGGATTACAATTGAATCTTTTCTCATGGGCTTTTATGGACTTCCCTGTCTGGCAGAAGGGTGGAACTCTGATATCATTTGCCTAAGTTTTAAGAAGGTCAGGGCTCCCACCTCCAGCCACTAGGTCAGACGCTGGGCTGGGTCTTCTAATCACTAAACTGACCAGAGAAGATTGAAATGTAGTAATCAGCATCTTGAGATGGCAGGGAATGATGAGTGTAAAGTGCTTCTTAGCAACAAGGGTCTGGAATTGTGTGGTAAAGACTTGGGAATCTGGGAGTTGGCCTGCTTGCTTCTTCGTGGGAGTTTTTGTTGCTGTTATTTAGTTGCTCAGTGGAGTCCCACTCTTTGCAACTCCATGGGCTATAACCCGCCAGGCTCCTGTCGGTGGGATTATCTAGACAAGAATACTGGCCTGGGTTGCTATTTCCTTCTCCAGGGAATCTTTCTGACCCAGGGTTGAACCTGTGTCTCCTGCATTGCAAGGGGGTTTTTATCACTGAGCTACCTGGGAAATGCTTATGGGATTTTAGGGATTTTTAATACTGTAGTTTAGATCATTTGGTGGTTTTTATAGAATATAGTTAAGCGTGCTTATCTCTGTTTGATAGTGACCCATTCCATTTCCGTGTATAATAACAACTGTAATGGTCATTTTTGGGGTGAAGGGTATCGTGTGCTAGGCTCGCTACATTATCTCACTTAGCACTCACAACAACCCCATGACATGGGTCTTACTATCCCTTTCTGCTGATGACAGCATGGAAACTTACCTAGTTCACCGCTTGCCCCAGGTCATAAGACTATTATTGCTGAACAGTGGGACCTGTGTTTATATATCTTTGTTTGATGCTAAAAGCATGTTCTTTTAAAAACCATCCTAAAAGAACATGAGAAGCCATTGTACACTCATCAAAGGTGGATATTGTACTATAAGGACCCTGGAATGTGACACAGAGAAATAAAAACTGTGTTTTTATTTATGTTCTGGCCAACATAAATCCTCTGTATTGGCCACACCCACCATAGCAATTCAGGAGGAAGGACTATTTTCCCCTAGATATATTTAGGATAAAAAGTGTATTTCTAAAGTAGAGGAAATCTAGACCAGAATTATTGGAATATCAAGTGGATTCTTTCTCTGCCTGGAGAAAAACTCAGTGGTTTTTCCATCTTGGAATCCATAATTTATCTTGTTTTCTACCTTCCAAGATCTAACCTCTCAGGGGACACCAAGGCAGCTTAACACAACTGCATGACTAAAATGACTTACTGTCTCTGAGCCCTCTGTGTAATGGAATCAGCAATATTATTAATTACATAAGTTAAATTATGAGGGTTAAATTCAGTAATGTACATTATGTAATGTCAATTGCTGCTATTTTTAAGGGCATTTACATTTCATTTTTATTGAGACATAATTGGCATACATCAATGTGTAAGTTGAAGGTATGTAGCATGGTGGTTTGATTTACATATATTGTGAGATGTTTATCACAATAGGTTTAATTAACATCCATCATCTCATATGGATACAATAAAGAAAAAAAATTCTCCTTGTGATGAGAACTCTTAGATCATATCTCTTAAGAACTTTCCTTTATATCATATAGGGGTGTTTTATTTTTAAAATGTTTTTTTTTTAATTTATTTGGCTATACTGGATCTTAGTTGCTGCATGTAGGATCTAGTTCCCTGATCAGGGATCCAACCCAGGCCCTCTGCATTGGAAGTGTGGAGTCTTAGCCACTGGACCACTGGGGAAGTCCCAGGAGTGTTTATTTTATTGAGGTATAGTTGATTTACAATATCATATTAGTTTCAGGCGCACAACATAGAAATTGAACATTTAAAGACAATGCTCCATTAAACAGAGAAGGCACTGGCGACCCACTCCAGTACTCTGGCCTGGAGAATCCCATGGATGTAGGAGCCTGGTAGGCTGCAGTCATTCGTGGGGTCACTAAGAGTTGGACATGACTGAGTGACTTCACTTTCACTTTTCACTTTCATGCATTGGAGAAGGCAATGGCAACCCACTCCAGTGTTCTTGCCTAGAGAATCCCAGGGACAGGGGAGCCTGGTGGGCTGCCGTCTATGGGGTCGCACAGAGTTGGACACGACTGAAGTGACTTAGCAGCAGCAGCAGCAGCAGCAGCAGCTCCGTTAAAAGTTATTATAAAATAATGGCAATAATTCCCTGTGCTGTATAATATTTAATATATCCTGTTGTCTATCTCTTTTATATGTAGTAGTTTGTATCTCTTAATCCCGTACCTGTCTTACTTCTCCCACTTTCCTCTCCCCACTGGTGACCACCAGTTCATTTCTGTTTTGCTATATGTATTCATGTGTTTTATTTTTTTTTTAGATTCCACATATAAATGATATATACTGTTTATCTTTCTATATCTGACTTATTTCATTAATATCCTGTAGGTTTATCCACCCTGCTGCAAATGGCAGAATCTCATTTTTTATTAAGGGTGAATAATATTCCACTGTTTATATATAACAACATCTTTATTCATCAGTGTTGATGGACATTAGTTGTTTCTATGTCTTGGCTACTGTGAGTAGTCCTGCTTTGGCCATTAGCTTAATGTGTCTTTTTTAATTAGTGGTTTTGTTTTTTCCATATATAAACTTGGAGAGGAATTTCTGGATCATATTAGTAGTTTCATTTTTATTCTTTTGAGCAACTTCCATAATTTTTTCCCTAGTTGCTGCACCCATTTACATTCCCATGAACAATGTGCAAGGTTTTCAGTTTTGATATCCTTGCCAACGTTTGTTATTTGTATTCTTTTTAATGATAGCCATTCTGACAGGTGTGAGGTGGTATCTCATTTTGATTTGCATTTCTCTAATAATTGGTGGTGTTGAGCATCGTTTCATATACCTGTATGTCTTCTTTGGGAAAATGTTTATTCAGATCTTCTGCCCATTTTTTTTGATTGTGTTTTTTTTTTTTAATATTGAGTTGTATGATCTGTTTACATATTTTGGATATTAACCTCTCGTCAGTCATATCATTTGCAAATATTCTCTTCTTATTCTATAGGTTGTCTTTTTCTTTTATTGATGATTTCATTTGCTGTGCAAAATCTTTTAAATTAGTTTCCACATTTTTTTTAAAATTCCTTTTGCTTTAGGAGAACAAATCCAAGATATATTGCTATGATTTGTGTCCAAGAATGTTCTACCTATGTTCTCTTAGAGGAGTTTTATAGTTTTAGGTCTTACATTTAGGTCTTCAATCCATTTTGAGTTTGTTTTTGTATATGCTGTGAAGAAATGTTCTAATCTCATTATGTTTTACATATAGCTGTCCAGTTTTCCAAGCACCATTTTTGAAGAGCCTTTTTTTTTTCCGTTATATATTCTTTCTTCTTTTGTCATAGATTAATTGACCATAGATTAATTGACCCTCATTAATTGTATGGGTTTATATTTCATCTTTCTGTTCTGTTCCATTGGTCTATATGTCTGTTTTTGTGCCAATACTATCTGTTTTAATTACTGTAGCTTTGTAATATAGTCTGAAGTCTGAGAGAATGATATCTCTAGCTTTGTTCTTTTTTCTCAAAATTGCTTTGTCAATTCAGGGTCTTTTGTGGTATGGATTTTAGGATTATTTTATACAATCTGCCATTATGTCTTTTGATTGGAGCATTTAGTCCATTGATATTTAAAATAGTTATTGATAAGTATGTACTTACTCTCATTTTATTACTTGTTTTCCTGTTGTTTTTGTAGTTCCTCTCTGTTCATTTCTTTTCACTTCTTCTCTTGCATTTTGCCTATTTTCTTTTGTAGTATGCTTGTGAGTGTTTTTTTTTTTTTCTTTTTGTCTACAGTAGTTTATTGATTTGTGGTTACCATTGGAGTTCATGTATGTTGACCTATATCATCTTATTTGAAACTGACAGCAATTTAAGTTCAAACACATTCTAAAATCTTTACACTTTTACTCCCCTCCCTCACATTTTTAATGTTATATTTTATATCTTCATGTTATCCCTTAACTGTTTATTGTATTTGTAATTGGTATTAGAATTTTTTTATTTTAATCTTCCAATTGCCTTCTTAAATGGTTGATTACTACATATTTGTCCTTTCTAATAGAGTTTTCCCCTTCCTATGCATTTTTGCTTCTTTTCCACTTAGAAAAAACCCTTAACAGTTATTTTAGGATAGATTTAATATTGCTGAATTATTTTAGTTTTTGCTTGTCTGGGAAGTTTTTTTTCTCTCCTTCAACTCTAAACTATTCTTGTTGGACCAAGTATCCTAAGTTGCAGGTTTTATCCCTTCAGCACTTTAAATATATCCCTTCTGGACTGTAAAGTTTCTGCAAAAATATCAGCTGATAGTGTTTTGGGGGATTCCCTTGCATATGAAGGAGGAGAGAGAAAAACTCTGTTTTTCTCTTACTGTCTTTAGAATTTTCTGCCTTCTGCTATTTTAATTATGATGTGTCTTGATGTGGGTCTGTTTGGTTTCATCTTTTTGTGACTCTGTGTCCTTCCTGTACCTGAATATCTGTCTCCTTCTTCAGCTTTGGGAATTTTCCAGCCCTAATTTCCTCAAATCATTTTTATCCCCTTCTCTTCTCCTTCTGGGAATCCTATAATGTGAAGTTGGCATGCTTGTTATTATTCCAGAGATCTCTTAAACTGTTCTCATTTTTTTAGAATTTGTTTTTCTTTTTGCTATTCCGATTGGGTGATTTCCATTATTCTGTCTTCCAGATCACTTTTGTGTTCTTCTGTACCACTTAGCCTGCTATTCAGTCCTTCTGCTGCTGCTGCTGCTGCTACGTCACTCCAGTCATGTCTGACTCTGTGCAACCCCACAGACGGCAGCCCACCAGGCTCCCCATCCATCCTTCTAGTGTTTTATTTTTATTTCGGTTATTGAATTCTTCATTTCTGGGGCATTTTTATGTTTTCTAGTTCCTTGTTAAAAACTTCACTTTGTTCATCTATTCTATTTCCTAGTTCAGGTAACATTCTTATTACGAATGTTTTGAATTCTTTATGTGATAAATTATTTATTTCTGTTTCATTATTTATTTTTCCAGGAATTTTCTCTTGCTCTTTTAATTGAGACCAATTCCTCTACCTTTGCATTTTGCTTAACTCTGCCTCTAATTAGGAAGTGGCAACCTGCTCCAGCATTCTTGCCTGGAAGATTTCATGCACAGAGGAACCTGTCAGGCCACAGTCCACGGGGTCACAAAGAGTCAGACACAGCTGAGCGACTGAGCCCTTGTGAATTTAGGTGAAACAGTTACCTACTAGAGTCTTGAAAGAGTGTTCTTGTGTGAAAGCATCCTTATACATACGGTATTCCCAGTGCTTTCAGTGGGAAATCTGGATTTGATGTGGACACAAGTCATGTTTTTCCCCAGGGTTTGCTGACAGCTCTCACTTCTGGTGGGGTGAGGTTGGAGATGGAGAGGCTAGAACTGGAGTTGGGTATGAGACCAGATTTCCCCTCTGCTCAGTATTTCCCACCGAAAGCACTGGGAATACCGTATGTATAAGGATGCTTTCACACAATAACACTCTTTCAAGACTCTAGTAGATAACTATTTCACCTAAATTCACATGGGCTCAGTCGCTCAGTTGTGTCTGACTCTTTGTGACTCCGTGGACTTGGCCTGCCAGGTTCCTCTGTGCATGAAATCTTCCAGGCAAGAATACTGGAGCAGAGGGGAAATCTGGCTGTTAGCACCTTATCGGGGTGGGTTATCCCAAGTTGCTGGAGCACAAGATTTGAGGGTTTGGCCCAAGGTGACCCTGTTCCCCTTAAGTGTGTGTCTTCTCTATGCCCGAGGTGACTCAGTTCCTCTTAAGTGCGTATTTTCTCCTCTCCCAGCACTGGGATCCTTGTTCCAGAGAGAGGGAGCATCAGAGGAGGGTGGGAGTGAGGAGCTATTCCAGCTCTCAGCTTGTGTCAGCCGCAGACAGAGGTCTGAGCTGATTCGTTGCATCCCTTGCTCTGCTCAGATATAGCCCCGAGTCCAGATTCTCTTTGTCTGTCACAGCCAGTCCACCCCCACAGCTGCTGCCTCTCCTAGTGTGTTGCAGAGCCACACTGCAGGGCAGGCGGGGCCCACATTGCCCCTCGATGTGTATCAGGGCGTGAGCTGTGGCGGAGCAGCTGCCATCAGAGAACTGGGCTGCTTCTGATGCCCTGTGTGAGTAAGTCCGTGTCCCGCCCAGACTCTGCCCCAGGACCAGGTCACCTCTGTGTCCATAGTCGAGTCTTTCTCCTGGTTGGTCATCCGAGATCCAGTGTTGCACTGTTGTGGGGCTGAAGGCTTTCCTTGGTTCCGGCTGGGGCATGGGTCCAGGCAGTTGTGGGAAACAAGTCAACAAGTTGTGAGGTTTCGGTTTGCCCTCTCAGCTCTGCTTGGGGCAGATGAGTGCACACGCCTCTCACGGTGGAGTCCAGGCTTCCCACAGCCTTCCTGTTAGCCCCAGTGGTCCTCCAACCAGCCAAGAGGCCCCACCTCCCCCAACTAGACCCCAGGAGGGAGGTACCAAATCGTCTCCCTTTCCCTCGGAGTGCCCTCCCCTGACCTGATTGCCCTTCTTCCCTTCTTCCCTTCTTACTGGATTCCATGTGGATTTTTCTTGCAGACTTGGTTATAGAGGAGTCGTTCTGCTGGTTTAAGTTAGTTTTCAGTGACAGTTGTTCCACGTTGTAGATTTTATCTGATCTGTTCATGCAAGGCGGTGAGCTCCCCATCTTCCTACTCTGCCATCTTGATCAGTCCCCACTGTTTTGCTGGGCCTGTTTTTACATCTCTCGAATGGAGAAACTGGACTATCTTCATTTCTAAACCATGACTGAGTCACAAGAACATGGATGGGCCTGAATGAGAGAGGGAATGAGACAGAAAACAGATGTCTGGACAAGCTCGGAGAGGTCAAGAAGTAGGAGTGAGTTCAGTCTAGCTGGTAACACTTGGTGTCATGAAGATTTGGCTAGAGACAAGAGAGGTAATTGAGAGTGGCTGTTAGCACTCAGGAAGTCCAACAGGGAATGATGGGGTGACATATCAGGCTAGCAGAATATGGCGAACCTGTCATTGGACATTAGGGACTGAGCTGGATACTGTTCAGAGGTGGTGCTCTAGGGACAGTATATACAAGGTTGTGGTTGCAGGTGATGTCCTGAATATTATTGCTATGTGACAAACCGTGACAAAACCTAGGGACATCCAGTGACTATTTTATTAGGCTCACATGTCCTGTGAGTCAGGAATTTGGTGGGCTTGTCTCTGCCCCTTGATGTCTGGGTCCTCACTTCAGAAGACTCAAGGGTGGGAATAGCTCAGTGACTCACAGCAGGAACCATCTGGAAGCATCTCCATTTACACATCTAGTGATGATGCTGGTTATACTTGGGCCCAGAGCTGGGATGTCAGGCAGAACACCTACAAGTGATAGCTCCCTGTGGTGTCTCCATGTGGGCGGTTTAGGCTCCCAAAACCAACATGGTGCTAAGGATTAAGACTAAGTGTCCCATGAGAGCAAGGCAGAAATGCATGGTGTTTTTATTGTCAAGCTTCAGAGTCACATAGTTCAAGTCTAGGTTCAAGGGGAGGAAACACATGCCCGACTCTGCTATGAGAGGGATGTCAGAGTGACAATGTCAGAAATGTGTCATCCTTTTGGAGTCTAATCTGCCAAGGTGTTTACAATCTAACTAAAGATTGCAGTGTGCATATTAATAGCACAGGCTCTAGAGCCAGACTGCCTGGCTTTGTATCCTGACCCCACCATCTACTAGCTGTGTGATGATGGGGAAGTCATTTAAACTTTCCCTGCTCCTGAGAAACAGGACTGCTAACAGTATCTATCTCACTGGATTGTTGGGAAGGTTAAAAGAATGAAGAACAAGAAAAGTACTCAGAACAGAGCCTGGAACGTAGTAAACTAAAGGCAAGTGTTTACTATTATTATCACCACTAAGAAGGCTTCCAAGGCAGAAACTCAGGCTTAGGGAACCAGCGAGGAACATTCAGAAACTCAAACCAAGAAACAAGTGTCAGGCTGACTGTTAGGAAGTAGGTGCTAATGCTGACCTACAGTGTGGGACTAGAGCTGATTAACTGTTTCTCTTTTGGATCAGAACTGGGTTTCTGAGATGGGGTTTCTCTTTTAAGGGGAGGCAGGTATGGGGGCCAATGGCCCCTAAAGGAGTGAGATTAGTCCCAGACACACAAAGAATACAGGGTCTGATTCTGCCACATCTAATATATGCCTGGCCCTGCCAGACTTTTCACCTTTCTCAGTGTAAGCTCCTCTTTCCCCCTATGGAGATGGAGTCCAAGAGATCAAAGACTTTACTGTCTCATTCACTGCTGTGCCTCCAGCACCTAGAACATGCCTAGTGCAAATGAGCCACTAGTATTTGATGAATGAAAGAATGAATGGATTTAGTCTTTTAAGGGGAGGCAGGTATGGGGGCCAATGGCCCCTAAAGGAGTGAGATTGGTACATCCAGGTAGAAGGCGTGGAACTAAACCATGTTAAATTATCAGCAGGTGACAGATGAAACAGGCCTAAACCTTTGTGCTCAAAACTTGTCCGAATCTGTTTGGGGGAATATATGAGTTGAAACAGAAGAAAGTGATTGGCTGATCAGCTTCCACCACTAGCTATATGTACCCCCTGGGTGTAAGTCAGAGTTGTTTGGTGGCAAGTGACAAAACCCAGTTCAGGCCAACTTAAGCTAAAAAAGGAATTTATTTGCGTGCTTAACTGACAAGTACAGGTAAAGATAACCTTAGTTTAATCCATGTGTTCACAGATGTGGTTAGGAATCTTGTCTCTCCATTTTCCAAAGTTGCTTTCCTTTTTTATTATTTAAAAAATTTTCCCCCTATTCTCAGTTGGACTAAATCCATTCATCCATGAAATACTAGTGGCTCATTTGCACTAGGCATGTTCTAGGTGCTGGAAGTACAGCAAGTGAATGAGATGGTAAAGTCTTTGATCTCATGGACTTCATCTCCGTAGGGGGAAAGATATAAATAAATACAGTAAGTTCCTTACCTACAAATCAGTTCCGTTCTGAGATCATGTTTGTAAGGCCAATTTGTTCGTAAATTCAACAAAGTTAGCCTAGGTACCCAACTAACACAATCAGCCATGTAGTACTGTCCTGTAATAGGTTTATAATACTTTTCACACAAGTAACACATGCAAAACACACAAAAAATGGAGAAAGACATTTTTAATCTTACAGCACAGTACCTGGAAAAGTATAGTGTTGCAGTACAACTGGCATCCAGGGGCTGGCATCGAGTGAACAGGCAGGAAGAGTTACTGCCTGGAGGACGGAGAGGAGGTGGGAGATAGTGGAGCAGAAAGATCGTCAGCAATAGCAGACAGAGGGCAAGCTGCAATTTCCCTCTCGCCTGAGGTTGATGGCACAGGTTCTGGTTCCTTCTGGATTCAATTCTATCTACCCTCTTAAAAAAAAAAATCCAATGATGTCTGGATAGTAGCTCTTTTTTTCTTGTTATAGATGACATGGCAGCACTAGTTTGCGTTCTGAATGGATTCTGCAACCTTTGTGTTCTATTCTATCTTTGAGTCCTGGGCCTCAAAAACTGACGATGCCTCCTCAAATAGAATTAACTTACGTGATTGGACATACAAACTTGCGTTCACATCTTTGAAAGTTCCCAACTTGAAAGTTTGTATGCAGGAGACTTATGGTAGACAATGAAAATGTGTGTAGTGTGTAATTGCGGTGAATAGTGAAATGGAGGCCATAAAGCTGGATACAGAGATAGAGAGTGAGAGTGTGGAGAATGATCCCAGAGCATCTCTCTGAGCTGGTGACCTGTAAGAAGGCTCACGTGCAGTGAGAGGGAGCCTACTATGTTCTGATGCAGGGAACAGTGTTGTAGGCAGAAGGAACAGCACCTGCAAAGACTTTGAGGCAGAAACGACCTTGCTGAGTTTGAAGAGCTAAAAGGATGCTATTATGGGTGGGACTTAGTGACCAAAGGGAAAAGTCATGTGAGCACAAGTGAGAGAGGCAGATGGTTCAGGGATTGTGGCCATGAGAAGGAGTTTAGGTTTTAAGTGTAAGGAGAAGCCATTGGTGATTTTAAAGCAGGGGAAATATTTGTTCTTATTCAACTTTTTAAAAGCTTACTGTTCCTGCTTTGTAGGGAATGTGGTGGCAAAGATGGCCATTCTTGGGTTCAGGCTGGTGTCCTTTCCAGTTAGCAAGCC
This sequence comes from Aepyceros melampus, assembly GCA_006408695.1. Lineage (NCBI taxonomy): Eukaryota > Metazoa > Chordata > Mammalia > Artiodactyla > Bovidae > Aepyceros > Aepyceros melampus. The sequence continues at coordinate 250,677 of SJXQ01005330.1, forward strand.
CTCCAGACAAAGTCCCAGGGAGCGATCTCATTGGTCAGCCTTGGGTAACATGCAAATTCATTGGGCCAATCACTGTGGCCATGATGATGTGGTATTTTGAATTATCCCATACCTACTTCTGGAGCCCCAGCCATGGAGAATTAAAGGATAATTCCTTAAATGAAAATTGTGGGTACACTTAGCAAATGGGATGATGAGTAGTTCATAGGCAAAAGTGATAGATGTCCTCTCCGACCCTCATGGAATTACTGAGGTGTAGACATCTCATCTCTGAGCAAATTCAGTGATATCCAGGGATTATCTCACCATCATTCACCAGAGTGGCCACTAGGAAGTTGATGAATGGCAAGGCATTCTTCCAGATTTTGAACTAGGGCAGTCTTCACCTGCATGAGTTCTTGTTCTACCTTCTGAAGCCTGTCAGGTGAGCCCAAATTCCATTCCATGTAGCCCTTTTGAAGGGAATGGCAACATCTCAAATGTTTATTTTTCTGCCTTAAATACCACAGTTCATTCCTTTCTCTACCTAGGTCACAGTTTCTTTTCCATTCTGGATGCTTTCCTTGGGATGTCATCAGGTTCTCTGTAGGGAATATGGTGGCAAGGATGGACATTCTTGGGTTGATGCCTCGAGAACTTTTTTTTGCAAAGTACTTTCCAATTACTCTACTTAAGCGTCACAGCAGCTAAGTCAATTTGCATTTTCTCCCATTAGCTTATTAACAATCTGCTCATTAAACAACTACTGAGAGCCTATGAAAGGGTACTAGGAAACTTTTATGGCTTTTTCTCGGGGCCTTTCAGATGAACTCAGGGCAACCCTGAGCTCTCGAGGCATGAGCCTTGAGAATGTCCTAATGGAGAAGGGACTCCTTGTTTCACAGGAGCCATTTCTTACCTGAAACTTGATTTAGGCTGAAATAAAACGGTATAATATGCAAATGAAGTTGTTCCAGCTCTAAACAAAGAAGTCACTAGTCAATAAATATCAATATGGGGGAGACCAGTTGAACAAAAAGCAACCTGACCAGTGCAAGTTTGATGCATGGAGCAGGTATCCACAGCTGGTGCTCTGACAATCTGGAGGGATGGGGTTGGGGAGGGGGTTCGGGATGGAGGGGATACATGTATACCTATGGATGATTCATGTTGATGTATGGCAAAAACCATCACAATATTGTAAAGTAATTACCTTCCAATTAAAATAATTTAAAAAAAGCAGAATGAGAGTTACTGAAGACATATTCCTGGGGGTCTTTGTGTTCTTTTTAACATTTGATATGTCCTATCATGGATGGGCCTCTTTTTTTATTAACAGGAGCAAAGTTGTAGAAATATTTCTCCCATACCATCTTGTTTTCCTCTGGTGTGGCTTTTATTGTGTTTCATAGACATACATTTACTCAGCAAGCATCTGTTGAGTACCTACTGCATGCCAGGTACTGGACAGTAGGGCTATAGGAAGGAGCAAATGGGTCTCCTGGACTCTAGGATGGAGGACGGAGAAGAGAATCAGTAATGGCAAGAAGTGGGATTGGAGGAGGAATTGGGAGATTGCAGTTGACAAATATATGCAACTGATACTATGAATAAAACGCACAACTGATAAGCACCTGCTGTATAGCACAGGAACTCCACTAAGTGCTCTGTGGTGAAGGGAAGCAATTCCCTTCCTAAATGGGAAGGAAATTAAAAAAAAGGGGGGGGATATATGTATATGTATGCATGATTAACTTTCCTGTACAGTAGAAACTGACATAGCATTGTAAAGCAACTATACTCCAATAAAACTTAATTTAGAATAAGAGTATATGGTAGTGGAAATCCTTCTAGGAGGTATCTGAGGCTGAGGCTGTGAGAAGGATGGATAAGGGAGGCAGGGTGTGTGTGTGTGTGAGTGTGTGTGTGTGTGCTGGGCAGTGAGAACATTGTATACAAAGAAAGTCAGCAGGACCTGAGAGAAGAGGGTGATGTGGGTTCAAATATGACTGGGAGGAAGAATAGCTGGGCAATGGCCAGATATTAAGCTTGGCTGGTAGACAAGGATCAGATAATTTAGGTTTGGACATGGTATATGAGGGCAGTGGGGAATGACTGAGAGTTTCAATCATGGGCAGTGACATGATCGAGCTGTGTTTTAGAAAGATCATTCTGATGAATTTGTAGAGCATGGCAGAGACTAGGGTGGTCAAGGGACCAGTGACAGGAGACTGATGAGCAAGCAGTGGACTAGAGAAGGATGCAAACCCCAGCTGAGGTGGTGGCTATTTCAGTCTGTTCAGGCTGCTACAAACAGCCTGCTACAAACTTAAGACTGGGTGGCTTAAGCAACAGAAATTTATTTCTCACAGCTCTGGAGGCTGAGGAGTCCAAGATCAAGGTGCTGGCTGGTTCAACGTCTGGTGAGAACTCTCTTTTTGGTTTGCTCACAACCACCTTCTTGCTGTCTTCTCAAGACAGAGAGAGGGAGAGACAGAGAGAGAGATCATCTCTCATGCTTCTCTTCTTGTAAAGGCACTAACGCTATTCATGAGGGCCCCACCCTCACCTAATCACCTTCCAAACACCCCACCTCCAAACACCATCACACTGGGGATGAAGATTTAACATATGAATTTGGAGGGACACAAACATTCCATTGGGCTTCCCAGGCGGTGCTAATGGTAAACAACCTGTCTGCTAGTGCAGGAAATACAAGAGACATGGATTCAATCCCTAGTTTGGGAAGATCCCCTGGAGGAGGGCATGGCCATCTACTCCAGTATTCTTGCCTGGAGAATCTCATGGACAGAGGAGCCTGGCAGGCTACAGTCCATAGGGTTGCCCAGAGTTAGACATGACTGAAGCGACTTTGCATGCATATAAACATTCCATCCATAGCAATGGCTGAGATAAAAGGAAGGGAAAGGAAGGGAGATGGAGTAGATATAATATCAACAGCCCTGGGGAGTGATGAAGTGACTTATTTCAGGGAATAGGAAGTGATGGGCTAGGCTCAGCCCCCACCACCTGTCCCCTGCCACCAATTCTTCTTAGCTCCACCCCTGACCAACAGAATCTCAGTCCATGCTTAGAGATTCTCCTGGGATTGAAGCTAGTGTCATCTGATTCCAGGGTCCTTTTGCTTATTAAATCTGCCACCCAGCTAGTTATGTAAATATTAAAAGAAGCTAAGACTAGGTTAGAGAGAAGTGAAGTGAGAAGAGTCCTGGGTGAGTCAACATAGTCAGGTTAAAAATAGGGCTCCAGAGTTCTATTAGCCTTCAGGCCCTCATTTTGCTCACTCAGTTTAGTTCAGTTGCTCAGTCATGTCCAATTCTTTGCGACCCCATGGACTGCAGTATGCCAGGCTTCTCTGTCGATCACCAGCTCCCGGAGCTTGCTCAGACTCATGTCCATCGAGTCAGTGATGCCATCCAACCATCTCATCTTCTGTCCTCCTCTCTGCTCCTGCCTTCAGTCTTTCCCAGCATCAGGGTCTTTTCCCGTGAGTCAATTCTTTCATCAGGTGGCCAAAGTATTGGAACTTCAGCTTCAATATCAGACCTTCCAGTGAATATGCAGGACTGTTTCCTTTAGGATTGATTGGTTTGATCTCCTTTCAAGGGACTCACAAGAGTCTATTCCAACACCACAGTGCAAAAGCATCAATTCTTCGGTGCTCAGTTTTCTTTATGGTCTAACTCTTACATCCATACATGACCACTGGAAAAACCATAGCTTTGACTAGATGGGCCTTTGTTGACAAAATAATGTTTCTGCTTTTTAATATGCTGTCTAGGTTTCTCCTAGCTTTTCTTCCAAGGAGCAAGGATCTTTTAATTTCATGGCTGCAGTCACCATCTGCAGTGATTTTGGAGCCCAAGAAAATAGTCTGTCATTGTTTCCCCATCTATTTGCCATGAAGTGATGGGACCGGATGCCATGATCTTAGTTTTTGAATGTTGAGTTTTAAGCCAGCTTTTTCATTCTCCTCTTTCACTTTCATCAAAAGGTTCTCTAGTTCCTCTTTGCTTTCTGCCATAAGGGTGGTGTCAACTGCATATTTGAGGCTATTGATATTTCTCCTGGCAGTCTTGATTCCAGTTAGTGCTTCATCCAGCCGGGCATTTCACATGATGCACTCTGCATATAAGTTAAATAAGCAGGGTGACAATATACAGCCTTATTGTACTCCTTTCCCAATTTGGAACCAGTCCATCATTCCATGTCTGGTTGTAACTGTTGCTTCTTGAGCTGCATACAGAGTTCTCAGGAGGCAGGTTAGGTGGTCTGGTATTCCCATCTCTTTAAGAATTTTCCACAGTTTGTTGGGATCTGTACAGTCAAAGGCTTTGGCATAGTCAATAAAGCAGAATAGATGTTTTTTTCTGGACTTCTCTTGCTTTTTCTATGATCCAGTGGATGTTGGAAATTTGACCTCTGGTTCCTCTGCCTTTTCTAAAACCAGCTTGAACATCTGGAAATTCTTGGTTCACATACTGTTGAGTTCTCAGTTGCGAATTTTGAGCTCACTCTTTGGGTGTTCTTAAATATTGGTCCATAGATACAGTTTGGGAAAAACATAGGCTGGTCAAACATGATTCATGTCCAGAGTCACATTTTGGTTGTCGTGTGACAACAATTGTGCTGGCAATCTATGTAATTCCTCTTTGCTTTTGTTTTTACAGGACTCTGATGAGGGCTGAATTAGATGGGGATTGCGGTATTGGTGGGTGGGGGCAGGTTGTTGGAGAGCTGTGCCTGTGTGTGTTTGCTCAGTTGTGTCTGACTCTGCAGTCCCATGGACTATATAGCCTGCCAGGCTTCTCTGTCCATGGGATTTCCCAGACAGGAATACTTGAATGGGTTGCCATTTCCTCCTCCAGGGGATCCTCCCAACCCAGGGATCGAACCTTCTCCTGATTCTCCTGCATTGCAGGCAGATTCTTACCACTGAGCCACCAGGGAAGCCCAGGCTTCTTCCCTCCCTCTTCTTCCTGCCTGGGGAAGATATGAGGTGTGTTCCTGGAGAGGCTATCTTGTTAATAGGACTCTGTGGCCAATGATATGTTCTTCAGACCAAGGTTTTGGATCTTTTTTTAGTTTATGTTCAGATTCTTTCCCTTTTCCTCCTTTCTTTCTCATTTCAGCAGAACTCTCGCTATGTGTGACAGCTGATACTCTGAAAATGACAAGGCACCACATTAGGGACAGAATGTGCTTGGGGAGTTTCATCTTGTGTGCCTGGTGTTTATCTGAGTCAGTCTGCAGGGAGACCAGGCAGTGTGCCACCGTGAGCCTGAATCTCAGGCAGCCTCCAGCCTCAGCAGAGAGACTTCTGTTGCACCAAGAACTGCCGATTCTTCTTCCTAAACATCTCCAGTCCTTCTCATCATCCCCACAGTCCCCAGATTTTGTTTTTGTTGTTAAGTTGCTAGGTCGTATCTCTTTTGCAACCCCATGGACAGTAGCCCTCCAGGCTCCACTGTCCATAAGATTTCCCAGGCAAAAATACTGGAGTGGGTTGCCATTTTCTCCTCCAGGGGATCTTCCTGACCCAGGGATTGAACCAGTGTCTCCTGCTTTGGCATGTGGGTTCTTTATCACTGAGCCATCTGGGAAAGCCCAGATTTGTTTAGTTTCTATCAAACTAATAACATCTTGATAATAAGCCAGGAGTGCAAAGATACGCATCAAATTGGGAGATCACAGGGCTACCAGACCAACCTTGGGGCCACCTACTTTCAATCTTCTTATTAAGTAAATTAGGAATGTCCTCATGGTTTTAGCCACAATTAACTAGAAGTTCTATTACATGTAGTTGAAAACATTTCTAACAGAGTTTCTTTACTGATCTCCACCCCTGGCTGGATGTTGAGCAATTCTAAGATAGATACAGAGTGTTTATCTTTATAATCCCCTCACTCACACAGGGCTTGGAGCAGGGTAGTGTTTATTACTTTTATTATCAATGAAAACAGCTGATAGTTATTCAAATTCTGTGTTTGTCTGGCTCCCAGAGCCAGCATCCTTCACCCTATGGTATAATTCTGGTGGTTGATCAAAGTGAAATGAGTGAATAAATGAATGAATAACTCATCAGCAGGAAGATTTGCAGAAATTGGTTTCTATGCCAATTTCACTTCACAACTTTATTAGAGTTTATATTAGGATTTAAAAGATGAGGCTCTGTTGTTTTTTCTGTATTTTGTTTTTATTTTTTCCAGCTTCATTTATTCGAGCTTATGAAAATGTATATTCTTGAGCTTTTAGGGGGGCCGTAAAGGGAGACAGATAGGGTGGATTCAGATCCTCTTCTGTGCCAAGTGAGTTAGGTGTGTGGACTGATGTAACACAGCCCCACTGGGATGTAGCTCTTACCAAAGGAAGGGCAGATTCAGGAAGACTGGAGCTGCAGCCTGTGAAACGCTGGATGTTTTGTTCTGCCTCCTCTATTACCTGAATGATACCTGCTCCTTACTGTTGTTTAGTCACTAAATCGTGTCCGACTTTTTTGCAACCCTGTGGACTGTAGCCTGCCAGGCTCCTCTTTCCATGGGATTCTCCAGGTAAGAATACTGGAGTGGATTGTCATTTCCTTTCCCAGGAGATCTTTTTGACCAGGGGAATCAAACCTGCATTTTCTGCTTAACAGCTGATTCTTTACCACTGAGCCATCTTGGAGGACCTTATGATGCCCTACTGTTGAAATCTGATCCATTCTCCTTAGAAGACAGTACCAGGACCCCAAGGTCCTTCCCTGGAGTGAACGAGCTGGGTGTGTGCCTCTGTAGTGTTAGAAGAGTCTCTTTGCTTCTTTGAGCCCATATGCATTCATTCTTTCATGGCTAGTAGTTACTTTCCCTCCTCTCCTTCTGGATCCTGATGAAAAACCTGAGTTGAAGTTCATCTCTGTCCCTGAACAGGAATGCGTGTAACTCAGATTGGAACTTAAACCCATGGGTCTTTTAACTAATATCACACAACTGGTTTCAAGACTTAATGAAGCTCAGGTTTTTGACGACTTATCACAGAAAGAATTCAGAGAGGCAAAGTGATAGATAAGAAGTGGATTTGTTCAGAGGGAAACACTCAGCAGACAGTGTGGGCCATTTCAGAAGGGTTAGAGTAGCCTCGAAATATGGGGTGGTTGGTTGTTATGGACTGCTAAAAACCTATCAAACTAATAACCTCTTGATAATAAGCCAGGAGTGCAAAGATACACATCAAATTGGGAGATCACAGGGCTAATGAGTGTGAGGATTATTCCAACTATTTCGGGGAAAGGGTGGGTATTTCCAGGAATTGGGCCACTGCCCACTTTTTTGGTCTTTGATGGTCGGCTCAGAACTGTCGTGGTGCCTTTGAGGGTGTCAGTTACCTGATATGTTACAGTGAACGTGTGACGAGATCCAAGGTCCACTACACGTCAGGTATGATGCTATCTTGGACCTAGTTGGTGCTAACCAGTTTTTGTCATGAAATTAAAAGACGCTTACTTCTCGGAAGAACAGTTATGACCAACCTAGATAGCATATTCAAAAGCAGAGACATTACTTTGCCAACAAAGGTCCGTCTAGTCAAGGCTATGGTTTTTCCTGTGGTCATGTATGGATGTGAGAGTCGGACGGTGAAGAAGGCTGAGCACAGAAGAATTGATGCTTTTGAACTATGGGTTAAAGAAGACTCTTGAGAGTCCCTTGGACTGCAAGGAGATCCAACCAGTCCATTCTAAAGGAGATCAGTCCTGGGTGTTCATTGGAAGGACTGATGCTGAGGTTGAAACTCCAATACTTTGGCCACCTCATGCGAAGAGTTAACTCATTGGAAAAGACCCTGATGCTGGGAGGGATTGGGGGCAGGAGGAGAAGGGGACGACAGAGGATGAGATGGTTGGATGGCATCATGGACTCAATGGACATGAGTTTGAGTGAACTCCGGGAGTTGGTGATGGACAGGGAGTCTGGCGTGCTGCAATTCATGGGGTCGCAAAGAGTCGGACACGACTGAGTGGCTGAATTGAACTGAACTGATGTGATGTCATTCTTTTAAAGACTGTGCCCTGCACCATTTTCTCCTGTTTCAGTCACATTTCTCAACTTCTACCCTTAGGATGTTCACTGTGGCTCCATGGGGTCCCAGGGCCACAAACAGTCATCCGAGTGAGGCTCTCAGCATTTGCAGAAACTTAACCAACCCCATGGGAGCTGGCAGCGCAGTATCCCACCTCCAGCTCCACAGTGTGGTAGGAAATGCTCAGCAGCGTGCTTTCCTTACCTTTCCCTTCCATTCATTTCCTTCCCCTTCTATTTCCTAGTCTCACCCAGAAGAGCTGATTCAACACTTCTCTTGCTAAACCAGCTAGCAATATTCTTCTGCCCTTGCTGCCCTCAGTCTTTTCTTGTCCTCTGCCTCCTGCTATCATTTTTTCCATTACAAAACTCCCCCTCAAACTGTCTGTCCAGGCAGGAGCTTCCTTAGAATTTGGGAAAATGGGGAAAATGAGTTTAGCCTACAGGGATTAGAAGATGGGAAATACAAGCATATTAACATGGTTTTTATCTTATCTTCTGCATATGTCTACGATCTACTGGTTCTGTCACTGTGGCTTGATCTGTATTCATCTCCACAGCGCATGTTTATGGTAATATGGTTTTCAGTTACGTTTCTTTTTCCTGCCTTTTCTTTCTTGTCTCTTTGGTCTTGCTCCAGTAAATGAGCTACTCAACTCAGTACTCATTGCTTAAAAGGGGAGGGAATCTGATAGGAATAAAACCCATGTTGCCTGCTCCACACTTTCTTTCTGGCTTTTGTGTTCAGAAGCTGAAGGAGGGATTTGGGATATGAAGTAGCATTAAGGGGAGAGAGTGGGCCTTACCATCCTTTCAGCCCATCTAGGTGGAGAATAAGTGCCAAGCAGTGAGAGAGAGAGAGAGAGATCTCTGGGTGCCAAAAAGAGGAGGCCACACTTCCTGGATGCATGCAGGGGAGACCATAAGACTCCACAAGAAAATGTCGATCTGGAACTTCTAGGCAACTGAGGTCCCAGGCAGCTGTAAACATATTTCAGATGTTGAGTGTGCTGCAGGAGTAGCAGAGAACCTCTGGGGCAGTAGGGCAGTGCTAAAACCGCCACACTGGTTGGATAGAGCACTGGAGTCATCAGCATCTTATGCTCAAACTTCCAGCACTGGGGCTTTGGACCTCTAGGTCAGGGAAAGGCATCGGGAAGAACCTCGGATACCCCCCCCCCCCCCCCCCCCCCCACCCCCCCCCCCCTCA
>SJXQ01005330.1:260051-301680 GCA_006408695.1 Aepyceros melampus
AGCTATACTCTGTATATATAATAAAGGCTTAGGGTCAGAACTGAAGTTGCTTTACAGAAAGACAAAAATGATTGGTAGACACATAGACAGACATCGATATAGATACGCATGTGTATAGGTGTGTATTTATACTTCTATATATGAGTGTTATATGCACATCTGATTCTTCATTTAATTGTTAATCTGTAAGGATATGGACAAGCTTCCCTGGTGGCTGAGCGGTAAAGAACACAACTGCCAATACAGAAGACACAGATTTGATCCCTGAGTCAAGAAGATCCCCTGGAAAAAGGGATTAAGGGAAAGAACTGCTTTTGGAATTTTAATGCAACCCATTCCAGTATTCTTGCCTGGAGAATTCCATGAACAGAGGAGCCTGGCGGGCTATAGTCCATGGGGTTGCAAAAGAGTCAGGCGCGACTTAACGACTAAACAATGAAAACAACAACAAAGGATGTACATATGAATATGGTTATATCACATCCCTCCAGCTTCACATGGTCCTTTCTCAGGGCACCCCTTGTAGATCCACAGAGCTACTGACATCCTCTAATTACTAGAAGCAAAGAAGAGGACCGAGCAGTCTTCCCCCACATCTCTGTATCTCATCGTTCTCCCTTCCTCCTGGTGCTCTGTACTGTCATTTCTGTTTAGCTATCCCAAACCTCCTTCCATGCCTCAAGCATGCCGGACTCTCCCCACCCCCCGTGCACAGCTTGCACACACATGTTGTTACTTACGTCAAGAACTACCTTCATTCCTTCCTTATCCATTATGTAACACACTTTAATCCATACGCCTATTTGCCTGAATAATTTTTATGTATCTTTCAAGTATCAGTTGAGAGGTAATTTTGTAGGAAAATTCCTTTGACAGCTCCCTTCCAGCCCTACCATATATTCAGACTTAAATTGTTCTTAAAACACACTAAGATTTGATCAATATTGAGTGAATGAAAAAATCAACATTAAGATGGATCAAAGAATAGATAAGTGAATAAAATGAAATGAATGGAAAGATGATGAGTGAAAGGATGTATGTATGGATGTATGGATGGATGGATGAGTGAGTGAGTGATGTATGGTATTTCTGGCCTCTCACACCTTAGTGATATGTGTAGGTAAAGCATTCACTTCTTTTATATATCCTTGGGTCCAGAATATCGGTTAAGCATCTTCATGTCCTTCATCTCGGTGTCAAGGAGCTGAAATAACAGGTAGAGGTATTTGATTTCTAAAAATCAAATCTTATTTTGAGCTGCCAGAGGTCAGAGCAGTAAACCAGAGGCATAAGTCACCTTTTTTTTTTTTTTTCTTATATATAAGCACTTGGCCATCCAAGCAGGGTGCTTTCACTGACTTGTGGGAGAGAAGAAAGTTGCTTGGCTTCACAGATCCCCAAGGAAAACAAAATAAGTAACAGAAGTCATTCATGACTTCATTCCTGTCTTCACTTGTCTGTGCCATCAGCCTTTGATGATAGCTTGGCAATTAAGGGAAAGAACTTTGGAATTTTAATCAAAGTAAGTTTGGATTCAGTTTTGCCCTTAGCAGCTGTGTGTCTTTGGGATAGCTATGTAGCTTCTCTGAGCCTCAGCCTTCTCCTGCATGGTGTAGACTGCCCTGTATTTAACTCCCAGGGTTGTTCCAAGCATTTGCTGTTGTTTAGTCTCTAAGTTGTTTCCGACTCTTTGCGACCCCATGGGCTGTAACCCGCCAGGCTCCTCTGTCCATGGGCTTTCCCAGGCAAGAATACTGGAGCGGGTTGCCATGCCCTCCTCCAGGGGATCTTCCTAACTCAGGGATCAAACCTGTATCTCCTACATTGGCAGGTGGATTCTTTACTGCTGAGCCACCAGGGAAGCCCACAGCTTAATAAATGTAAAGCCTATTGCACAGAGCCTGGTAAACAGGCAGTGCTCAATAAATGATAGCTCTTATTGTAAACCCCCTAATTTATTAATTCCTCCTGTCATCCAACACATATTGAACTCCTATTGACTGGCAGACCCTGAGCTGAGTGAAATGTGCTTCCTGCCTTTTGAACCTCGCAGTCAGTCGAGGTTGACAGACACATGGGTCAATAATTAGAAACTCTGACAGATTTAATGGCAGAGTGTGGGAAGTGGTAGGACCAGGAAAAGAATGAATCACCCTCTCTGTGGGGGAGATGGGGAGCGTGGCTGGCGATGGCTAAGAAATTCTAGCCTAATAATGGAGGGAAGGTAATGTGGAATGATAAAATGTTTTAAGCTGGGAAGTGATAGGATTTTGGTTTTTCCTCTAAAACTTCCTTGGTGGCATAAGGAAGGATGAAATAAAGGCAGATGGGGCTGCAGAAAAGTAGATAGAGCGACAGATGTTAAATGGACCAGATGTGAAATGAGAAGGGTCTGCATTGAGGAAGGGGGTGGTGCAAAGGTGGGGACCTGTTGTTAAGTAACGTCAGTCGTGTCCGATCCTTTGCAACCTTATGGACTGTAAGCCTGCCCGTGGGGCTCCTCCGTCCGTGGGATCCTCTGGGCAAGAATACTAGAGTGGGTTGTGGGTTGTCATGCCCTCCTCCAGGACATCTTCCCAACCCAGGGATCGAACTCGCATCTCTTAAGGTCTCCTGCATTGGCAGCTGGGTTCTTGACCACTGGTGCCACCTGCGAAGCCCAAGGACATATTGGAGGCTCTAATACTGGTCTTCACTAAGACTGGTCCTTGGGGCAGCAGCATCTACAAGGCCTGGGATCTTGTTAGAAATGCACTCAGGACTTCCCAGGTGGTCCAGTGGTTAAGACTCTGTACTTCTACTGCAGGGGGCACTGGTTCGATCCCTGATCAGGGAACTAAGATTCCTCCATGCCACTCAACCAAAAAAAAAAAACCACCAAAAAATGGAAGTACATACTCTCAGGCTCAAACTGAGACTTCATGCCATCAAGATTTCCAGTTGATTCACAGGTAGACCCACCAGGATATGGTGACCACTTGGGTGTGGGGTGAAAGGGCTATAACTAATTAGAAGTTAGGATGTCCACATAATTGAGCACACATATGTACTGGATTCTGCTTTTTTGAAATGGAAGAAGCTTATATTCCTCATTAGTGATATTTTCTCCATATCGATTTAGAATTAGAGCTCTGAAAGGGGACATCCATGGTTTCTCCTTGAATTCATTGGGTTCACTTACACATCTTTGCACATTGGGGCAGATTTTGTTTTCTTTATCACCAGAGCCAAAGCTAAGTGTTTATGGCTGAGTTATAAATCCCCAGAACATGGATTTCCTTCTAGAAGTGCTGACTCAACCTTAACTTTAGCAGTGCAAATGGTGCCACAATAAAATGTATATATCAAAGTTGTGGCGACTATAAAGGTCTTTGAAAATCGAGTTGACATTGCAGTATGTTTCCTTGAGATAAGGTGAGGATTTATGTTCATAAATAGAACTGTGAAGCCTGAGAAGCATAATTGCCAATTTGGGGTGTTGAGACTTGGGGATCTTTTGTCCTTGAGCCTCACTGAAGACTTCCTTCTCTTTGTGTGGAAGGCAGTCTCAGTTTTTAGCTTTTAATCTGGCTTTGTACAAAGAAACGGAGAAGAAGTTCTGAGGACCCCATTGGTACATTCCCCCCTGCAAAGTTGCTTTTCAAGCCAGTTCCATTCAGCCAAACATTATTTTTGAATTCCTACCCTGTGCCAGACCCTGTACCCAGAATATGAAATGAATGAGAAATTCTGACTTCAGTGAACTCACAGTCTATCCTTTCATCCCCCTGGGGGCGGGGGTAGACTTTCAGGTATTCATTCATTTAACAAATTTATTTTAAGTGATTATTATGTGCCGGGAAGTAATCCTAGGGTGTTAGGGTTACAGCCATAAACAAGACAAAATCACTGTCTTCAGAGAGGTTGTATTCCAGTGGGGAAGACAGTGAAACAGGTAGATAGACAAATATGAAATGTAACATTAATACTACGATAATATTATTATATAAATACTGAAGGGGAGGGATCCTGTGGGATCAGGAAAACAACAACAACAACAACAACACGCACACATTTATACCTGCAGAAAAAAATCAGGGAATGAGAAGGAGCAAAGGCCCTGCAAGAGCAGATCAACAGCTGGTTGTTTCCTGAGCAACTGCATGGAGGTGTGCAAACACAGGACACCTTAAGTGATGGTGTCAGGGACGCGTGTTTGGGGATAGCTCCTGACGAAGGTAAAATCAAACTGATTCCTAATGAACTGCCAAAAGTGTTTGATTTCAAGCTCTAGAGAAACAGTAAGATGCCTGTCTTCATAAAGGATCTGCTGGTGACTGTGTGGAAGATGGCAGACAGGGGTTAAACCAAGACCGTACTGGAGAGGTGGAGAAGCCGGACCTGGGGACTGGTTCTAGCAGACAGGAGGGAAGTTTGGTGAGCAGAGGATGGTTCTAGGGGTGCAGGGAGGGAGGGAAGTGAGTGAAAAGTGTCTAGGGGTGGACATGGTACCTACTCGCCCAGATTAAAAATAATGTTGATCTAGCCCTTCTGGTCCTTTCCTCTGAAGCCTATAGTTTTCTCTCTCATCTCTTTTTTTCTTCCTTCCTTCCTCCCTACCTCTTTCTTTATTTTTGTCTTTCTCTTTCTTTCTCTCTTTCTAGAAGAGGTACTTACATACTTGTTTATTGTCTGGTATTGTACATGATAGAGAAGGCAGTGGCACCCCACTCCAGTACTCTTGCCTGAAAAATCCCATGGATGGAGGAGCCTGGTGGGCTGCAGTCCATGGTGTCACGAAGAGTCGGATACGACTGAGCGACTTCACTTTCACTTTCATGCACTGGAGAAGTAAATGGCAACCCACTCCAGTGTTCTTGCCTGGAGAATCCCAGGGACGGGCGAGCCTGGTGGGCTGCTGTCTATGGGGTCGCACAGAGTCGAACAAGAAAGTTCTTTGTAGGGTTCCAGGCACCATCTCTTCCTGTTCATGTCCAGGAACCATCTCTTTGTGTTCTTTAATGTCACACACACACCATTTCTGGCTAGTTTTGTATCTCCCGCCATGAGAAAGAAAAGAAGCAACGCTGTGTTTTCATTCACTAACATGGCACTTCAGAAAGTGCTTGTTGGAAACAATATACTGGGTCCCCATGGCTCTGCAGGACCCTAATAGCATTTTCACCTAATTGTATTTATTTATAATTGACTTAAAATATGGTACTAGTTTCAGGTGTACAGCATAGTCATTCAACATTTTTATAGGTTATAATCTAATAAAAAATATTATAAAATCTCATCTCTGGCTGATTTCTGAAAGATGTCCTCACAGGCAGGGACTAAAGAAAACTGACCCAAAGCCTGGGCCACCGGCCACCGTGACAGCACAGAGTGTGCCGAGTTGAAGGGACAGCACGGAGAAGGACCTGTGATGCCCTTATCCCCACAGTCAATATTTACACTCCTCCCAAGCCTGGATTACGACGGTTCCATCAGCACGTGGTCCCTGGAAACACACACACCGCGTACATGTTCTGCATTGCAAAGCGCGTCTTTTTAATATTGATCCCTCCAAATCCAACAGGCCTCATTGATTTTCCCAGGACCTGGAAGAAAGGCTGTGATAAGCCAAAGACGCGTACAGCTTCATCAGCCTGAAGGACATGACTTATTTTTCTCTTCCTTGAACTTTGCTTGGCTTCCCGAGGAAATAACTTATTTTTATTTCTCTCTTTCTTTCTTTTTGTATCAGCCTGTATTAAAGTCTTCTATAAATAACCTTGGAGGCACACAAAACAGATTCATTTAATTTTCCTTTAGTTATCCTAAGTCGGAACAGATGTGTGTTTGTGATAGAAGAGGGGAGGAGGAGGATGAATCATAGGTGTGGGGAGAGAGATGAGAAACCGGCTGGCATCTGCGCCGGAACATCTGACTGATTTTAGGAGGTTGGCAAACAGTGTGGGCTCAGCCTGGCTGGGGCTGCTTGGACCTGGTGTCATTCGCCACTGCTGAGTCCCTGGGAAGCTGAGATACAGATGACAGGGCAGGGATGAGGTCAAGTTCATAGAGTGATGTGTTTTCTGGCTTCACTTGGCTGTAGTGCTAACTCACCATTCATTATTTTATTTTAATTTATTTTTAACTTGTTTATTTTTTTGGCCACACCATGAGGCATTCAACAGCCTTCTCTGGTGGCTCAGACGGTAAAGAATCTGGGACTCATGTACACCTGTGGCTGATTCATGTTGATGCATGGCAAAAACCACCACAATATTGTAATTAGCCTCCAATTAAAATAAATAGGTTAAAAAAAAAAAGAATCTGCCTGCAATGCAGGAGACCCAGGTTCCATCCCTGGGTTGGGAAGATTCCTTGGAGAAGGGAATGGCAACCCACTCCAATATTCTTGCCTGAAAAGTCCCCATGGACAGAGGAGCCTGGTGGGCTACAGTCTGTGGGCCTTGTGAAAGTGAAAGTGTTAGTCACTAAAAGTTGGTGTCTGACTCTGCAATCCCATGGACTGCAGCATGCCAGGCTTCCCTGTCCTTCACTCTCTTCCTGAGTTTGGTCAAACTCATGTCCACTGAGTCAGTGATGCCATCCAACCATCTCATCCTCTGTCGTCCCCTTCTCCTCCTGCCTTCAGTCTTTCCCAGCATGACTCTTTCCAATGAGTCAGCTCTTCACATCAAGTGGCCAAAGTATTGGAGCTTCAGCTTCAGCATCAATCCTTCCAATGAATATTCCTTCCAGTGATTTCTTTTAGGATGGACTGGTTTGATCTCCTTGCAGTCCAAGGGGCTCTCAAGAGTCTTCTCCAGCACCACAATTTGAAAACATCAATTAGTTAAATTATTTTTAATGTTTATTTATTTAGCTATGTCAGGTCTTAGTTGCAGCATGTGGGCTCAATAGTTGCAGCACACAGGCTTAGTTACTCTGCAGCATGTGGAATCCTAGTTCCCCAACCAGAAATTGAACCCATATCCCCTGCATTGGAAGACAGATTCCCAACCACTGCACCACCAAGGAAGTCTCCTAGTTTAATTTTTATTTTTTTGGCTGCACCATGCGGCATGTGAGATCTTCTCTGACCACAGATTGAACCCATGCCCTCTGGGTTGGAGTTCTTAAGCACTGGACTGCCAGGGAAATCTCCTTTCTCTCTTATAGCTTGAGAGAGATGGATGGAAGAGGCAAGGGATGGCAGGCCTGCAGTCACAAATACAGCTTTGGGATTCATAGATTCTGAAAGTTGGTTGATTAATCATCAGGGCATGAATGAGGGTATGTTGTGTGCTTCCCCTTGTGCTGGAAGGTGTGCTTCATCTTGTGCTGGAGGCTGGGGCTCTGTGAGGCACGTTCCAGATCCTCATGGATGAGGCAGCCCACCCTAAGGTGAAGGCGTATATCCTTTGCATTGCCCGTGAGGAATTCCTGAGTGTCCCATCCCAGGTATGAGGCTACTGGGACATCAGGAATATGAGCCAGGGTGAGGATAAGCCCTCTAGGTCAAGAAAGTAGGGAGACAGCATCAGCTCATCTCTACCCGTGTCCAGGGGGCCTGTCTCACCCCAGCATGACGGAGTATAATACTCGATGCCAGGAGTGTGTTGTCATTTAAGTGTCAGGAACCATAGCACAGCAGGTATGGAAGAGATCGGAAGAGGTGTAAAGGGGCGAATTCTTAGGAGAGGAGACCCACAAGCCCCCAGGAAGGCATCAGAGCCCAACCACGTCATCTTGGGAGACAGACTGGGGTGCCCTTTTTGGAAAGGATGAAAGAGAGGAAGCCCAGACAGAAGTCCCTTTGGCCAGTGTGGGTGACATTGTGGAGATGCTCCCTCCAGTCCGTGACACTGGCTGAGGCTGACAGTGTTATCAGGATTTCAGCAAGATATGGGTTAACAAAGAGAATTCAAATCCCCACCAAGTCACCGGAGATCCTGTTGGCCAGCAGATCCTGAATCAGGTCTGGGGTGGGGCCCGAAATTCTTCTGCACTTCTGGCATGCTCCTAGGTGGTCTGCAGGCCACGCTTTGAGAAGCAAAGGAGTGGAGGAGCCTTATCAGACTGTGTCAGCTGGTGAGCATCAGGGAACACAATCCTGCTATCTGCAGGTGGACATAGGTACCTGGGAAGCAACTGGAATGTTTAACCAAGACTCAGTATGTTTCTACCTACTGTACCTCATCAACTCTCCAAAAAGCCCGTTAGATTTTATCAGGGGCCTCTTTGAACTAATGTGCGAAGTGAGACAAAGTAATTTAGTTGCCTCTTTTGACAGGGTCCCTTAGCTGGTGAGGGTCAGTGCAAGTTCAGATCTCAAGAGGCGTGTGGATATGTCAGTTAGACACAGCTGATCAACAAAGGCTTGGATCCTGTCTCTTCTATTTAGCACTTCTGGGACTCTGAGGCCATCACTTCTCAGCCTTGAAAGTCTCATCTGTAAACTGGGCTCTTAGGTGGCTTCAAGCAGTGGTCCTCAACCTTTTTGGCGCTAGGAACCTATTTCGTGGAAGACAATTTTTCCACAGACTAGGGGTTGAGCGGCTGGTTTCAGGAAGATTCAAGAGCATTACCTTTATTGTGCACTTTATTTCTGATCAAATGCCACCACTGATCTGACTCCAGTGCCGGTCCATGGCAGGGCTTCCCAGGTGGCAGTAGTGGTAAAGAGGTCACCTGTCAATATAGTCGACTTTACTAGTGGTAAGAAGATGCAGGTTTGATCCCTGGGTTAGGATGATCCCCTGGAGGAGGGCATGGAAACCCACTCCAGTATTCCTGCCTGGAGAATCCCATGGACCGAGGAGCCTGGGGGACTGTAGCCCAACAGGCTACAGTTTTTGCAACTTTGTAGGGTTGCAAAGAATCAGACACAATTGAAGTGAGTTAACATGCAAGCACGTACACACTTGGAGGTTGGGGACCCCTGGATTAAAAGATGGAAACTACATAAGGGACTTTTGTACAGGACTTATACACTAGAAACTTAAGCTGTTGCACAAGGATTGGCAATCTTTTCCTGAAAAAGGTCTGATAGTAAATATTTTAGGCTTCCCGGCCCGAGATCTCTGTTGCAGTTAGTCAGCCCTACTGTTTTATCCTGAAAGCAGTGTAAGCCATATGTAAACAAACAGATGTGGCCATTTTTCAGGAAAATTATATTTGCAGAAGCAGCCAGAATTGCCGCAGGCCATAGTTTGCTGACCCTGGGATAGAACATTATTATAATATTCTTACTAAATAGAAGGCACAGCAAGAGGTCCAGTGAGAAAGCCCAGGAAGAAGTTTAGATAAGGCTCCGGGCTGGAGATGGAGCTCTGTTGAGCTCACAAATTGCAAATGATGCCCCAACTTGCCCATTCTGCATGGCTTATCTCACCAAAATAGGGAATAAAACAAAATAATTGTAGGAAACTTAATGCCTGGTAATAATATTGGACTCTTTGATAGTGGAGCTGTTAGAGCCAATGAATAGTGACTGTATTTTATTGTATTGAGAAATACGAAGACATTCCCTCTGAGGCCCCAGAAATTACAGAATGAATCTCCTTGAGACAGAGGAACCCAGACAGGTATTATCAGTCACAGGAGGCTGCTCCGTCCGGGCTCTTTCCATGCCCGATAGCTCCTTAAAGAATCACACAAGCCAAATTACTAGAAAATACCACCCCGTTTATTTAAGGGGTGTGCAGAAATGGGGATCACCACGGTAGACTGGAAGGGGCAGTGGGAAGGTCTGAGTGCCCTGGAGATGAGTCTCTGGGCAGGTGGGGCATCTTAGGGCTGTCTTAGGTGGAGCTTACCTGGGCGCTTTTTCCTCCCTTATCCCCATCTCCTGTTCCCCGGTCCCTGGCAGAGTCCAGAGAAGATGGACAGGGTTTGGTTTTGTTTTATATCCGTTTTATTCACCTCTCTGTCCCCAGGACTTTACATAAAGAAGGACTCAAATATACCAAGTGAGTGCATGAATGAGTGAGGGATAGCCACCCGTCTAAATGCAGCAGGAAACAGGTAAAAGATGAGGCTTGGGAAAGCATGGTCTAGCTTTCTAAGGAGCCTAGAAGGGGGGTCTAGGTCTTGACTAAGAGGGCTGATGATTGAGAAGATCTCAGATCCAGCTTGGAAGGTAAGCACTTGTCAAGCAAAGAAGATAAGGCCATCACTATCTTCCCTGGTGGCTCAGCTGGTAAAGAATCCGCCTGCAATGCGGGAGACCTGGGTTTGGTCCCGAGTTGGGAAGATCCCCTGGAGAAGGGAAAGGCTACCCACTCCAGTATCCTGATCTGGAGAATTCCAACCCTGTCCACCTTCTCTGGACTCTGCCAGGGACTGAGGAGCAGGAGATGGGGATAAGGGAGAGAAGAAAGCCCAGGTAAGCTCCACCTAAGACAGCCCTAAGATGCCTTGTTCATTGCTGATCTCTCCAGAATATTAGCCCCCAGTAATTAGGGACCAGGTGTTTTCTTCCTTCCTTCCTTGCTTCTTTCTTCTTCCCTCCCTCCCCCTCCCTGGTTTCTTTCTCCCTTTCTCCCTCCCTCCCTCCGTCCCTCTCCGTCCCTCCTTCCTTTCCTTCCTTCCTTGCATTTCCAGGGCTCTTTATTCCTTTGCTAGCATTGGAGTAGGAAATGCAACCCATTCTAGTGTTCTTGCCTGGAGAATCCCAGGGACGGGGGAGCCTGGTGGGTTGCTATCTATGGGGTCGCACAGAGTTGGACACGACTGAAGCGACTTAGCAACAGCAGCAGGGATTTCCAGGATGCCTCAGTTCTCTAGGTCTACAATTTTCATCAAATTTGGAAACCTTTTAGCCATTATTTTTCCAAGTGTTTTTCTCTCCAACTGACTTTGGGGACTAAAATGACATGTATATTAGATTACTTGAAGTTGACCCACAGGTCAGTGATTTTTTCTTTTACTTTTTCCTTCTCTGTGTTTCATTTTGGGTTGTCTGTTCCTATGCCTTCAAGTTCACTAATCTATTCTTCACTGATATAAAATCTTCCATTAATCCACTCCAGTGTAATTTTGATCTTAGACATTGTAGTTTTCCTTGCTAGAAATGTGATTTAGGTTTCTATGTCTTCCATGTCTCTGCTAAATGTTTTGGATAGTTGAATATTTAAAACACTGTTTACCTGAGGACTAACTAGTCCACACTATTGAGGGCAGACTCCCTGAGTTTTCCACCCAGTACTCCATAATCGTTTTCTGGTCTTGCTGATGGGGTAGGCACTGTTTTGACCTTGATTGAATATAGGCTTCCAGCTAATCCTTTCACAGTGTCCCCTCCCTGACTTAGGTCTCTTGGCTTCTCACATGCACGTGCCGATTGATAACTCAGCTGAAGTCTGGTGTGCCTCCACTGCCAAGCACAGGGCTGGGTACACAGTAAGTTTCAGTGAGCTTTTACAGAGTGGGTTGTGCATCTTGTTAATTCTAAGTATTGCACTTTTTCCTTGGAAGGAAAGCCATGACAGATCTAGACGCATATTAAAAAACAGAGAGCATCTCTTTGCTGATAAAGGTCCATATAGTCAAAGCTTTGGTTTTCCCAGTAGTCATGTGTGTGATGTGAGAGTTGGACCATGAAGAAGGCTGAATGCCAAATAATTGATGATTTCTAATTGTGTTGGAGAAGACTCTTGAGAGTCCCTTGGAAAGCACAGAGATCAAACCAGTCCATCCTGAAGGAAGTCAACTCTGAATATTCATTGGAAGAACTTCTGCTGAAGCTGAAGAGCTGGCCACCTGATGTGAAGAGCTGACTCATTGGAAAAGACCCAGATGCTGGGAGAGATTGCAGGCAGGAGGAGAAGAGACAGCAGAGGATGAGGTGGTTGGATGGTGTCACCAACTCAATGGACATGCATTTGAGCAAACTCTGGAAGACAGTGAAGGACAGGGAAGCCTGGTGTGCTGGAGTCCATAGGATCTCAGAATCAGACAGGATTTGATAACTGAAGAGCATCACAACCACCAGGTGGGTTGCAGAGGGTGTCCTCATATGCCTGTGGCTGGTCCTGGATGTTGCTGGGCTCAGCAATCTGCAGGAGGATGTAGGATTTTCATCCAGCGGGGATGGAGGAGGAATGGATGGGTAGGCTGTTCATTTGTTAAGGAGTCATACATTGGTTTTCTTCTCTATGTCCCTTGTATTTTGATGTCAGTGATACAAAGGTAAATAAAATAGACAGGCTTTCCAGATGGCATGGTGCTAATGCAGGAGACGCAAGAGTTGCGGGTTCAATTCCTGAGTCAGGAAGATTTCCTGGAGAGGAAATGGCAACCCACTCCAGTATTCTTGCCTGGAAACTCCAATGGACAGAGGAGTGTAGAGGATGTGGCTGACAGCTCACATTCCCTACAACAGTTCTGTTGCACTCAAATGTATAAATAGAGCACCTGGGGTCTTGTGGAATGGCAGATTCTGAGTCACTAGATCTGGGATGAGGGCCTGAGACTTTGCTTTTCTAATAATCCCCAGGAAATGCTGATCTCTTCGTCCATGAGCTTTGGTGAAAAGGGTTTCAGAAAGGTGGAGAAGGTGACATCATGAAGCCTTGAGGGATGAATCAAGTTTTGCGAGGTGGAGAAGAGATGAAAGGATTCCCAGGCTGAGGGAGAGTGGTGCGCAGAGACATGGGGGGTAAGGCAGGTTCACAGCGATCCTGGGAGATGGCAGGAAGCCCAGCTCATTTGGCTGTTTTTGGGGTAGGACGTGAGACAGAGAAGGTAGCCAGTCAGGGTGGTGAAGACTCTTGCACACTCTGCTGAGGGCTTTAGACCACCTCGTAAAGCTGAGGCAGGGAGCTGTGGAGCCTCTTCAGGAAGTAATCGAAAGGAGTATGTTTTACAAAGACCATTTCATTGACAGGCTGATGGTAACTTGTTTTTCCAATTTTATACATATATATATATATTTTAATATAAATATTTATTTTAATTGGAGGTTAATTACTTTACAATATTGTATTGGTTTTGCCATACATCTACATGAATCTGCTACAGGTTTTTTTTTTTTTTTTTTTTAAAACACAGAGACACTTCCTTAAATCGGGATCTCTTGATTTGAGCATTGTTGACATTATAGTTTGTTTAGTTGCTAATTTGTGTCTGACTGTTATGGCCCATGGACTGTGACCTGCCAACCTCCTCTGACCATGGGATGTCTCAGGTAAGAATACTGGAGTGGGTTGCCATTTCCTTTTGCAGGGGATCTTCCCAACCCAGGGATCGAACCCGTGTCTCCTGCATTTACAGGTGGATTCTTTATCACTGAGCCACTTGGAACTGTTACGTTTCAGCCAGATCACTCTTCCTTGTGAGGGCCATCCTGTGCATTGCGGCATATTTATTTGCTCCTCTCCACGAGCTGCCAGGAACATCCTTTCCCCTAATTGTGACAACCAAGAATGATTCCAGATATTGTCAGATGTCCTCTGGGGTGCAAAACAGCCCACGGTTGAGAACCGCTGCTCTAAAGCATGTTTCATTCTTCTTTGTATTCTCTCCGTGGAAGCCTGGATCCTTCAAATATTCAGTAGCCCTGCAAGATGCCTGGAATAGGTCCTGTGAAGAGCACCACCTCTGAGCCAGATCGATCTGCTTTGCTGCTTTTCCAAAGACACAGAGAGGAGAGGAGAGCCTGGCCTGGAGTGAGAAGTGCACGATGCACCTGCTTCTCAATTCTGTTTTTAAAAGTAACAGAATTTTCGGCCTCTTCTCTCTGTTTCTGGGCCCTTTCCTCCTTCTTTATGCAGGAGAAGTTGTCGAGGAAAATACAATCGTGTCATGAAAATTTTAAGTCCTTAACGTCTGTGGATGTGTTTGGAGTTCTAAGGATACTTTTTAAGGTAACATAATACCCAGAGTAGACCCCCACAGATGATATTGAACTTCTAGTAATTTCCTGTCCATTGTGATAACAGATCGGGCTGACTGATTTTTACACAGCCTGAGCTGATGTCTCCTGATCTTTCTACCTTTACATTTTCCTGGTGATTATGCATAAACAGAATGCCCGGGTAGGGAATATTATTGTGAAAAACACAGATGAACAAAAAAAGCATATGCTTTCTCAGTACTAATTGTTTTGGAGTGTAGCATGGTAGTTCTATAGTTTGTGCTCCAGCTTAAAATAGGCTAGGGTTCAAGTCAGAGTCCTGCCCCATCACTAAGGTTTGTTTTTTTTGTTGCTGTTGTTGTTAGTCGCTCAGTTGTGTCCAGCTCTTTGCAACCCCGTGAACTGTAGCCGGCCAGGCTCCTCTGTCCATGGAATTCTCCAGGCAAGAATACTGGAGTGGGTAGCCATTCTTTTTCCAGGGGATCTTCCTGACCCAGGGATAGAACCCAGGTCTCCTGCATTGCAGATCAATTACTAAGATTGGGTAAACTATTTAACCTCTCCAGGGCTTAGCTAGGTTCCTGACATGTTAAAAAAAAAGAAAGAAAGAGAAGTTATTAGTGTCGCTTTTTAGGGTAAACATCATAGTGATCTTTCCTCCTTGAAGCAGGAAGGAGAAAAAGTGGAAATATCATTCACTCTGGGTCTGTTATCGGCCGGAAAACCACTGAGCATGTGACCGCCTGATCAGAGGTGGAGAGGGGCACATCTGGCAGCACATAGCTTGTCAGTAGCAGAAGAACTCAAATCGAGACGTTGAGTCTCAAACGCATACTCCTTCAGCAGTACCGTGCTGTGTGCTGAGACAGGGCCACGCCGGCTCAAGAAGCAGGCGCGAGGCTCTCTGATACTCTGTGGGGCGTCCCAGTCTCTGAAATGCACCTGGGTCAAGTGTCCTGCGTCTTTGTGGTTGCTCTGCTGTTCTTTGAATCCGTTCTTCAATACAGGTACCACAGCTATTCATTGCTGGCCAATTTTGTGATCTGGAGCAGGTTAACCTACTTGAACTTCCAATTCCACGTCTCTAAAAGGAGGTAACAATGCCTCCTAGGTAGGGGTTAAATGAGCTGAGAAGATGCCTCGCTTGGTTCTGGCACATAGTAGGGGCTCAGTAAACACGCAACATATTATCACACGTTTCTAATCACGCCAGGCTATGAACCAGATCGGGGAGCCATGGATGGCCTGTGTAGACCGAATCTATATGGGTTACTCTCACATGTGCCTTGGAGCATCATGGGGGTGAGCTTATTGGACACGTGGGTATCCTTACGTTGCCCACACACCCATGAACCAGCTTTGGGCACCTGCTCCCCATCATTGTATAACATAGCTTTAACTGTTGTTGTTCATGAGATCTAAATATTTGACATCTTCGGGTGAAAACAGACTTCTAATAATCTACAGCTATTTTCTTTTGCTGGCTAAGCCTCCAATAATGAACATCGCCTTTATTGATAAACTTCAGATGCCTTTCCAAAGATAAAACAAACAGGTAAGAAACAAACTTGTTCAGAGCAAGAAAATATCCACAGAAAAGCCCTTTTGCCCTGGGCCGAAAATGTATTGATTCACCGCAAACATGCTGACTTTAAGATCTCCAAACCTTATGATCAAGTCAAAGCATCTTTTTGAGACAGATGGGTAGGAGCATTAACTGTGGACTGGGGAGCTGCCATCAACTTTTGCTTTGCTCTTTCTGTGGGCAAATAATAATAGCAGTTCAATTCAACACACATTCATGGGCCAGTAACTTTATACCAGGTGCTAATGATACAAATATGAGCAGAATAGTCTTTCTCTCCTGGAGAATAAAAATGTAATAAAATGGTTTGCTACCTCATGGTTTTGCTTGATCTGTCCAGCAATACGTATCCAGTGGTTAAGATACGTGGTGGTCCAGTGGTTAAGGATCTACCTGCCGATGTAGGAGACAGTTTCCATCCTTGGTCCAGGAAGGTCCCACATGCCTTGGGGCACCTAAGCCTGTGTGCCACCAACACTGAGACCACCAGCCTACAGCCCGTGCTTCACTACAAAAGAAGCCACTGCAATGGGAAGCCTGCACAGGCAACTGGAGAGAAGTCCCCACTCTCCACAACTAGTGGAAGCTTGCATGTAGCAGTGAAGACTCAGGGCACGGGGAGCTCAGCTCAGTACTCTGTGATGAGCTAGAGGACTGGGATAGGGGAGATGGGAGGGAAGCTCCAGAGGGGATATATGTATACTTACTGCTGATTCACACTGATGTACAGCAGAAATCAGAACAACATTGTAAAGCAATTATCCTCCAATTAAAAAAAAAAAATTTTGTTTCGATATGTTATGTGTGAGATGCTTAGTAGACAAATGGAGTGGTTGAGAACGCACTTGAATGTGTCAGCCTGAGATCAGAACATCAGTGAGTTGGGGATGTCATTGGTAATAATTGCAATTTTTGCGGGTCATGGGACTTAGGCATCATTTAGGGAAATGGTGTGGAATGAGAAGTGGTGCCTGAGTCCTGGCAGATTCAACATGGTAAGAAGAATATGAGGACCAGGTTAGGAGAAAGAGGGGCCAGATGATTAGGACAGGAGATTAGAAAAACTGGTGCCACCCACACTGAGAACAGATAGCGTTCAAAATGATGGCATAGCCACTTGTGCCTCAAGGCTCCTGGGAGGTGTGGGAAGGTGAGGCCCTAAGTGTGCCCTGTGGATTGACAATCATTGTAGAGGAGTGATGAGGAAAGAATCCATAGTTGAGGGGGTTGAAAAATGAAAGGGAGGAAAGGAACTAAATTCAGTCTATAAATGTCTTCTGAGAGGAACCCAAATAAAAGGGCCAGTTCCTTCTCACTATCAGTGAAGCCAGGGGCTAAATATCTATAAGGCGAAGGGTGTGGATCAAAGTCTGCTGCTGCATGTAATTATGAGACCTGCTCCTCTTTCCACCTTGTTTGTCATTGTTTTCTTTTAACTTAAAAATGTTAATGTATGGTTGATTTGGACTTCCCAGGTAGCTCAGCTGGTAAAGAATCTGCCTGCAGTGCAGGAGATCCCAGTTCAGTTCCTGGGTTGGGAAGTTCCCCTGGAGAAGGGATAAGCTATCCACTCCTGTATTCTTGGGCTTCCCTGGTGGCTCAGATGGTGAAGATCTGGTTGCAGTGTGGGAGACCTGGGTTCAATCCCTGGGCTGGGGAGATGCCCTGGAGGAGGGCATGGCAACCCACTCCAGTATTCTTGCCTGGAGAATCCCATGGACAGAGCAGCCTGGTGGGCAACAGTCCATGGGGTGGCAAAGAGCGGACATGACGGAGCAACTAAGCAGAGCACATAGCACACAGTGGATTTCCACTGTTATATTAGTTTCTGGTGTAGAGCAAAGTGATCAGTTATGTATGAATATATATGTGTGTGTGTGTCTGTTTCATATTCTTTTCCATTATGGTTCTTCAGTTCAGTTCAGTTCAGTTCAGTCGCGCAGTCGTGTCCGACTTTTGCGACCCCATGAATCGCAGCACGCCAGGCCTCCCTGTCCATCACCAACTCCCGGAGTTCACTCAGACTCACGTCCATTGAGTCTGTGATGCCATCCAGCCATCTCATCCTCGGTCGTCCCTTTCTCCTCCTGCCCCCAATCCCTCCCAGCATCAGGTTCTTTTCCAATGAGTCAACTCTTCGCATAAGGTGGCCAAAGTACTGGAGCTTCAGTTTCAGCATCGTTCCTTCCAAAGAAATCCCAGGGTTGATCTCCTTCAGAATGGACTGGTTGGATCTCCTTGCAGTCCAAGGGACTCTCAAGAGTCTTCTCCAACACCACAGTTCAAAAGCATCAATTCTTCTGCGCTCAGCCTTCTTCACAGTCCAACTCTCACATCCATACATGACCACAGGAAAAACCATAGCCTTGACTAGACGGACCTTAGTCGGCAAAGTAATGTCTCTGCTTTTGAATATACTATCTAGGTTGGTCATAACTTTTCTTCCAAGGAGTAAGCGCCTTTTAATTTCATGGCTGCAGTCACCATCTGCAGTGATTTTGGAGCCCAAAAAAACAAAGTCTGACACTGTTTCTACTGTTTCCCCATCTATTTCCCATGAAGTGATGGGGCCAGATGCCATGATCTTCGTTTTCTGAATGTTGAGCTTCAAGCCAACTTTTCCACTCTCCTCTTTCACTTTCAACAAGAGGCTTTTTAGCTCCTCCTCACTTTCTGCCATAAGGGTGGTGTCATCTGCATATCTGAGATTATTGATATTTCTCCCAGCAATCTTGATTCCAGCTTGTGTTTCTTCCAGTCCAGCATTTCTCATGATGTACTCTGCATATAAGTTAAATAAGCAGGGTGACAATATACAGCCTTGACGTACTCCTTTTCCTATTTGGAACCAGTCTGTTGTTCCATGTCCAGTTCTAACTGTTGCTTCCTGACCTGCATACAGATTTCTCAAGAGGCAGGTCAAGTGGTCTGGTATTCCCATCTCTTTCAGAATTTTCCACAGTTTACTGTGATCCACACAGTCAAAGGCTTTGGCATAATCAATAAAGCAGAAATAGATGTTTTTCTGGAACTCTCTTGCTTTTTCCATGATCCAGCGGATGTTGGCAATTTGATCTCTGGTTCCTCTGCCTTTTCTAAAACCAGCTTGAACATCAGGACGATGTTGAATATAGTTCTCTGTGCTATACAGTAGGACCTTGTTTATCTCTCCTGTATATAATAGCATCTGCTAATCCCAACTTCCCGGAGAAGGCAGTGGCATCCCACTCCAGTACTCTTGCCTGGAAAATCCCACGGATGGAGGAGCCTGAAAGGCTGCAGTCCATGGGGTCACTGAGGGTCGGACACGACTGAGCGACTTCACTTTCACTTTTCACTTTCACGCATTGGAGAAGGAAATGGCAACCCACTCCAGTGTTGTTGCCTGGAGAATCCCAGGGACGGGGGAGCCTGGTGGGCTGCCATCTCTGGGGTCGCACAGAGTTGGACACGACTGAAGCGACTTAGCAGCAGCAGCAGCAATCCCAACTTCCAATCCGTCCCTCCCTAAAAGTCTATTTTTTAATATTTGTGAGACTGTTTTTGTTTTGTCAATAAGTTCATTTGCGTCACATTTTAGATTCCACATATAAATGATATCATATGATATTTGTTTTTCTCTTTCTGACTTACTTCACTTAGTATGATCATTTCTAGGTCCATCCATGATGCTCCAAGTGGCATTATTTCATTCTTTTTTAATGGCTGAGTAATATTTCATTGTATATATACCATATTATCCATTCATCTGTTGATGGACATTTATGTTGCCTCCACTGTGAACAGTGCTGCTATGAACTTAGAGATGCATATATCTTTTCGAATGATCGTTCATCCAGCTGGTAAAGTATCTGCCTGTGACGCAGGAGACCTGGTTTGATTCCTGGGTCAGGAAGATCCCCTGGAAGAGATAGGCTACCCACTCCGTTATTCTTGGGCTTCCCTGGTTGTTCAGAGGGTAAAGAATCAGCCTGCAATGTGAGAGACCTGGGTTCAATCCCTGGGTTGGGAAGATCCCATGGAGGAAGGCATGGCAACCCACTCCAGTATTCTTTTTTCTTTTAAATTTATTTTAATTGGAAGCTAATTATTTTTACAATATTGTAGTGGTTTTGCCATACATTGATGTGAATCAGCCATGAGTGTATATATGTTCCCCATCCTGAACCTCCTCCTACCTCCCTCCCCATCCCATCCCTCTGGGTCATCCCAGTGCACCAGCCCTGAGCACTCTGCCTCATGCTTCGAACCTGGACTGGCAATCTGTTTCACATATGATACTATACATATTTCAATGCTTTTCTCTCAAATCATCCCACCCTCGACTTCTCCCAGAGTCCAAAAAACTGTTCTAGACATCTGTGTCTCTTTTGCTGTCTCGCATAAAGGGTTATGGTTACCACTCCAATATTCTTGCCTGTAGAATCCCCATGGACCGAGGAGCCTGGCAGGCCACAGTCCATGAGGTCACAAAGAGTCGGACATGACCGAGTGACTGAGCATTGCACACACCCAGGAGTGGAATTGATAGATCTTACGGTAGCTCTATTTTTAGCTTTTTGAGGAAGCTCTATACTGTTCTTCATAGCAGCTGTACCAATTTGCTTCCCCACCAATAGTGTGGGAGGGTTCCCTTTTCTTCACATGCTCTCCAGCATTTGCTGTTTGTAAGAAAGTCAGTGACTCTTAGGCTTTGCTTTTATTACCCTAGACACTGCTGATGAATTTCCCCTTTCTCTCTAAAGTTTGGCTCACATATGGCCACGTGCAAGCCTACGCCTTTGGTTGTCTTATGGCTTCTACTTCATGGCTTTTACCACCTTCTGTATCTGTGTTTTTGGTCTTTCTCTTATTGCTAACTGGCTACGTATAAATAGTGCAACTCCTTATGAGAGAACTGTGTAGTCAACAAATATTTAATTGAGCAGTTCCTGTGGCCTGGCACCCTTCTGGTTATGCTGGATACCTGAGCATCCCTGCCATGGCAGAAATAACAGCTGCTAAGCACAATGCTGGCAACCTGTCCTGCGTACCAGCAGCATCGGCATCACAACAGAGGAGCTTGAGAGAAATACACATTCATGGCTACACACGGACCTACTGAATTCCAATCTCAGAGCATGCATCCTCGAAAACTGTATTTTAGCAAATTTTCTGGGTGATTCTTTTGTACATTAAGATTTAAGAGCTGCTGCCGTATGGAATAGCTGCCCTCGGGCTAGGTCTCACCCTGGTCCGCTCAGCTATGAAAGAAGGCCAAGGCCATCAGTCAGTTTTCCTTTGAAGGGCCCATTGGAATGGCAGCATCTAGAATGTAATATAAAGTTTTTCGATAGAGACACGTTTGCTGGATGACCATAGCAGTCACCCTTAAAAATTAGGTTTTCTGACTCCACTACATCGAGTTCACCGACTTTGTTTTTATTATTCTTGCTTCTTCCATTTCTTTTTTTTTTTTTCACTACTGTTGCACAAATCCATAAGCTGCATGAATTTCAACCAAGGCATTATGGGGTGACATGCTTCAGAATCAGTTAACTCTTTCCTCTTCTCTGAAATTTCTTTTGAGGAGATGGCAGGGTTTTTTTTTTTTTGTTGTTTGTTTGTTTAAAGAGCTTTTGGACTTAAGAGAGAAAGCTGATGTTAGCTGGAAGGTACAATACTCAAGGCTATTTTCTGCCTTTGTATGAAACAAAGTTATTAAACATCTTCTCCCAGGCAGGCTTTCCTGATTCTTTTCTGTTTCGCTCTGTCCATGCTGGAATGCTCAGAACCTGGCACTTCCAGAATTCTGGTGCCTGAAACCTAAGGTATCTATCAAAGAGAAAGACAGTAATGGAAGAATGCTAATGAACGGATTTCTACAATACAATCAAGTTTGGGGTTTTTTTTTTTTTTTTTTTTTTTTGAGAGTGAGATTTCAGATATGTTTCATTTACCTGCAACTTCTGCATCTGTGTTTATCTTAATATGCTGCTGCTGCTGCTAAGTTGCTTCAGTCGTGTCCAACCCTGTGCGACCCCATAGACGGCAGCTCACCAGGCTCCCCCGTCCCTGGGATTCTCCAGGCAAAAACAATGGAGTGGGTTGCCATTTCCCTCTCCAATGCACATACATACATATATATGTATGTATATTATATATGGGCTTCCCTGGTGGCTCATTGGTGAAGAATCTGCCAGCAATGCAGGTGACCAGAGTTCGATCCCTGGGTCAGAAATAGCCCCTGGAGAAGGGAGTGGCAACCCACTCCAGTGCTCTTGCCTGGCAAATACCCATGGATGGAGGAGGTTGATGGGCTATATAGTTCATGGGGTCACAAAGAGTCAGACATGACTCTTTGTGTGTGTATGTATGTGTGTGTGAGAGAGAGAAAATGAGAGCCTAGAATTCAGGAAATAAACATTGCTTACAAGTACAGTCACTATGGAAAACAGTATGGAAAATCCACCAAAAAAAAAAAAATAGGACTACCATATGATCCATGAATTCCACTTCTGGGAATATATCCAAAGGGAATGAAAACACTAATTCAAAAATATATCCTCACTCTCATGTTTATCTTTATTTTCAATAGCCAAGCTATTTACATCTTTATTTATTTAGGAACTTTATTTACAATAGCCAAACCATGAGCCAACCTAAGTGGTTGATGGGTGAATGAATAAAGATGTGGTGAATATGTATGTATATATATATATATATATATGAATATTATTCAGCCTTAAAAATGAAGAATTCCTACCATTTGAGGCAACTGGATGATGGCACTTGAAGGTCTTATGCTAAGTGACCTAAGTTAGAGAAAGACAAATACTGTATGATATCACTTACATGTAGAATCTTAAAAAACAACAGTAATCAGGCTTGGTCCAGTGGTTAAGAATCCTATTGCCAATTCAGAATACCCAGGGTCAATCCCCTCGCCAAGAAGATTCCACGTGCAAGGGAGCAACCAAGCCCAGGAGCTGACGTGATGCAACTACAGAAGCCCACGCCGTGAGCCAGTGTTCTGCAGCAAGAGGAGCCACCACAATGAGCTGGAGCCTCACAGGGAAGAGTAGCCCCGGCTCGCTGCAGCTAGAGGAAGCCGAAGCGCAGCAAGGAAGACCCACCACAGCCAGTAGACAGAGAAATCTTTTAAACAAAATAGCAACTATGACACCTCATAGAAAGAGATCAGACTTGTGGTTATCAAAATTGGGGAAGGGGATTGGAGGAGAGTGGTCAAAAGCTAGAGACTTTCAGTTATAGGAAGCACAGGGATGTATCTTTTTTTTTTTTTTTAAATTAATTTTTATTTTTTAGTTTGTTTTGCTTTACAATACTGTATTCGTTTTGTTACACATTGACATGAATTAGCCATGAGTGTACATGAACTCCCAATCCGGACACCCTCCTCCACCCTCCCGCCCCACACCCTCTCTCTGGATTATCCCCGTGCATCAGTCCCTATCATCCTGCATCCTGCATCAAACCTGGACTGGCAATTCATTTCGCTTATGATATCACACATGTTACATTGCCACTCTGCCAACCCATCCCACCCTCTCCCTCTCCCACAGAGTCCAAAAGGCCATTCTATACAACTGTGTCTCTTTTGCTGTCTTGCGTACAGGTTTATCATTACCATCATTCTAAATTCCATATATATGTGTAAGTATACTGTATTGATGTTTTTCTTTCTGGCTTACTTCACTCTGTATAATCGGCTCCAGCGTCATCCACCTCATTAGAACTGATTCAAATGTATTCTTTTTAATAGCTGAGTAATACTCCATGTGTATATGTACCACAGCTTTCTTATCCATTCATCTGCTGATGGACATCTAGGTTGCTTCCATGTCCTGGCTATTATAAACAGTGCCGCAATGAACATTGGGGTACACGTGTCTCTTTCAATTCTGGTTTCCTTGGTGTGTATGCCCAGCAGTGGGATCGCTGGATCATAAGGCAGTTCTATTTGCAATTTTTTAAGGAATCTCCACACTGTTCTCCATAGTGGCTGTACTAATTTGCATTCCCACCAACAGTGTAAGAGGGTTCCCTTTTCTCCACACCCTCTCCAGCATTTATTGCTTGTTGACTTTTGGATCGCAGCCATTCTGACTGGTGTGAAATGGTACCTCATTGTGGTTTTGATTTGCATTTCTCTGATAATGAGTGATGTTGAGCATCTTTTCATGTGTTTGTTAGCCATTCGTATGTCTTCTTTGGAGAAATGTCTATTTAGTTCTTTGGCCCATTTTTTGATTGGGTCATTTATTTTTCTGGAGTTGAGCTGCATAAGCTGCTTGTATATTTTTGAGATTAGTTGTTTGTCAGTTGCTTCATTTGCTATTATTTTCTCCCATTCAGAAGGCTGTCTTTTCACCTTGCTTATAGTTTCCTTTGTTGTGCAGAAGCTTTTAATTTTAATTAGATCCCATTTGTTTATTTTTGCTTTTATTTCCAGTATTCTGGGAGGTGGATCATAGAGGATCCTGCTGTGATTTATGTCAGAGAGTGTTTTGCCTATGTTCTCCTCTAGGAGTTTTATAGTTTCTTGTCTTACGTTTAGATCTTTAATCCATTTTGAGTTTATTTTTGTGTATGGTGTTAGAAAGTGATCTAATTTCATTCTTTTACAAGTGGTTGTCCAGTTTTCCCAGCACCACTTGTTAAAAAGATTGTCTTTAATCCACTGTATATTCTTGCCTCCTTTGTCGAAGATAAGGTGTCCATAGGTGTGTGGATTTATCTCTGGGCTTTCTATTTTGTTCCATTGATCTATATTTCTGTCTTTGTGCCAGTACCATACTGCTTGATGACTGTGGCTTTGTAGTAAAGCCTGAAGTCAGGCAGGTTGATTCCTCCAGTTCCATTCTTCTTTCTCAAGATGGCTTTGGCTATTCGAGGTTTTTTGTGTTTCCATACAAATTGTGAAATTATTTGTTCTAGCTCTGTGAAAAATACCGCTGGTATCTTGATAGGAATTGCATTGAATCTGTAGATTGCTTTGGGTAGTATACTCATTTTCAAGCTGATACTGCTGTATAGGAGAGAGACTAAATCCTGAGAGTTCTCATCACAAGGAGAAAATTTCTTTCTTTTCTTTTTATTGTGTCTATCTCAGAAGATGGATGTTAGCTGAACCTATTGTGGTAATCATTTCACGGTATCTGTTCATTAAACCATCATGTACACCTTAAACATATTCAGCGATGCATGACAATTATTTACCAGTAAAAATGGGAGAAACAAAAAAGAACCACAAAACTTGGTTCCAGGCCATGGTTCTCTCTCACTGTCTCCACAGAAGGATCTAATATGCTGCTCCAGCTTTCAGTCCCACTCATGAATTGATTGCTTGATTTGTTTATTCCATAAGTAACTATTGATTGAACTGGGGCTTGAGGCATGGGTGGGGGCGGGGTCTGCAGGCTGCAGAACCCACATGCTTAAGTAGATCGCATTGGCTTTCCCTGGAACGTGACCCAGGGCACCCCCTCTGGAACATCTCATCCATACTCCTGGCTCCAACTTTGCAATAATAGTGACTCAAAATGTTTCCTATTTTAGGTTTCTCCTCTGAGCTTCAGACATCAATATCTAGATGCTTACTTGACATCTTCACTTGGCTATTTCACATTCATCTCACATTCAAAGTGCCCAGAGATGAAACTTATCACCTCCCCACACAACTTAGTTTTCTTCTAGTGTTTGTCTCAGTTAAATGACATGACCAAGCTGTCTGGTTGTTCAATCCGAAATCTGAGAGCCCTCTCTAAAATCTGTCACCAAGTCTTGTCAATGCTACTGATTAAGCATCTCTCTAATATATCGCTTCCCTCCACTGACACCATTCTAGTTAAAGAGACGGTTCTCTCACATGGTAGGGATGACAATAGCCTTCCATCTGCCTCTTCAACCCTCTGAAGCTCTTGATCAGTTCATCCTCCAACCCAAATCCAGGGGACCTTGCAAAATCTAAAAGTGCTATTACCTGTGTTAACAGCCTTCCAAGTACTTCCTGCTGTTGTTTAGTTGCTAAGTCGTGACTGACTCTTTGCGACCCGTGTCCTGTAGCCCACTAGGGTCCTCTGTCCATGAAGTTTCCCAGGCAAGAATCCTGGAGTGAGTTGCCATTTCAGTCTCAGGGGATCTTCCCAACCCAGGGATAGAATCTGTGTCTCCTGCTTGGCAGGCAGATTCTTTACCCCTGAGCCATCTGGGAAGCACCATACTTCCATCACCCTTAGGATAATCATTCTTATTTAATAGTAACTAGCACTTGTTTTGTACTAGACACTGTCCTGTGTTTTACCTTTCAACCCGTTTCCTTGTATCACCCCACTGCAAAACTAAAATTGTTGCAGTATGTAAAGTCCAGGGACAATAACCCCTACTTTCTTCTCTTGGTTTATCTTTCTATTTGTGATTTCTCACTACAACCTTTCCCTTTTACAAAATACAGTCCTCTCTCAGGTCTTACTTGAGGTGGACTTGCTTCTGGAAACAATCACGTGAATTCCATGTGGTGCCCAGACCTGATGAGCAGTTGACCTCTACCATCTTGGGTAATGAACACCAAGATCCCTGGTCTGGCAGGAGAGAAGGAATCTGGTGTTAATTTTGCCTTGTGGTTTGGACCCACAACTCTCTGACTCAGTTAGGACACTGATTTCAAGGGAGAGGAATCCATTTCTAACTTGTGTAAGCAAAACATAAGAATTTACTGGAAGCATCGAGAGCGTCTAGTAAATCCCAGGGGTGTCATAAATTGAACCCAAACCTCAGGGAGGACGAGACTCAGAAACTAGGCAGCTGTCAGCATGGGCGGGTGGGGGGAAAGGTGCACTCCCATAGTCTCTCCCGGCAGATGTCAGTTTCTTATGGGTGCAGGCCCACTGACCCGCCCAGAACAACGCCTGGTTCTCCATCCTTTGATGAGATCAGGTGACTGTCCCAGCTGGGACCTGCGATCCAATCACCATAGGTTAGGAGGGTGGGGGTCAGAGACTGTTACCCCATGTGCGGAGGTGGCAGGTGGGGCTGCCAGAGAGGAAATTGTGGTCCGACTAGACATCTTGACATCAGGTGCTGCTTTGGCCCCAGCTTTCTCATCTTGGAAAGCTTCCTGAGTGCCTTGGTTTCCTCCTGCTTGCTCCTTGCACAGAGAGCTTGAAGCCTGCTGTCACATTTCACCATGGCGTTCTTGAAACAGAAGCCGAATGCAGCCCAGACTCTGAAGACCGGGGATTAAGCCGAGAAACCTCTTGTGCCATTTCCACAAAGAAGCTACAGATCCCCTAAGTATCAGTGAAGGGGAAGCTTCAACTGGGGAAACAGTGAAATCAAACACTTGACTCTGTTCTCCTGTCCTGTGAGGGGATTTCTGGTTTTAGTCAGCATGGATTTTTTTTTTTTTTTTTTTGGCTTAGGGCAGAGTCCCCTATTAGCTCAAAAGAGCGAAGGTGAAACAGCAGAGGCCGGTCATTGCCGAGGCTGGGAGAATACAACTGTGACCTGGGAAGCCTGCAGTCCCACAGTTTAGCACTCAATGGGACACCTCATTCTGCTTGTTCACCCATCTCTCCCTCCACCTGACATGTTGCTGGTCCCTGATCAGCTGAGTTCTGCTGGCTCTCTGCCTTTGCTTCTGTGCCAGGACCTGGGAGGAAACCAAATCTTCTCTGTATAGTGAATCCTACCCATCCTGCATCCTTAGCTTACATGGCACTTCCTCTGTGAACTCTTTTTTTAAAAACACTCCCAGCTCAGTGCTCTGTGACGACCTACATGGGTGGGATTGAGGAGGAGTGGGAGGGAGGTCCAAGAGGGAGGGGATATATGCGTACATATACCTGATTCACTTTGCTGTACAGCGAAACTGACACAGCATTGTCAAGCAGTTATGAATGAGTGAGTGATAGTTGCTCAGTCATGTCTGACTTTGTGCCCCATGGACTGTAGCCCGCCAGTTTTCTCTGTCACTGAAATTCTCCAGGCAAGAATACTGGAGTGGGTAGCCATTCCCTTCTCCAGGGGATCTTCCCAGCTGAGAGATGAAAGCAATTATACTCACAACAACAACAACAAAACACTCTCTTGAGATATGGTTTTCTAAAATTCACTTAAGTGTGCAACTCAATGGATTTTAGCAAATTTACATAGTTGTGCAACCATCACAGAGTTCTACTTAGAACATTTCGTTATCCTCCAGAAAGATCTTCCATGCCCTTTTTAATCAATCCCCATTCCTACCCTCTACCCCAGGCAACCACTAATCTACTTTCTGCTGCTTTAGATTTGCCTCTCTAAGACCTTCAGTCTCTCCTGGGCAGAGTCATTTCATCCTCCAGGCTCTTAACATCCTTTGTATGAACTTGTAAAATGGTTTGGTAATTGTTCATGTGTGTGTTTCTCCAAGTTGACTTTAAATACCAAGATCACTTCCTTATCCTGGGACTTAGCGGAACACTTGCTAATGGCAGGTCAAATAGATCAGTCTATATATGCGTGAGCCTGAGTTTATTGCTTGATCCGGGGAAAACTTTCATGCCATTTGTTGTTTAGAATAGCGTAGCTAATGTATACTCAGCATTTCCTGGGTGCCAGAAGCTCTGCTGAGTGTTTGCATTAACATTGCAACCTCATGATCCTTATTGAAATTTCACTTCAGCTAAAGAAGTTTTTTCTCTTCTTATTGTCATTTCCAGAAACTGAGGAGACTGGGGCTGAGAAACTCAGAACTTTCAGATAGTCAGTGACAGAAAAAAAAAATGAAAGTGTTCATTGCTCAGTTGTATCCAACTCTTTGCGACCCCATGGATTGTAGCCTGCCAGGCTCCTCCGTCCATGGGATTCTCCAGGCAAGAATACTGGAGTAAGTTAGTTGCTCAGTGGTGGTGACTCTTTGCAACCCCATGGACTGTAGCTCGTCAGGCTCCTCTGTCCATGGAATTCTCCAGGCAAGAATATTGGAGTGAGTAGCCATTCCCTTCTCCAGGGGATCTTCCCGAACTAGGGATCAAACCAGGTCTTCTGCATCATAGGCAGATTCTTTAACACTGAGCCACAGGGCCAGACCTCCAACCTGGATTTGTTTAGCCAGTTAATCCATACCCTTAACCATCAAACTGCAGTGCCTCCCAGCTGCTGATAGTGTGTCCACAAGAACACTAGTGGGTTTCCTGGGATCTCAATAGGTCTGTACCTTTTAGACTTTAATTCGTGATTTGGTCAGTGGGTGCCCCCCACTGCATGACAGGAGTGGGACCATTCAGAATTCTGTAAGGTCTCAAATAATTTAATGAGAAGCCAGTTGATTTTCTTGCTCTGTTCAGTTAACTACATGTTTGCCTTCCCCACTGATTCCTTGCAGACAGTGGTCCAGTGGAATGTGCAGAATAACTACCAACCTAGCATTTATAAATCTTTTAAGAAAGAAAACTGCCTGTGGTCTTACTGAAAAAGAACTGAGCTAGGTTATTTTGAATTTTGAAGGATTCATATTCCCCATTTTGGAAATGTTGGAAGCAAAGGAAGATATGGAATGAGTCTGTGACATTTTTGACTTCCTGAGACCTATAGATTCTCTTACTAGTCAGGCAAGTGATAACCAGACTGTCTGGCTGCACCCTCTTTAGGGACTAGAGTTGACTTAACTGGGAAAATTCTCATAATGGCTTAGATCAGAGAACACAAATGCTTACATGCCAGCAATGATGTATAGAAATGAAGTGGGTTCAGAATGAGACAATAGAGAGCGGTGAGGACTGTGGAGGGAATGGCTTCTGTCTTTAGGGAACAGCTGTAACTCAGCCCCAGCTTATTTTTCTCCTATGTTTTTCCTGAGATTTTAAAGGAGCTAGAAGTCTGAATGTTGATTGAAAATCACGCAATTCCAGTATCCATTTACCTAGCA
Organism: Aepyceros melampus; assembly: GCA_006408695.1. Classification (NCBI taxonomy): domain Eukaryota; kingdom Metazoa; phylum Chordata; class Mammalia; order Artiodactyla; family Bovidae; genus Aepyceros; species Aepyceros melampus. The sequence continues at coordinate 289,380 of SJXQ01005330.1, forward strand.
GTTAGTAAATGCTTATTGAACATTAATTATGTGAGCATACTCATCGTGCTGAGGATATAGCTGAACAGAAGAGGCAAAGCCTTTGTCTTGCCTGGACAACTAGAAACATATAGACAAATGATAAATCCTGTTTGCTGGTCATATTTGGTCCATGGACCAGTTTGTAACCTCTGGCTTTGGTGCTTGAGCCCCATGCAGTGGAATCACTGGAGCACTAAGTTGCCTGTCCCTCGAACCTCTCTTTCCACATGTCTCCACCTGATATAAGATCTGCAAAGTCCTAGGCTGGGAAATGCTCTTCTCCCTTTGCAGGATCTTATACTTTCTCTTTCTTTGTCTAGTGAATTAGAATTCTTTTGTTTGCAAGTGACAGAAACCCCTTCAAACTGGCTGAAGTAAAAAAGTGCTTGGTTAACTATAAAATCGAGATGTAATAGTGTGTTCAGGTATGGCTAGATTCAGCACCATTCAGGATGACTGGCTAAGAGGATGTCAACAAAGACCTTCTCTCCTCATCTCTTTTCCTGGCTGCTGGTTTCAGCCTTAGCCTGCTGCTGCTACTGCTAAGTAGCTTCAGTCGTGTCCGACTCTGTGCAACCCCAGAGATGGCAGCCCACCAGGCTCCCCCGTCCCTAGGGTTCTCCAGGCAAGAACACTGCAGTGGGTTGCCATTAGCTTGGTCCTCCCTAAATATTGATAGACATATTAGTCACTCCAGGTTTTACATCCTGCCAATGTAAGAATCCCAGCAAATTGAAATGACCTCTTTTTTTGGTAGCTCCAGCAAAAGTCTAGGTGCTGTCCCTCAGTAGACACTTGGATCATATGCCTACTCATGAACCAGTAACTGTGACCAAACTCCCACCAGCCAAGTCTTGATTACAAACCCATCCTTGGATTCAGAGTAGAGTCAGGCATGCCTAAGCCATCTAGACAGGCTATAGGGAGGATGTGGGGAGAAGAGACACTGGGGCATATACTAGATTCTAAGCTCCACGTGGGAAGAATTTTGTTGCTGTTTACTCCTCAGTCATGTTTAACTCTTTGCAACCTCATGGACTGCAGGATGCAGACTTCCCTGTCCTTCACTATTTCCTGAAGTTTGCTCAAACTCGTGTCCATTGAGTTGGTGATGCCATCCAGCAATCTCATCCTCTGTCATCCACTTCTCCTCCTGCCTTCAACCTTTCCCAACATCAGAGTCTTTTCCAGTGAGTCGGCTCTTCGCATCAGGTGACCAAAGTATTGGAGCTTCAGCATCAGTCCTTCCAGTGAATACTGGGAAGAAATAGTTCCTGGCTTTTCCACCACTGTGTGTTCAGTGTTGAACAAAATGTCATATACAGAATAGGTGCTCAGTAAATGTTTGTTGAATAAAGCAGTATGTCTCCAGGACCCCATATGCATCTGCTATCAAAAGTGCTGATCAAAGTGTTTTCGATTTGCTTTTCTGGGAGTCTGCCTCCCTTGCTTCACCATGAATCCTAGGGGCTTGTTTCTGAATCGCCATCTATATTCCAGCTCCCTAGCACAATGCCTGGCACCTGGCAGGGACTCCCTGAGTAATGAATGAAATGGAAGAAAAAGGAATGTAAGTTCTTAGAGACCTGAAGTAGTGATAACAGCGTTAAGACAGATGGTTATAGCAATAGTTTGTGAAGTTGAGTGAGCAACAGAGGACAAAATTTAGGCAACCTTGGCCCACAGACAGAAGCCATCTGCTCGTGGACCCTCAGGGTGCATATTGTGAATGGGGTCCCCTTTCTGCACTGTTGAGGTTTAGGGCAGAGTTGCAGACATCTCAGCAAAACAGGCTGGTGGGAGTGGACACAGTGGGAGAACTGAGTTGGCTGTAACTGTGCCCAAAGGAAGCTGGCATCCTCTATAAGTAGCATGGTATTGCTGAATGAAGGAGAGTGAGGGGAAGCATACACTGGGCACTTAATGCTTGCCATGAATGGTGTAGAGTGGGGCTCCCCACCCTCCGGGATCTAATGCTTGATGATCTGAGGTGGACCTGATATAATAATAATAGAAATATAGTGCAAATAAATGTAATGCATTTGAATCATCCCCAAACCATCCCTACCTCCTGGTCCCTTGAAAAATTGTCTTCCATGAAACAGGTCCCTGGTGCCAAAAAGGTTGGTGGCCACAGGTGTAGAGCGCTTTTACATGTTTTGCAATAACCCCATGGGGTAGATACTATTACTATTAGTACTCTTTATATAGATGAAGACACGAACGCTCAGAAAGATTAGATACTTGCCCGAAGTCATATTTGAATCCAGCTTCACAGCCTGTGCTGCTAATCCCTGGACTAAGGGATTTCCTGGGAGGTGGGGACCAGAAAGTAAGAGGAAAGGATGCTGAGAGAAGCTCTGCTCCTAAAGCAGACATCATCAGGCCACTCATCCACACTGTGCTGTCAGGCAAGTGATTTCTCCAAAATTTAATTTCATATTCTACAAAGTAGAGATTAAAAAAATTTAAAAATGAAGATCTCCTAATAGAAGAAAGAGGGCCGAAGAAAAATTGAGAACATAACGTGGGAGACCTGAGCTCAGTTTCTGGCTTGGCTTAGTGGAGGGAAGAGCTTAGCATAGGAGTTGAGAGTCAGGATGGGCTCAGTTGTGCTGCAGTAACAGCAACAGGGTCATGGGGGCAAGAAAAGGCAAAGTATTCTTCCTCACTTTTTCATGTCCATCATGGTTAGGCTGGAGCTCTGCTTCATGTCCTCTCGCTCCCATGTTTCCAGGTGGCCACCATCTGGAATATTTGTTTGATCACAGCAGAGAGAGAGTCGTGAATTGTACTCTGGCTGTCCAAGCTTCTACCAATGGTGATATTCTTCCCTTTGCTCAAGTTGTATGGTCCAAAATAAGTCATGGGTCACACTTCAGTCCAAAAGGAGTAGGAGTGTGAGTTTCCTATGTGTCTAGAGGGGAGAGAACTGGAAACATGGTTCCCATCTGAGTTCCAGAATCCCCATGGGGCCTTGAAAACACCCCCTTCCACTGAATGGCCCTCAGTTTCCACTTATGTAAAATGAAGCTCATTGTTCAAAACCTTGGAGGATTGACTGTCACCCATGGCGGGGAAAAGGCCTTATAAAGTGCAAAGTTGGTGTTGGAAGTAAGTGATTTTTTCTTCTTTTTATTGCCTTCCCCTCCCACTGTTTTATTTTTCCTACCAGCAGTGAAGGCCTGCTTTGTCTATTCCCCACCTTACAAAGAAACTGTTCCCAAATGCTCCTCATCCTCTCCCTTAGGCCCCTAGCTTTTAAATACTCAAGTGATACGTTTTTTATTTCCTTGTAGGAACAGAGCCTAAAAATAAAGTACAATGCACCCACGATGACCATCTGATGTATTGACCCGCTCATGAGTTTATCCTGGTGAAATTCAGATGCGTTCTTTATTCCCGAAAGCCAAAGCACCCTTGATGGGCAGTTACAGAGGCATTACCAGGGCCGTTTGGCAATAAAATGTGACTGACTTCATTATGCAGGATGGAGATGAGAAATAACTGGTCTTAAATCACAGGCCAGCTGATCAGAATGCGTGTGGCCCCAGCATATGCAGATAGATTCTGTTTGGTGGGAGAGGGTGCTGCAGAAAGGGAGGCTGTTATTCAGATTCAGGAGGATTCTCAGTTCTTTTGTTTCGCTCAGTGCCAAGAGGTAATTGATGTGGAACGTGTATTGAGCCAGATGGTTCTGCCTGGGAGCTGCCAGCACCCCTGGCTCCAGCTGCTCTGCCTCTGAGGCTTTCCGTTTCTGAGAGGTGTCAAGGCCGAGGCTGCCTCGCTGCTTCCAATGGGTGGGTTGTGGGGGACATGATTCTAGTGGATAGGACTTGGTTTCCAAAGGCTGTGTTTCCCTTGAGTGGAGATTTTTGAAAGGAAAGGAGCAGAACACCGTATTGAAAGTTCATTCCCCTGATCTCTGCCTGCCACCCTAAAATTTGCAGTGTTTGCACTCTGTAAAGCCATTTTCTACCTAGTAATTCTTTGCTGATGTTCTATCTGAAGTGTTTAGCCTAGAGAAAGAATAGGAGTTGCTGTTTTTTGTGGCTGCTTCCTGCTGGGTCAGTTAAGCCCTTCATACACTATATCTTGTAGCAACCTAACATTATCCTAGTGTGGGATGTTTTTCCTCCTATTTCCAGGGTGAGGAGCCTGAGATAAAGAGGGAAACATAACCATAATGATAACCATGCATGATGGAGCAAATGCTCACTTGGAGCCAGGCACTGTGCTTGGCACTTTTTAATTTTAATTTTTAAAATTTTTATTGAAGTGTACTTGATTGGTGGCTCAGCAGTAGTGAAAATAACTGGAACTCTTTTTATGAAACATCCCTTAAAGTAGTATGTTATCTTCTGGAGCAGGCTTCCCTGGTGACTCGACAGTAAAGAATCCACCTGCAGTGCAAGAGACACAGGTTTGATCCCTGGGTCAGGAAGGTCCCCTGGAGAAGGAAATGGCAACCCACTCCAGTATTCCTGCCTAGGAAATCCCATGGACAGAGGAGCCTAGCAGGCTACATTTCATGGGGTCACAAAAGAGTTAGATACGACTTAGCCATTGAACATATATATATATATATATATATATATATATATATAGACTTCCCTGTAGCTCAAACGGTAAAGAATCTGCCTGCCATGCAGGAGACCAGGGTTCGATTCCTGGGTTGGGAAGTTCCTCTGGAGAAGGGAATGGCAATCCACTCCAGTATTCTTGCCTGGAGAATTCCATGGACAGAGAAGCCTGGTGGGCTACAGTCCGTGGGGTCACAAAGAGTCGGACACGACTGAGCGACTAACACATACATATATATATCCACTCTTTTTTAGATCGTTTTCCCATATAGATCATTGCAGAGTATTGGGTAGAATTCCCTGTGCTGTACAACAGGTCCTTATTAGTTATTTATTGATATTTTATAAATAGTAGCTGCTGCTGCTGCTGCTAAGTCGCTTTGGTCGTGTCCGACTCTGTGCAACCCCATAGATGGCAGCCCACCAGGCTCCGCCATCCCTGGGATTCTCCAGGCAAGAACACTGGAGTGGGTTGCCATTTCCTTCTCCAGTGCATGCAAGTGAAAAATAAAGTGAAGTCGCTCAGTTGTTAGTGACCCCATGGACTGCAGCCTACCAGGCTCCTCCAGCCATGAGATTTTCCAGGCAAGAGGACTGGAGTGGGGTGCCACTGCCTTCTCCATAAATAGTAGCATGATGTGCCAAGCCCAATCTTCCAATTTATCTCCAGCTTTACCCCTTGGTAACCATAAGTTTATTTTCTACATCTGTGACTCTGCTTTGTAAATAAAGGCATGATCCCACTTACCCCTCACGAAGTCCTTCAGAGTTATACATTGTTATGATCCCATTTTACAGGAGAGGCGATTGAGGCCTAAGAACCTGAAAGGACTTGATTATAATAGAAGAGACTTACTCCAAATAGAACAGGCAGAACTGGCCTTTCAACTTTGTGCAATCTGGCCTCCACATCTAGACTCTTTCCACCATTCCATAGGGGTCAGTGAAATTTCAGAGATGAGAAGTTTTCTGCAAAGATGGGAATGGGGGCGGGGATGGCAGAGCAGATCTCAGACAGTGCGGATTCTTTTTTAAGTTCTCCTTCCCTCGGCTGTCAACTGCTGCAGGCAATTGCAGCCTTTCTGTTTTATTCAGGGGCCTGTTTCCTGCGCTCCTCATCGCGTTTTGCCAGAGAGGTTCCAGGGTGATTCACACCCACCAGCTCGCTCTGGCTCATGCTGCTGGCTTCCCCTCCTGCTCTCCGACACCCAGCTCGTGGGCAGTCTCATTAAACCGGCTTTAATTACTTATGTGAAGGCTCAGAGAGGGACCTCAGGTGCCCCTCTGCCGCAGCCCTTATTGATTGGCTGCTGAGACGTTCCTGTTAGACAGTGGATTAGAAGAGGTTAGTTTCCCTAATTCTCTAACACTCTTCCTGGTGATAATTGGTTCTCAGGTGAAGCCTCATCTTGAACAGAGGCATCTTGCATTGGTTTTCCACCTTCAGTTGCATTGAAAGTGAGGGTTAGCACAGTTGAAAAAAAAATCCCTATTTCCCCTGTTTTTTCGGGGGCAGAGAAGAAATCTTAGAGCCTTGGTGAATGTTCTGGCAGTTATCAGGAGGTCATTTATCCAAGTCCATCCACTCTTTCTTCTGATCACCTCAAGGAAGGTGAATCACACCTGGTTTTCTGTGGCTGTGACATCTTCACACTTATTTTAGAAATGGCTGGGTGATTGCCTAGGTTCCTTCCAACCTTGAGACTCCGTGATCATTCCTGGCAGGAGGTGCTTGCCTTTCAGATAAATACCTTTTTGACTTGTTTCTAAGGGTCTGCTCCATGTTATTCTGCCCTCTGAAGACTTCTGCACATTCACAGGGTTAAGAGGAGGTGATCAGGCATAAAAGTAGGATCTAGAAACTGTTACCCATAAAAATGATGAAGGAACTGAGGTTATTTACATGGGAAAAGACAAGACTCACTCAACCAGGGGGAGACAGTAGGCAGAGTCCTCAAAATATCGAGGCACTGGCGAATGGGAGAGGTGGTCGTGATTTCCAGCATGGTGCCAGAGGATAAGATCCAGTCTAATGGAGAAAGAAGGGAGGTTGAGGGGGAGATTTTGCCTTCTCATGAGAAAGAACGTGGGTGCGTGTGTGTGTGCTATGTCACTTCAGTCATGTCCAACTCTGTGTGACCCTGTGGACTGTAGCCCAACAGGCTCCTCTGTCCATGGGATTCTCCAGGCAAGAATACTGGAATGGGTTGCCATGCCCTCCCCCAGAGGATCTTCCCCACCCAGGGATCAAACTTGGGTCTCTTAGATCTCCTGCACTGACGGATGGTTCTTTACCACTAATGCCACCTGGGAAGCCATGAGAAAGAACATTAGTGATCAACGGTTAGGAAAGAAAGAGTCAGCACTGCAGCCTGGTGGACTTTCAATAATGGGGATATTGGCTCTTTGCTCTTCTGCTGCTGGAGCCTTGAAGGAGGTACCCACGTGGGAGTCTGCACCTGGTGTTCTCCCAAGCCCTTGACAGTTGGTCGAGCATATTGGAGGAATGCCAAGGGCCAGGGCTTGTAAATTCCCAGGATGGTGAGGGCCAGGAGGTAAATGAAGAGTCTAGATGTGGACTATGGCAGACTGAGGGACGTTTTCTTGCAATGCCAAGCTCTAGTTGGTGGCAGCAGTTTGGTGCCGTAGGCCCCATGGTGTTGGATTTGGGGGGGCTTTCTTTTTTTCATATTTATTTTTTTGGCTTTGTCAGGTCTTAATTGTGGCATGTGGGATCTTTCACCACAGCTCAGGCTACTCTCTACTTGTGGCACGCACATTTAGTTTCCCTGTGGCATGTGGGATCCCAGTTCCCCGACCGGGGACGGAACCCATATCCTCTGCAGGTGGATTCTTAACCCCTGGACCATCAGGAAAGGCCCTTGGAGGCTATTTTTAAAGCCACAAATTGAGACCTTTATGTGAAATCTCCCACATTAAAAAAATTAAGTCAAGTTTAAAAACAATCTATGGCACCAAAAAAGCACTGTGGGGTACCAAGGTGTCATGACTTCTGATGGATAACTTAGGGAGCATCTCTGTATGTCCCTGTTGGTTAAGATTGTGATGTATTTCCTTGACGATCGCACCATTCTGTGGACTTCCGGCTGGCCGAACCTTGAAATGTGATGAATAGTTCTTTTTGCACCTGGAGAAAGACTTCTATTCATGATCCATGAGTCCACTAATGATCCTCTGTGTTTGGTTCTGCCCTAGTAAACAGTTTAATCAGTGATTTGATGAGAACCTAGGAGGTCTACTAATCAGATATACAGATGACACCAAGACAAGTGTAATAGTTGTTAGGAAGAATGATGAAATCAGGACTCAGAACTCTCTGATCAAGTTGGAGAATGAGAGACACACGAGTGAAGTTGAAACTTAGTAGCAGCTGAGGCAGATGGCATCATCAACTCAATGGACATGAGTCTGAGCAAACTCTGGGAGTTGGTGAAGGACAGGGAAGCCTGGTGTGCTATAGTTCATGGGGTTGCAGAGTCAGACATGACTTAGCGACTGAACAACAGGAAGGCAAAGTCTGGTATTTAGGTCTAAAATATGAATTGCATTTTCACAAATGAGAAGAAACACCTAACTTGGAATATGTCCATATAAAAGGGATCAGAGCTAGGAAGATTTGTTTGACCACAAGATGAATATAACCAGCAATTTGATAAAGATAATAATAAAAAAAAAAACTGGGGCCAAAAATACATAGATCGTCATCCATTGTTTAACTCTTACTAAGCACTTTCAGTAGTCCGGGGACATACTACATGCAGGGAATAAAGAGATGAATAAGGCCACGTCTCTGCGTTTGAGGCTTTCCCAGCAGCAGATATGGATATGTTACCATCCAGTGGGATAAATTCTACAGAAAAGATCCCTATAGAGGATTATGGGAATCTAGAATATACAGTGCTTTGGTAGATGATTTTTTGTTTTTAATTGAGGTATAATTGACATATAACATTATACAGTCAGCCTTCCGTATCCACGTTTTCCATATCCTAGGCTTAAACCAACTGCAGAGCAAAATATTCAGAAAAAATTTCCAGGTCATTCCAAAAAGTAGAGCTTGAATTTGCCACCCTGCCAATCTTAATAGTATTTACATTATATTTACAATTATTTACATAGCATTTATGTTGCTTTAGCGCCTGCGTGATCAGTTGCTAAGCCATGTCAGACTCTTTGCGACCCATGGACTGTAGCCCACCAGGTTCCTCTGTCCATGGGATTTTCCAAGCAAGAATCCTGGAGCAGGTTGCCATTTCCTCCTCCAGGAGATCTTCTTGACCCAGGCAAATTCTCTTGCATTGCATTGGCAGACAGAATCTTTACCACTGAGCCATGTGGGAAGCCCATGTTGCTTCAGGCATTACAAATGATCATTTAAAATATACTGGAGATTGTGCATAGTTTATATGCAAATACGATGGCCGCTTAGGTAAGGGGTGTGAGCATAGGATTTTAATATCCTGGAGGGCTGGGGTCCTAGAACCACCTCTCTGCAAATAGAGAGTGACAACTGTATTATTTTTAGATGTACAACATAGCTACTTGATATTTGTAATACATGTCATGATGATTGCTATATAAATCTAGTTGAGAGCCGTTACCATATGTGGTTACATTTTTTTTTCTTGTGATGCAGACTTTTTACAGAATGGGGTTTTGAAGCACAACGAGGAGTTTTTCACAAGAAAAATGGAGAGTACAGTTGTAAGAGCAGCAGTAATAGATCCTTGTGCTTTTTGCCCCCAGTATTTGGCACGCGGCACTGAAATTATGGGAATCTCTCAGAGCTTGTGCTATTCGTGAAGTTAACCCAGCTCCAGCATCTCAGGTGGAATGCACATTCAGGGCATTCTGCTGGCCATCCAGGTTGGACGCACTGCGGACAAGGCGATACCTTTATGGGACTACTTTTTAGGTTAATAGGAAAGTAGAACATCTGTCTAGTTGGTTCCCAACAAGAGAGAAAATAGATTTAGAAGCTACCTGATCTGGGTGGTGAGTTTATAGAGGGTAAGAATAGAGTCAATATTGAGAAAAAGAGATGAGCAGCAAAGAGAAATTCTGTCCAGTGCTATCACTTGAACCCTGTGCTGTGCTCAGTTGCTTCAGCTGTGTCTGACGCTTTGTGACCTGTGGACTGCAGCCCTCGAGGCTCCTTTGTCCATGAAATTCTCCAGGCAGGAATACTGGAGTTGGTTGCCATTTCCTTCTCTCTTGAACCCTGAGTGATTGAAAGTCACTTAGTCGTGTCTGACTCTTTTGAGACCCTATGGACTGTACAGTCCATGGAGTTCTCCAGGCCAGAATACTGGAGTGGGTAGCCTTTCCCTTCTCCAGGGGATCTTCCCAACACAGGAATCAAACCCAGGTCTCTCTCACTGCAGGTGGATTCTTTACCAGCTAGCCACAAGGGAAGCCCAAGAATACTGGAGAGGGTAGCCTAGCCCTTCTCCAGCAGATCTTTCTGACTCAGGAATCAAACCAGGGTCTCCTTCATTGCAGGTGTTTTCTTTGCCAACTGAGCTGTCAGGGAAGCCCCAGATCTAGTTAAACACGGACTGGTTAGTTAAAATAACCTGTCAATTCACTTTTACTTTTTTATATGACTTTGAGTTGAATGATCTCTTCAGTTTCAAATTTGGGAAATCCTATATAATTTTGTGTGCCCATGTGGAGAGAGAAGGGACATTCTAGGCAGAAGAATAGTATGTGTGAAACTTGGAGGCGCAGCAGCAGTGTGTGCTCATGAAATCTGAGTGGTGTGTGTCACTGGGTTTGCAGCAGGTTCTGGTGGGCGATGCAGCTAGAAAGAGGCGATAGGCTAGATTATGGTAAGTCTTAAGGAACCCCTGGGCTACACTGTACCATGCTGTCTGGTACTGAGATGATAATTACAGCTTTACCTGGGCAGAGCTTGGATCTGTTGTGTGAGGCTTCCATGGTTATTGTTCAGGTTGTACAGAATCCTTCTACAGTCATTTGCTTGTTCGGTCCCCCTAGGGACACAGTGAAATTGGTGAGTGTACCATTTTGTAAATTCAAAATTAGGAACAGAAAGATTGAGCAGTTAACTCAAGATTATCTAGTAAAGAGGGCTTCTCTGGTGGCTCAGTGGTAAAGAATCTGCCTGCCAGTGCAGGAGATGTGGGTTCGACTCCTGGGTTGGGAAGATCCCCTGGAGGAGAAAATGGCAATCCACTCCAGTATTCTTGCCTAGGAAATTCCATGGACAGAGAAGCCTGGTGGGCTATCGTCCATGGGGTCGTAGAGAGTCGGACATGACTTAGTGACTGAACAGCAACACGAGCATCTAGTGAAGTATCTCAGCTCTGCAGTATTGAGGGACCCATGGAGGGAATGAGCGGCCTTCTGGCCACAAGGAGGCAGAAGGGGATGGGAAGGACGAAAGCATCACTACAGTCTGGGTTTCCTGGGGGTGTTTGGAAGCAGCTTGGATGCTTGGAAGCAGCTTTGGCCAAGTTTCTGAGCTTCAAAGATGCTTCTGCATTCAGATTGCCCTGCTACTGCTGCTGCTAAGTCGCTTCAGTCGTGTCCGACTCTGTGCAACCCCATAGATGGCAGCCCACCAGGTCCCCTGTCCCTGGGATTCTCCAGGCAAGACACTGGAGTGGATTGCTATTTCCTTCTCAGTGCATGCATGCACGCTAAGTCGCTTCAGTTGTGTTCAACTCTGTGCGACCCTATGGACAGCAGCCCACCAGGCTCCTCTGTCCACAGGATTCTCTAGGCAAGAATACTGGAGTGGGTTGCCATTTCCTTCTCCACTTCAGATTGCCCTAGCTAGTGCTGAAACTCACCAAGGTGGTCCCTTTGGACCTAAACCACAGATCCTTTCCCTGAAGCCGAGAACACCATCAGCAGTAGTCGCCAATGAGGACAGATGGGCCCAGCAAGACAAGAAGCTTAGAGCAAACTGAAACTAAAAACATAATTCTGGACACACAGGAGGCCCAGGGAAGCTCTCAGAAACAGCTGGGAGACAGTTGGAGGGCCTCAGGCCATAATAATTTGCCTCTGAAAGAAGAGCATAATCTCATTTTGTAGTCATGGGCTGATGAGGTTGGGGACTTATGAGTTACATATATTTCATTGTCTTTTTAGGGGAAAAAAAAAAAGTGCGCGTCATCTGCCAGGGTTTCATGCATTCGTGTGTGAGGACACAGGCAGGAGCCCGCACACCTATCTCTTGCTCAATGGAGCATATTGGAAAGATCGTTGTTGTGATAGGGAGCTCGTACCTGTTCTTAAGAAACAGTCGTAAAATCCTCCCCAGGTTTTATCTACAGTATTAAAAATGAAAACAAAAAGAAAACCTTCTTTTAATTCCCAAGATGGACCAACCTCCTGCGTGCCTGAAGGCCTCTGTACTTGGTATTTTCTCATCCTAGAATTCTCCTCCCTCTATTTATCACATTTCCTGTCTACTTCTCTTTGTCCTTGAGACCTCAGCTTAAATGTCACTGTATCAGAGAAGGCTTCCCTGATTCCCTGGAGAAAGCAGATTTTTTTTTTTCTTGTGTTTGTTTTAATGGTGCAGTCTTGTTTTTCTTGAAAACCTTTCTCACCTTTGCAGTTAACAAGGAATAGCAGGTAACTCTTTGTTTATGCCCTCCCTGCCCCACACCCACCCCCCCACCCCCTGCCAGCTAAACTGG